>CM053767.1:18442728-18458254 GCA_028658305.1 Pachyuromys duprasi
TCCCAGAGTTCAGTCTCCTGGTTGCTGCGTTGTTTCTGCTCTCCTACTCCTCAGACACAGTGTTCTCTCGCGGCAGCCATCTTGCCATCTTTGAATTCCTAACTGCCTCCACTTTCCCCAGGCTGGGACTGCAGGTGTCTGCCATCACCGCTGCCTGATGGGCATTCTTGATGACTATAGGTTTGTAATTATACTTGACATGAGAAATAGGATTTTTCCAACTCAGCTGGTCTCCTTCTGAAATCAGTAGTAATTCTCAAATCTACTTTAAGTTGTTATTATTTTTTTAAGTTTAACATGGTTATTTATTTTAATTTTTATTAATTACACTTTATTCACTTGGTATCCCCCCATAAACTCCTCCCTCCTGCCCTCCCAATTCTACCTTCTCTCCCCCTTCTCCACACCTGCCCTTCCACAAGTCAACTGATAGGGGAGGTCTTCCTCTCCTTCCTTCTGATCCTAACCTATCAGCTCTCATCAGGAATGGCTGCATTGTCTTCCTCTGTGGCCTGGTAAGGCTGCTCCCCCATCAGGGTGAGGTGATCAAAGAGCAGGCCAATTAGTTCATGTCAGAGGCAGTTCCTGTTCCCATTACTATGAAACCCACTTGGACACTGAACTGCCATAAGCTACATCTGAGCAGGGGTTCTAGGTTATCTCCATGCATGGTACTTGGTTGGAGTATCAGTCTCAGGAAAGATCTCTGTGCTCAGATTTTTTGGTTATGTTGCTCTCCTTGTGGAATTCCTGTCCTTTCCCTATCTTAGTATTTCCCATATCTTTCATAAGATTCCTTGCACTCTGCTCAATGGTTGGCCATAAGTCTCAGCATCTGCTTTGATATTCTGCAGGGCAGAGACTTTCAGAGGCCCTCTGTGACAGGCTCCAAACTTGTTCCCTGTTTTCTTCTTCTGATGTCCATCTGCTTTGCGTTTCTGGCTGGGGATTGAGCATTTTAGCCAGAGTCCTCCCTCTTGATTAGTTTCTTTAGGTGTACAGATTTTAGTAGCTCATCCTACATTAAATGTCTATATGAATGAGTATATACCGTGTGTGTGTTTCTGCTTCTGGGATAGCTCACTCAGGATGATCCTTTTTAGTTCCCACAATTTACCTACAACTTTCATGATATCCTTGTTTTTTATTGCTGAGTAATATTCCATTGTGTAGATGTACCACAATTTCTGTGTCCATTCTTCAGTTGAGGGGCATCTGGGTTGTTTCTAGTTTCTGGCGATTACAAATAAAGCTGCTACAAACATGGTTGAGCAAATGTCCTTATTGTGTACTTGAGCCTCTTTTGGATATATGCCTAGGAGTGGTATAGCCAGATATAGAGGAAGTGCTATTCCTAGTTGTTTGAGAAAGCGCCAGATTGACTTCCAGAGTGGCTGTACAAGTTTACATTCTCACCAGCAGTGGAGGAGAGTTCCCCTTTCTCCACAACCTCTCAAGCATATATTGTCACTTCAGTTTTTTTGTTTTTGTTTTGTTTTGTTTTGTTTTGTTTTGTTTTGGTGGGCAACTCTCTATTTATTGTGTTTGGGGGCAGAGTGAGGGAGAAGCCCCCAGGAAGAAGATTGGGTACAGTCTAGAGTTCCTGGAAAAGGAAGAGCAGGAAGGTCTCTGCTGTGCCCATCACAGAATGAGAGGCGGGGCTCAGTAGATCATCCCCTTTGTTTCTCCATGGGGCTTCTTGAGCTTCTCGAAGTTCTTCAGGATGATATCATATAACACAGCATAAGTATTGCGGATCTCCATGACCATCAGGTGGATGTCCTGTTACTCTGCCTCGTCCAGCTCATGCACCAGCTGCCAATAATCACCCACATGGGGCTGCTTGGCTGCTTTGGCTATGGCGTCACCCCTCTCTGAGAAGTACTTAGAGATTTGTGTGTGGAAGCCCTCCAGCTTGGTATGAAGGCTGGTCATCAGCTCAAACACCTTTTCCTGGACAGCCACTCCAAAATTAATCCCATCCTCTATCCGAGTTATCTGTAGCTGCAACCAGGTAGTGACCATATTGAGCTGCTCAATGCCATCCTTGATCTCAGGCTTCAGGTGTTGCTGCAGGACCACAATCTTCTCATTGCAGTTCACTGGGCCACAGGGTGGACCTTTGTCTTCATCTTCCCCTTTCTTCTTCTCATCCTTCTCTTCCTTCTCCTGTTGTTTCTTCCGCTCCTCCTTCTCTTTCTCCTTGACCGGATCAGGTACTGGGATGTCCAGGGGGGCCTTCAAATTGCTCAGGTTGGCTTCGTTGAGGGCTGGCTCCTTTAAGAACGCATCCAGCTCTGAGCTCTTCTTGGGAAAATAGCTCCCAAGCAGGTTCTCGGTCTTGCTGCACAGGTCTTCACGAAACACATCCACCTTGGTTTGGGCTTCAGGGTGGACCCTCAGTGTGGCCATGGCCAGAGCCGGGGACTGAGCGCCGCACTAGGCTCCTCGTGCGGCGCTCAGTCACTTGAGTTTTTGATCTTGGCCATTCTGATAGGTGTAAGGTGAAATCTCAGGGTCGTTTTGATTTGCATCTCCCTGATGGCTAACGACAGTGAGCATTTCTTTAAGTGTTTCTCTGCCATTTGATATTCCTCTATTGAGAGTTCTCTGTTTAGCTCTGTTCCCCCTTTTTAAATTGGATTACTTGATTTGTTGCTTTTCAACTTCTGTAGTTTTTTATATACACTGGATATTAGCCCTCTGTCAGATATAGGGTTGGTGAAGATTCTTTCCCAATCTGTAGGCTGTTGTTTTGTTTTGATGACAGTGTCCTTTGCTTTACAGTTTCACAAGGTCCCATTTTCAGTTTCACAAGGTCCCATTGGTTGATTGTTGCTCTTAGAGCCTGTGCTGTTGGTGTTCTGTTCAGGAAGTTGTCTCCTGTGCCAATGAGTTCAAGGCTCTTCCCCACTTTTTCTTCTAACTGATTTAATGTGTCTGGTTTTATGTTGAGGTCTTTGATCTACTTGGACTTTAGTTTTGTGCAGGGTGATAAGTATGGATCTATTTGCATTTTTCTACATGTAGACATCCAGTTAGACCAGCACCATTTGCTGAAGATGCTATCTTTTTTCCCATTGTATGGTTTTGGCATCTTTGTAAAAAATCAGGTGTCCATAGTGTGTGGTTTATTTCAGGGTCTTCTATTTGGTTCCATTGATCCACCATTCTGTTTCTATGCCAGTACCATGCAGTTTTTATTACTATTGCTCTATAGTATATTTAATGGTGCATATGTGTGCCCATCTTTGCAGGTGTATGTGCACATGCCTAGAGTTGTCTGCAAAAGCCACAGGTATTGAAGTCCCTGGAACTGAAGGTATAGGCAATTGTGAGCAGTTCATTGTGGGTACAGGGAATCAAATTTAGTTTCTCTCCAAGAGCACTGCATGCTTTTATTCACAGACTCATGTTTCTGGACCCATACCTAGCTTATATATACATAAGCTAGTTTGTGTAAAGGTTTTATAAAGTTTAATAATGGTAGTACTGAATCTGTAGAAAAATTTCTAGGCAGTCTGTTGTAGAAAATTAAAAAAAAAGTGTTGGGCTACATAATGCTTATACTAGCCCTAGGAATATCATGGCAGTATTATTTAACCTTCTATCACAAATAATAAGACCCAGACACCTGCTCTATTTGAAAATTGCCTTATTTATCTTGGGCAGGCAGATGTTCCTACCTACACTGTCTGAATAACCTCATCATCTATCTCCCAGCCTCCATGAAATGCCATTTTCCTTAACCATCCTCATGTAAACTATCTTCCATCCATGATACTAATATACTGACTTATATTCTTTATCTGGGCCTTTTCATGCCATTCTCAGAGTTATTTCTCATTCGTAGTGGTATTTTTCTCTAGGCTAACCCATCATGGTGTCCTCCTTCTGTTTCTGTGATTCCCTCCTCAAAAGTACAGGAACCTTAGGCATGCCTACCTCATTGTATCCCGCCCAGGTAAAGGCCATTTAAACAACCAATCAGGTATAATGACTTGGGAAGTTTCCCACAACAAGGATAAGTTTCCACAACAAGGATAGGTTTAACCAGATCTTGAGGTCCAGTAACAGGCCTCAGACCAACCTCCAACAGCAGTATTGAGACGTATCATCTGTTAACTTCAACAATGTTACTTGTCATATTCTTCAGACTTTCATGCTGGTTTTTTTTTTTTAAGGCAAAACCATGAAGGTGTCTGTGAAGAAAATTTGCTTTAAATCGCCCATGTTTTGCCTTCTTGTTCCTTCCTCTAGCCTTTTGTCATGGGCTGCCATGTTTAGACATGTTTAATTGAAGGGGCTACAGAGGACAGTGAGCCTTTTCCCCATTTCAGAGAATATAATTTAACGAATCCCACCAGCTGTGATATAGCTGTGGGTTATTAAAGATACATTTGCAAATAATGACTTTTTTTTCAGATCAAAACTTTCTATTCTTAGGGAGTTTGTTTGTGTGTTTTGTTTTTAATGCCATGGGCTCATTTATTTGAGCACTTGGTTCCCAGGTGTTGGTACAGCTTGCAGTTTGTTATGAAAACTTTAGAATGTGGAATTTCGCTGGAGGAGGTCGTCAGTGGGGCCCTGAGGGTTTAAAGTCTTGCTCTATTGCCAGTTTGCTCTCTGCTTCTCTTGTGCAGTTGATAGATAATTTCAAAGCCTCCTGCTCTTGTTGCCACAATTTCCCCACAATTATGGAACTCAGCCCTTGGAATTAAAGCCCAAACAAATTGTTCTTTAAGAATTTGTCATGTTATTATATTAGTGTAAGTGAATTAACTCCCTGTTAATTCAATTGTGCATTATTGATATCAGTGTATTTTTCACCTTACATGCCGGATTCAAGCTGTCAACATTTTACATCTCTTTTGCAAATGCATTTAAGATGGGCAGTGATTACTATTTTCTATATGATTTTTTAAAAGAAAAGATTTTAATATTGAAGTTTTGCTGGAATCTTAAACCGATACAGAGAATACTATTCGTTCTATTCATATTAGATGGTAAAGACTGATGCTCCTTTTGTCTAAGTGTTTCATGGAATTCATCAGTGAAATAATTTGCTTGATGCTTTCCTTGTGATACTTTTAATTATTATTAATTCAGTTTGTCTAATAAGGATAAAGTTGTTCAATAGATGTTCTACTTGTTTGTTCCAGTTTTAATAAATTGCATATTTCAAGAACTGTCTTTGTCATCTACATTGTCAAATTTGTTTGCATAAAGGAGATGCTAAAGAAAAAACAGAGTGAAAGGCTAAAGCAGCTAGTAAGATCAAAGAAAACAGTTATCTAGAATATGCATACATATATGCATACAGGCCTACATACATACATATATACAAAGTGCTCAGAAACAATATATGAAGTGCTCAGAAAAAATATATATAGCCATGCAATTCGTACTGACTTGAATTTAGGGCTCAAGAGGAGTCACTATTTTTTTTTTCAGAGTGAATCTGCAGTTTCACACAGCAAAGACAGAGTCAGGAAGGGCTGTGTTGCCACCCATCCTGGCTTGTGGGTGTGTCACAGATATTTCTAGAGTTTAAAGCTTCATTAAGCATTCTTTTAGAACATGTCAAGTGACTCAAAATGACCTAAGAATCTTTTTTAAATTAAATTTTATTTTTTATATTAATTACAGTTTATTCACTTTGTATCCCAGCTGTAGGCCCCTCCCTCATTCCCTCCCAATCCTACCCTCACTCTCCCCTCTCCTCCAAGTCCACTGATAAGGGAGGTCCTCCTCCAATTCCATCTGACCCTAGCCTATCAGGTCTCATCAGGACTGGCTGTATCATCCTCCTCTGTGGAACTGTCAAGGCTGCTCTCCCATCAGGGGGAGGTAGTCAAAGAGTTAGCCAAAGATCACCTGTGCTCATGGATCAGTAGGATTAACATAGTGAAAATGGCCATCCTGCCAAATCAACAGATTAAATGCAATTCCCATCAAAATACCAATACAATTATTTTCAGAACTTGAAAGAAAAAATTTCAACTTCATATGGAAAAAAAAAAAACCAGAATTGCCAAAACAATTCTGTACAACAACCAATTTTCTGGAGGCATCCCCATCCCTGATCTCAAGCTGTATTACAGAGCAATAGTAATAAAAACTGCGTGGTACTGACATAGAAACAGAATGGTGGATCAATGGAATTGAACTGAAGACCCAGTAATAAACCTACACACCTATGAACACCTGATATTTGACAAAGAAGCCAAAACAATACAATGGAAAAAAGACAGCATCTTCAACAAATGGTGCTGGTCTAACTGGATGTCTACATGTAGAAAAAATGCAAATAGATCCATATTTATTACCCTGCACAGAACTAAAGTCCAAGTGGATCAAAGACCTCAATATAAAGCCAGACACACTAATCTAACTGATTGTTAGAAGAAAAAAATGGGGAAGAATCATGAACTCATTGGCACAGAAGACCACTTCCTGAACAAAACACCAACAGCAAGGCTCTAAGATCAACAATCAATAAATGGGACCTCATGAAACTGAAAAGCTTCTGTAAAGCAAAGGACACTGACATCAGAACAAAACAACAGCCTACAGATTGGGAAAGGATCTTCACCAACCCTGTATCTGAAGAGAGTTAATATCCAGTGTATATAAAGAACTACAGAAGTTAAAAAGCAACAAATCAAGGAATCCAATTAAAAAATGGAGTACAGAGCTAAATAGAGAATTCTCAATAGTGGAATATTGAATGGCAGAGAAACACTTAAAGAAATGCTCAATGTCATTAGTCATCAGGGAAATGCAAATCAAAACAACCCTGAGATTTTACCTTACACCTATCAGAATGGTTAAGATAAAAAACTCAAGTGACAATATATGCTTGAGAGGTTGTAGAGAAAGAGGAACCCTCCTCTATTGCTGGTGGGAATGTAAACTGGAACAACTACTTTGGAAATCAATCTGGCACTTTCTCAGACAATTAGGAATAGTGATTCCTCAAGACCCAGCTATACCACTCCTAGGCATATATCCAAAATATGCTCAAGTAAAACAAGGACATTTATTCAACTATGTTCATAGCAGCTTTATTTGTAATAGCCAGAACCTGGAAACAACCCAGATGTCCCTCAGCTGCGGAATGGATACAAAAATTGTGGTACATTTACACAATGGAATATTACTCAGTTAAAAACAAGGAAATCATGAAATTTGCAGGCAAATGGTGGGATCTAGAAAATATTATTCTGAGTGAGGTATTCCAGAAACAGAAAGACACACACAGTATATACTCACTTATAAGTTTTTACTAGACATATAATATAGGATAAACCTACAAAAATCTGTACATATAAAGAAGCTGAGCTAGAATGAGGACCCTGGATAAGATGATCAATCCTTATTCAGAAAGGCAAACAGGACAGACATTGGAAGAAGGAGTAAGCAGAAAACATTTGGTAAAGCAGATTGTAGAGATAACAAGAGGAAGAGGAAAATGGAATTATTTCTAAGAATCATTTTTTTTCTTAGAACTTTACATACTATTACAGAGGAGATAATAAAGGGTCCGGGAATAGCATTTCAGTTGTGACTGCTGGCTGTATTACTCTTCATTGTGATACAGGCGCCACAAAGACAAAGCCTTCCTGCTTCTTTGTTATGAAATAAGATGTAGTGATTCTTAACTTAGAAACAAAACGTTAAAATAATGCTCTTTTACACAGGTCTAATATCGCGTGTACAATGTAGGGAGCTTTTTACCCTTAGAGAGAAAGAAAGAAAAGAAGGAAGTGGGGGGAGGGGGTTGGAGAAAAAGGTAACTATGTAGAAAATATTTACTTGGGTTACTTTATTTTGATATTAGGTATTTTTTCTAATTAACATGTTTTTTCTTCTTCTTGTAAATTTTACATATGGTTTGGTCTAACCCATTTTGTTATTATTTTATAGTTATGCTGTAGTCATATTCTCTTCCAACATAAAAAAGCCCTATATTCCCTTTTTTTTTTTCCTGGGTAGTCATGGTGTTTAACTATGAGGAAAAGTAAATCAAATACATTTTCATGCAGCATATATTTTAAGTCTGAGGTGAGCTCCTTTTTTGTGTTCTGTGTGATATTTTCAAAAGAAGTATTGAAACACCAGAATGTGTGAATATGTGTGTGTTTGGAAGACAATGGTACTCATTATTTCAATATTGACCTTTTGCAAATAAGGCACAATTCCAAGAGCTGGGTCATGGTCATTGAGTAACTGAGGTCATGCACACAGCTGGTGACAATGTTGAAGAAGGATCCAGGTCTCTTGCTTTCTGATTCACTGGTTTTCATGTAGACTAATTTCTTTCATTTGTTTATCAAAGTCATGTGTTTGTTATAGTTTGTGTCTATTTAAATCTTGTTACTCTAAATAATCAAGTTACCCCATTAAATAGCCTTTTAAAGTTAATGGATGAGTATTCGCTCTCAAATCAAGGGTTTTTGTAAAAGTACATACCTGCTTTCAGCTCCAATTTGTAGAAACAAAAAACAAGATTCTAATCTGACCAGATGCTTTCTACCTCTCCCGTAATGTGTTACTATTATAAATAGTCTACATCCTATACTCAGTGTATCACTTCAAAATATTTCAAAATGGTGATTTATTTTTTCAAATTTACTTTCCTCCCTATAGCTATTTTAATACCTCTTTAAGGTCTTCTATATTAAAATCAAATGTTCCTCAAAGAAACAACAATTATTTATTTTAGTCCACATTGCTTCTAGCCACCTCTCAACTCATATGCGCGTGTGTGAATATTTTCAACTATTCATTATCCTTGAATCACTACATTGTTTTTAAATTTTAATATACTTATAGTTTATGTACATGAGTATTACCCCTTATAATAAGTATGTCAGAGATAATATCTTATTTACTGATTATTAACCATTTTAATTGAGCCAAATAAAGTTTTGCTACACGTCTCATCCACAGCTCCATTCTGTTACTAAACATGGGAAATCAATGACAGTGGTCTTACATCAGCCTCTGTCACTAGTGTGCTTTTTCAGGGTAGGTTTCTGGGGTTTAAGTTGGAGAAAAGCAGTCAGGGGCTGAGAGCAAAGAAAGAGAGCTGCATCCGAAGACCAGACTGGATGGAGGAAGCAGTGGGTGAGGAGCAACACTGGAGATGCAAAATACACATTTTATTAATTGACTCACTGACCACTAACTGGTAATGAAAACGAGGAGGAATTAATAATGAAGAAGCAACAATAACACCAAAAATTCTTTGCCTGAGAATACAAGTTGAACCATAACAAATACCCTTCTCATCGTAATAAAAGAAAATCGAATGTTCATCCATTCAGTGTATTTTTGACCATGTATTATGTCCTAATTTTTCTTCCATCTCACTTTCTGAGATTAGGCATTTGCTTGGCTCTATTTGCTGCTCCTTAAACAGAGGAGTTGGCTTTTGTGACTATATAACCACTGTTTCCTTTGACAGATTTTTTTTTTCAAGCAAACAGACATGTCTTCAAGGTCCTACTGAACACAGCCCCCAATAAATACCCTGAACCTATAGCAGTTCTGCTGTTCAGCTTGGGAAGTTTTTCTCCCTTGACTTTACAGGTAGTGCCACTTTCTGTGTCTTTTACATGTATATTATTTTCAACTAATAGAAAAAAAAAACAAGTCAGTTATATAAAGCCAAAATCTTTGCCTTTCTGACTTAGAACTTACTATAACTTATTTAATCCGTTGTGTGAACGGCCACATTGTCACAATAATCACAGCAGCCATGTATTACAGAAACCAGAGCAGACAGAGGAAATGAGCAGTGTCTAAGTCAGAGCGTTGACTCTGTAGCTGAGGAACACAGAACTATACACAGGCGAAGCAGCTCTCTCATGCCTACTCTGCATGCTTCCTAAAAATCTCCAATAAAAGGTTAAATTAATATGCTTCATTTCTTTGGCTCTCAGTGAAATGAATGTTATAGTTATTAATAAACTTTGAAGAAAAAACATTAACAATGCCAACAGACATCATAGTGCTTTCTTGTTATTTGTTGTTTGCTTTATTTTTTAGATGTTACATTGTGACATGCCCATGGCTTCTGACCCTTTCAGTTTCCCTGTAGACAATGATGATCCAAAATTGCCTTATGCTAACCAATTCACCTGCCTACAGAAAAAGGTGGTTTTTTTTTCCTTTCCTTCCCTTGACAAGTTCATATTCTCTTTTTGTCATCAATATTATTTAATTATGACTGGTTACCTTGTGTATTTGAGAATGCTGGCTTAAAGAGGGAAAACAGAGCAGTGAGAGTTCGTCCTCCTGTGCCTTTGACACTTTAGGTACGGCTGGGTCAGTGCTGCTGTGACCAGTGAGATCTTCAGCAGTGAGAATCTCAAAGAATACTAATATCTGAGTAGGTGATAGGGAAGAAAATTTAGCTATTTTTAATTATAAATAAAAAAAATCCCCTAACTTGGAAAAAAAAGTCTCAAAAGGCAAAGTGACTCATCATTTTTTTCCCTAAAATTCCCATTTGTCCTTCGGTTTGTCAAGGACGCCTTGATTTTCATAATATTCAAATGTAAAGGCAAACACTTTTTACCTAAAGCCTTTTTACTCTACTAAGAGCTGACATATTAAATACAAATTATGCACTAAATACATCAACATTCATTATGATATTATATGTGTACTGTATTTTCCTGATTTGATAGATTAGAAAATTAGGCTCAGGTCACATAGCTTTCTCAAAATCTTACAGCTAGTGAGATATAGACACAGAATTTAGATCATAGTAAGTCTGCTTCCTGATTTTAATCATGCTTTAAAAAAAACTGTTTAGGTGCTAAGCACATCACGATTATATTATTTATATATTATGTATTTATTTTTAACATTTGCTGGTGGTGTGAATGTGTGTCTGTGTGTTTGTATGTGAGTATGCCACAGAATGCCTATGGAGGTCAGAGGGCAACTTTCTAAAGTCTTTTTTCTTTCATCAAATAGGTTCCCAGGACAGCTTGGTAGCAAGAACACTTACTGGTGAACCACCTTGCCTCACGTTCCTGTTCACAATACTAGACATTTTTTTCTCACTGCGAAAGTTTCTCAACTTCCCTGTTCTTCTAATTTTTAAAAAAATCTACATGCTATCTAAGGAAGTGAAATATAACCCAGGAAATATAAACTAATCTGGGTTTCTAGTCAAAATCACATCTTACTTATTTTAGTAGACATAGCTTTCGTTCAAGTTAATAACTTCTTTTTTTTTTTTTAAAGATTTATTTATTTATTATGTATACAATGTGTGTTTGCATGTACACCTGCATGCCAGAAGAGGGCACCAGATTTCATTTCAGATGGTTGTGAGGCACCCTGTGGTTGCTGGGAATTGAACTCAGGACCTCTGTAAGAGCAGCCAGTGCTCTTAACCTCTGAGCCATCTCTCCAGACCCCTAATTTAATAACATCTAATAAATCATGTGCATGGGATTTTCTTACACAGATATGTATTAATAATTCTTTAAGGCAACTGGCTTAATGTTGGTGATTACAGGATACGAATTGACTAAGGGATTCCCGCCCTTGGTTTCCTGAGGTGTTCCAACACCCCACAGTGTCATTTTGTCTAAGGATTGACTTAGGCACAGAGTGAACACAGCACCTCTTCCTGAGACACTTAAAAGCTGACTTGTTCATTATCTTGTAAGTTAGTATCATAGTAAATGTTAAATGCTCTGATGCTATGTATATGGTAACCCTAAACATGGATTTTTTTTCCTCCAAAATTATCTTTTGATGCCTATTGTTCATTGTTTTGCCTAATTCCTTGCTCTGGCTAGGTCTTCTAGGATACGGTGGAGGTGCATGTCATTGATTTTTTTTTGGATCTTGTGGGCAAACTTTGCAGTGTTTGTCCTGAGCTTATCACATGTGGCATTTATTATGCTGATGTATATTCTTGCTGTGTGTACCATGTTAAATTTTCTCAGGTGCTTTTTCTGTATCTATTAAGATGATCATGCATTTGTGTTTTTCATATACCAATGCAGTATGCCACTATTGTTGATTTGTGTATGTTGAAACGTTTGAATCCCTAGATGACTCCCACTTGGTCACACTGAATGCATTTTTCTGCTGACCTTGGTTGTGGAAGATTTTTGCTGCTACATTCATTGGGATATTTGTTATTTCTTCATGTGTGAGTGTATGTATGTACATCCCTCTTTCTGGCTTTTGTTTGGGGGATAAAACTGACCTTGTAAAGCAGATTGGCAATAATCTGTTCTGGTCAATGTTTTTGTAATTATTAATTTAAAATGTTATTTATTTTTACATATATGAATGTTTGTATATATGTGTGTGTACCACATGCATGCCTGGTGCCCATGGAAATCAGAGCAGCACATCTGTTCTCCAGGAACCTGAGTTATAGATGGTTGTGAGCCATCATGTAAGTGTTGTGCACTAAACTTGGCTCTTCTGAAAGAAGTGGTGCTCTTCATCACGGAGCCATCTCTCAGAGTTAATTTAATTGTTACAATTAATTTATTTTTTATTAATTACAATTTATTCCTTTTGTATCCCAGCTGTAGCTCCCTCCCTCATTCCCTCCCAATCTCACCCTCCTTCCCCTTCTCCTTCCTGCCCCTCCCCTAGTCTACTGATAGGGGAGGTCCTCCTCTCCTTCCCTCTGACCCTAGCCTATCAGGCCTCTTAAGGACTGGCTGCATTATCTTCCTCTGTGGCCTGGTAAGGCTGCTCAGTAGTTAATTTTAAATAGTTGATATCAGATTTTCTTTAGGAATTTGATACATTTTGGCAATGAAGGTATCAAGTGCTGTGGCTTTCTTTGACAAGAGACTGTCCATCACTAATTCAGTATAACTAATCATGATTGGTCTGACTGTGCTTTCTTTTCAGGAACTTTATTAAGCACTTTGTGACAAATGCCAAATGATTTCACTCACATGTGGAATCTAACTTACCTCATCTCATAGAAGTACAGGATGCAATGCAGTTTCTAAGGAAAGAAGATGATGCTGAGAAGGAGCTATGAAATCATCCCCAGGGAGAAAAGGTTTAAAGGGTGTATTGTATAATCCGTGATAATACATTTTCTTCTTGGAAAAGGCAGATTGGATATTAAACCTTTCTACTACACACACACACAAAAAAAAAACCAAGTGAATATATTGGGTAACTAGTGAGATTTAACCATTTACCAATGCGCAAATAGTTTCAACTTTTAAAAATTTTATTTATATGATAAATATAATTTCATCTGTCAATCAAGATAGTAAAAAGTGTAATTTATAAAAATGGTAAAATTTTCTTTTCAAGCATAATTCTCTAAACACATGACCTGTGTAGCTCCTTAGATGTAACAAATGGTTAAGACACTGGCCACTCAATTGCTTCCAGTTCCTTCAGTCTATTAGAACAGATAGAGCAGAACGGTATGACAAGAAAAGAGAGAGCGGGATATTGGTTCAGATAGTACTGTGCCTGTCATGTAAGCAGGGGCTCCTGAGTTCAGATCCTGTGCACCTATGTAGCAGGTTGGGCCTGGGACCACATCTATAGCTACGGTGCTTGTGGGAGCAGAGACAGGTGGCTCCCTGGAGCATGCTGGCCGTTCGAGCTTTCCAATCAGTGAGCTCTGGTTTCTGTGGGAGGACTTGTCAATAAATAAATAAATAAATAAAGAGGCTGGAAATGCGACTGAGTATTAAGAGTACTTGCTTCCTGAGGAGGACCTGGGTTCAGTTGCCAGCATCCACATAGCAGCTCACATGGCACCTCTATAGCTCCAGTTCTAAGGGGTCTGATGCTATTTTTCTGGTCTTAATGGGTACCAGGCATGCACATGGTGCACATATATACGTACAGGAAAAATACTCATGCACATAAAATAAACAAATCTTTAAAAAAGTCAAGAGATAAGGCAGGTAACCAATTGGTGTACTCTTCCCTGAAGAAGATTACTTTTTCTCACTCTCTGCATTTCTTAATGGCCCGTGGTTCGTGGTGTAGGGTTCAGGCATCACGGACTTTTCCTCACTCATTTTAGCCATGTCTCATCTGTTATTATTGTTGACCAGATGTAGGTGGTCATGTTGGTGTAATTTTATGTGTGAAGCTTCTGATCTCACTAGAAAACACAATCTCACAGCAACCTCCCTGATCCTTTGGCTCTGACCTTTCTGACTCCTATGCAGCCTTGAAAACATACATACATGTAACATTACAAAGGTGATCAGACTGTATATATATATATATACATGTATCTATCCATGTATATATATACATGTAACAATGCAAAAAAATGAGGCCATGAGTTTGAAAGAGTATGTGGGAAGGCTTGAAAAAAGGAAAGGAGAAAGTAATGAAATTATACTATAATCTCAAAAAATAAAATAAGTAATAAAAATACAATCTGGAGAATAAATGATAAAGACACCTTAATTTAACCTCTGGATGGATTCTACACATACCAGCATACACTCAAATGCTCCCCCACATTTGCACACATACACATGTATACACACATAAACACATGTGTGCATACCCATATACACACATAAATACACAACATGTATGTACATAACATGTGTATATATACATCTACACACACATATATACATATACACATGTGTGTAATACACATCTATATACACATATATATACATATACATTTATATACACATATACACACACACACAAAGGAGTGATTAGTCTTGTTAGAGATAAAATAGCTGAATTTCCACCTACTGAACCTTTTAAATAATGAGAAAATTATGTATTAAAAATATTTTGAAAATAAAGAATTTGTCTGAATATGTATTTACGTTTGTTTTATAACACTTAAATGTCAGGGACCAAATATTAAATCTATGGACAAAATGAATGCATTGCTTAAATTTGTATCTTTAATTGCTGAGTAGTATTCCATTGTGTAAAATTACCATAATTTTTGTATCCATTCCTCAACTGAGGGACATCTGGGTTGTTTCCAGGTTCTGGCTATTAGGAATAAAGCTGCTACGAATATGGTTGAGCAAATGTCCTTGTTGTGTACTTGAGCATCTTTTGGATATATGCCTAAGAGTGGTATAGCTGGGCCTTGAGGAATCACTATTCTTAATTGTCTAAGAAAGTGCCAAATTGATTTCCAGAGTGGTTGTACAAGTTTGCATTCCCACCAGCAATGGAGGAGGGTTCCCCTTTCTCCACAACCTCTCCAGCATGTGTTGTCACTTGAGTTTTTGATCTTGGCCATTCTTGTGGGTGTAAGGTGAAATCTCGGGGTCGTTTTGATTTACATCTCCCTGATGGCTAAGGACAATGAGCATTTCTTTAAGTGTTTTTCTGCCATTCTACAATCTTCTACAGAGAGTTCTCTTTTTAGCTCCATACCCCATTTTTTAATTGGATTCCTTGATTTGTTGCTTTTTAACTTCTTGATTTCTTTATATATCCTGGATATTAGCCCTCTATCAGAAGTAGGATTGGTAAAGATCCTTTCCCAGTCTGTAGG
>CM053767.1:18458754-18538991 GCA_028658305.1 Pachyuromys duprasi
TAGCTCACTGGGGGTGGAGTCTTTATATGGCATACTCAAGGCTGCGTTTGATTCCCAATGTCACAATAAAAAAATAAAAAGAGAGAAAGAAAACAAGAGGCCATTGCGTAGTCCCCACTTAACTAGATTTTTAAACAAACTAGTAAAAATTGTATTAGTTGTAGCCCTTAAATCTGCAACCAGAAAACACTGAACTATCCCTTTAAAAAACAAAAACCCTGCTTAGCATCCAAGATTCCAGTCATTCATAGGAACAAAGCTACTGTTTCAGTGGCATAACCCAAGCCCTGCACTTGACTCTTATCTAAAAGCTTCATCCAAGCTGTGAACTAAACAAGATTTTATAAGGAGAAAACCACGGTATTTTAAACACCCTGGGTTAAGCTCAATAAATTAGACCCTAAACTGCTGAAAAGTAGTTTTTCTGACATTAAAAGAGAAAGTCTGAGCTTTTCCTGTGCCACAGAGGCACTGGAGAGATTCAGGGAAAATACACCAAATCGCAGAGCCCCAGAAGAGCAAATCTATCACAGAGGTCACCAAGAAACAGTCTGTGCAGAGTTCATGTGGCAGAAGAGCTCCTCATACTCACAGCAGGTCAAAAAACAGACAAGACTGAAAGCAGGACCAGGTACATGTTAAGGCCTGCCCTCATGGCCTATGTTCACCAGCTATGGAATGCTTCCCAAAGGTTTCCCAAAACAATGCCACCAGCTAGAGATCAGGTGTTTAAGCACATGAGTCTACAGGAAACAAGTTTCACCCAACTCTTACAAAGAGTACACAGATGGAAGGAAAGGAGACAGCCAATCCAGGCAACTCAGCCTACTAATTGGACATATTTAGAAGGCCTGGACTATGAGCCAGCATTATACACTGATAACATCAAGTGAATGCTTTCCAAGACTTTTCCTCTCCAACCATGTATCCATTTGCTTGAGACTCCAAGACTGAATCAGACAATCAGATCTGAAATGATAGAGGCTTATGCTCTGAAAAATTAGACGCAAACTTCTGGCTTTCCAACAGAGAAAAATTAAGTCAGTTTCTAAGCTGACCTTCCTGATGGTGTGTTGTGGGGAAGAAACCAAAATAAAAATGAACTAGGTTTCCAAAATATAAATAGAAGTGTATGAACTTGCTGACTAGGGTGTCACCAACATTTCTACAGTTAGAACAGGAGCATCAAGGGAAGTGATAAGGATTATACACTTATGTGTTTATTATAGCACAAAAGTACAACATTTACTTAGTTGGAGAGATGGAGTTTTTAAGGACTTTGTCTTTGCTCCTTTGAAGTGCAAAGGTCGAAGGAAATTATAGGAAATTGAGGAAATTGCCGCAGCTGTCATCTGTGGTCTTCCACAGACATTGCTGACCCTTTGTTGTGGACAGAAAGGAGCAGCATGCCAGTAATTCTTGTCATTTTGAGGCTATTATGGAGAGTTTGCTCTGAGAGCATCGTGGCTTAAGACTTTGAAGTAGACTTGGATAGTCCCAAGAATCTCACAACATAAAACAGTTAAGTCAGGCACCAAATAAAACACTAGACTCCTAAGTGGTCTTCTGCCCATGATTTAACCACTGAAACCAAACATCTGCTTCTACAAGGGTCACTCTCCATCTGCATGTGACTCTTACCACTCACTGAAAGCACACACACTGCTAGTAAGTGAAGTTTCTTCATGATCAACAGCCTAGTATGCATGCACACATAAACTATTCTCTTTGATTAATAAGTACTTAATTCTCCATTATCTACCTGGTACTTCTTTGGCTATATCATAAATAATAAACAAACCAGCAAACAAAAAAATAACACAGTAAAGCATACATATATAAGTTAAACAAGCACATTCATTAGTAATTTAGAAAAATCATATGTATTTTATTATATTGTTAAATTATATTATATGTCTGTTCCTACCTGAAATGGTAGGAACAAAGGCCTATTTTTATTTTTTTTATTATAGCTCTCTGCTCTACTTTCTATAACAATGACTTAATCCCTAGCCTTCAAAATGGGCAGTTTTAGATTCTCCCAATAGGGTTGGCAGAATTGATTTTGCGATTTTGACTTTATTCTTTATACTATGACTTGTAAGCAAAGAAAGAGAAGAGAAGGGAAGAGATGAGAAGAGGAAAGAGGAGAAGGAAGGAGAGAAGAGAAGACGATGAACAAAACAAAAAGCAAATCGCACACCGTGTCCCACCCATCAGCCCCACCCATGGTCTGCTCACATCTCAGAAGCTCTGGGTAGATTACTTGTCTATCCTTATGTCTAAAGGTGGGCAAATGCCAATGGTATAACCAAGAACATTGAAACAGGAGTGGGTAGTATCAATCACTACCATCGATTATCAAAATACACAAATAATTCCCAAAGGAACACTAAACTACTATTCTTCTCTTCTCTCTTCCAAACTAAAACAAAGAAACAAATTATGTGATGATAATGGGTTATACAACTCCCACCAAGTGTTCACTATAATCCCTCCTGGATACACCATTCCAGAAAAGTCTAAGTGGGACATTTGACCCCTGATTGTAGACAGTAAACATCTTTGTAGCATTCAGATTAATATAGCAACTAACTATTAATACAGACTCAGGAGAAAAGATGCCAGACTGGAAAATGTAGCAGTATTTGTTGGCACCCAGTTGGCCATGTGTCACTCAGGAACATGTGGAGTAACACAAGGCCTTCAGAAACTTTTGCTCTGTGTGCAGAACTGCAACACAAAATTTTCCACCCCTGAAAGAAATGTGCTGTGAAATTTCAGTTCACATCAGGGCTTACAGTACAACCTCAGATTTTCCTGTCCCCTTGTGAGTTCATGAGATACTTAGCTGCTCGTAAAGAGGGGGAAAATGATGACTGTGAAGTACTCCAAAGTGTTGATTTTTAGAGTATTGATTTTTGTAACTTCTGTGGAGTAGCAGGGGAAGCAACACATAATCTTAAGATAATTCCTTTTGAAAAGCTTTTGTATGGCAAAGGACACAGTCATTCTATTAAAGTGACAGGCTACGGGTGGGAAATAATGCTTGCCAGTTACACATTTGATGGAGGGATAATATCAAAAACACATATGGAAATTAAAAAAAAGAACATCAAGAAAACAAAAAAAAACGCAATTTAAAAATGAGCTACAAAACTAAACACTTCTCAAAAGATGAAACACAAATGGCTGAAAATATTTAAAGAAATTTTCAATATACTTAGGCAACAAGGAGATACAAATCAAAACTACTTTGAGGTTTCATCTTATACCGGTCAGGATGGCCAAGAGCAGGAGAAGAAATGATAGTTCACGCTGGCTAGAATGTGAGGTTAAGGGGAACACTGATCCATTGCTAGTAGGAATACAAACTTGCAGAGCCGCTGTGGAAATCAGTGCAACAGTTCCTCAGGAAGATAGAAATCAATCTAGCTCAAGAGCTAGCTCTACCACTCTTGAGCACATACCCAAAGGTCACTACATCCTACCACAGAGACACTTGCTCATTCATGTGTAGTGTTGCTCAAGTCATAACAGCCCGTAACTGGAAACAGCCTACATGTCTATCAAGAGGTAAATGTATCGGAAAATATGGGATGTTTATATAATCAAATGTTATTCGCTTGTTAACAAAAATTATGAAATTCTCAAGTAAGTGGTTGGGGCTAGAAAAAAAAAATCATCTCAAATGAGGTAACTCAGACCCAAAAAGGACAAATATTTTGCATTCTTATATGTGGATGTTAGCTTTTAAGTCTTTGATAGGCATGCTAAAATCTGTATAACTGCAGAAGTATGGATTGTAGAGAAAGGGAGACTCCCCCAGGGAAGAATCCATACTTACGGTGAGACTGGAGTAAGAAGATTAAATAGGGGCAGAAAAGAGGGTGGAAATGAAGGACAACTAAGAGCCACCTGAGGGCTTATATGAAAACCTACTCCTGGACAGGCTTTGTAAAACAAAGCAAAACAAAACAAAAAACATATATACAC
Organism: Pachyuromys duprasi; assembly: GCA_028658305.1. NCBI lineage: Eukaryota > Metazoa > Chordata > Mammalia > Rodentia > Muridae > Pachyuromys > Pachyuromys duprasi. The sequence goes on from CM053767.1 coordinate 18,462,751, forward strand.
ACATATATGTACATATGAACAAGATCTAAATGGAATCAACACATAGCAAAGGAAATGATGCCCAGCTAGACATATTTCACAACCAAGCAAAACCTCCCCCCAGGAGCAGGTTACATCTCGTTGACTCCTTGGTTAATGGAGTCCCATGGAAACCCCTGAACAACTCAGGCTGTTGTCAAGACTACCGGTTGCTCTCCACAAACTGAGGGTAAGGCTCTGTTACTGAAGACAATGCTCATATATCTCACTGAACGTGGAAATACTGAGCTACTGCCTAACTAGAGCCTTTCCCCCTGCTGATTAGTGTCTGTGGTACTGGAACTACTCTGCACACTACCAGAGCTAAAAAAATTAACATCGACCCATCTACAAAACTTGTATACTACAATGGGGACCTGTCTTTGTGACACACGGGTCAATAGTGGCCTAAGAGCTCTTCAAGTTAGCACCCACTGTCATGCCTGATAATACTTCGACAGCCAAAAGCCTGAGACTAGATAGTCCACACTCCTAGTGGAAAAGCAAGCACTGTTGTTTTGCTAAAAGAACATAGCAATAACCCATAGATCAGTGTCTTGCTCAGCCGTCATCAGGGAAGCCTCTATTTGTGGTAGATGGAAACTAATACAGAGACCCACAACTGGACATGTGTAAAAGATGAAAGACTTTGAAACACTCCTTCCCAAATGGCATGTCTCCATTAAACCCCTCCCCTCAGGGCTCAGGGGGTTATGCAAAAGAAGAAAGATTACATGAGCCAGAAGGGATGAATTACATGAAGGAAACTGTCTTCGGACCCAACAGGACTGGCATGCATGCAAATTCACAGAAACTGTGGTAATGTGCACAGGGACCGCACAGTTTCAAGTCAGACAGGGTCTGTGTGTTTCTTGTGGGAAGGGGTTGTAGACATCTCCCATCTGTAAACAAGAAGCTATCTCCAACTGACTTGTAATCACTTGTAAAGAAAAAAAATATACGTAGTTTTCTCTAACAGAGTATCATCAGCAAAGAAAGATGAAAGATAGTGCAATAAGAAATAATTTTGCCTGAACAATGAAGATATAGAATGCCTATGCAGCTCACCATGGGGTCTAGAACTCATGATCTGAGGAAATTAAATTTCTATGTGACCAAGTCTTCTCTTTTTTTGCTGAAAATTAATTTTTTTGTACAATGTAATCTCATCACATTTCCCCTCACCCAACTCTTTCCAGATACTCTCCACATCCCCCCCCCAATTTCACATTTTCTTTCTCTCTTAGAAAACAAACAGAAAAATAAATTTTTAAAAAATCAAAGAAACCAGAATTAAAGAATAAAAACAATGAAAAAGCAGAAGCAACACAATACTATAAAAACACGAAATTGGAAACCACAATATATAAGCAAAAAAAAAAAATGCCAAAAAAAGTGTTATGAGAAAAAAGTCTATAAAAATGTCACTGAGTTCATTTCGTGTTGTCTGTTTATTGACTGGCATGGGGCCAGCCTGTAAGTGTGGCTAGTGTATAGAAATACAATTGATTTTTAACATTGAGCCTTTGTTCTATAATTTTGATGAATTCATTTATTCATCCTAATTCTTTTTTAGGGAATCCCTCAGGAATTTTTATAGACAAAGTTGTGCCATCTCTGAAGACAGTCTCCATAGTGCCACATTTTCCTTTTTAATCTGTTTCCTCTTTATTTCATTTGCTTGTTAACTTGTCCAGATTAGTACAATGGAGAGGGAAGATATTTTAATCTTGTTCCTTGTAGTAAAGCAAAGGATGCCTCCTTTCATCCTTAACTATACCTCTAGCTGTGATTTCTTTGCAGATGTCCTTTATCAGATTGAGGAAGTCTGCTTCTAATTTGTTTGACTGTGTTTTATCTTGAAAGAATGTTGGGTTTCTCTGATGGCTTGTCAACATCCATTGAAGTGATGTTCTAGGAATGTGTCCATTTCTGCTAAGCTATCTAATTTGTTGGCACGCTGAGAGCACTGGTTTCCTGAGTGACCTCCTGATTGCTCCTAGGTCTTTATAATGATTCCCCATATTTCATTTCTTACTGTTTTAGTTTGAGGGCCTTTTTCGTTTGTGAAAGTGTTTGTCAGTATTGGGTTTCATTGATTTTACTGTATACTTTTCTGTTCTTTTTCATTTATTTCTAATCTAATCTTTACAATTGTCTTTCACTTAATACAGGTTAGTCCTGTCATATTTTTAATATGAAAGATAGATACATGCACAATATATTTCTCATTTTTAACATAGGTATTTTATAGTTACAATTCTTTAGGTATTTGTTTAGCTCTAACCCATAAGATTTTAGTTGTTTTTCAATTCTGCTATGTCTTGTGAATTTGCTTTCATTTATCTCCATTGCTTGCTTAGTAATATATTGCTAAATCTCTGTGTATAATTCCTGTCCTATACTATAGGATATATACAATATGACCGTTACCCTCAGAGGCCAGAAGAAAGTGATGGAAACTTTGGAGCTAGAGTTGTGGGTGGTTGTGAGCCACATGACATGGGTTCTGGAAGCCAAACTCAGATCCTCTGTAAAAGCAGCATGAGCTCTTAATTGAGCCATTGCTCCTGCATTTAATACATATTATTAAAATTTATCTTCAAATAAACAAACAGAGATACACATTTATATGTTCTTTCATAGACGCCTTCATAATTAACTCTACTGGTAATCATTTTTTAATGTGTGGATTTGAATTAATTCTTACTATTACTTGATCTCAGGCTAAATAATTCTTTTAAGTATTTCTTTTTTCACTTAAAACAATTTGGTGTGTATGTTATCATGTGGTTTTGATCTTCAGTCTGTTTATATGATGGATTACATTTATTGATTTATGTATTTTAAAATATCTGTAAATCTCTGGCATGAATCCTACCTTATTATGGTAGATGATTAGGAGAATGTCCTCTTGGATTCAGTTTACAAGTACTTTTCTTAATGTGTATTGGTGCTCTGCCTGTATAAATGTGTGTGTGGAGTGTGTGTGGGGGGGGGGGGTGTCAGATCTCAGAGTTACAGTGTGAGCTGCCATGTGAGTGCACAGAAATTGAACCTGAGTCCTCTGGAAGAATAGTCAGTGTTCTTAACCATTGAACCATCTCTCCAGCCACCAATTGACAAGTGTTTTCTTGAGAATTTTTGAATCTGTGTTCCTTCTGTTTTGATTTTGCGGAATAATTTCAGGAATATTGGCATTAACTCCTTTTTTGAAAGTCTGAGTTTCACTCTAAAACCATCTGGCCCTGAGTTTTGATTTTTTTTTTAAGAATGTAATGCTTCCTCTATTTTACTGGGCATATAGATTTGTTTGAGTTGCTGATCTGATCTTTTAACTTTGGTAGATGCTGTGTATCAAAAAAATTACCAATTTCTCTTGGATTTTCGAATTTTCTGGAGAACAGGTTTTTAAAGAATGTCCTTATGATTCTCTGGATTTCTCGGTGTCTTTTGTGATGTCCCACATTTTGTCTCTAATTTTTTTTAATTTGAATCTTTTCACTCTGCCTTTTAGTTAATTTGGCTATGGGTATGTCAATATTATTGATCCTCCTGCTCCCCCCCACCACTGCAAAAAAAAAAATAGCACCCTCTTCTTTTAATTGATTTTTTTGCTACTATTTCTTATTTGCTTCTATTACTTTCATTTTAGTCTCAAGTTCCATTCTTTCTTGCCATCTATTCCTTTTGGGTATGATTTCTTTTTTCTTCTGGAACTTTCAGGTGTGTTGTTAAATTATTATTATGAAATCTTTCCAATTTATTTTATTTTATTTTTATTTTTTCTCTGTTCTTTAAATTCCACAGTTCCTAATTCTAGGCTTAGAAGTAATAATCTATGTAGACCATCAGAGGAATGTTGGGTATGACTAAGCCTATCTATACAAGCAAAGAGAATAAGATCCTGGAAAGAGAGAAGGGAAATGAAAAATAAAAAACAAAAGAGAAACAAAAACAATGCTTGAAAAGTCAGATTTGATGAAAACATTAACCTATACTTAATGGCATCAAATATCATAAATTCAATGTGTATGCATACACACACACACATGAATCATACGCAAAATATTGAAGTAAAAAAAGCAGAGAAAACCTTGAAAACAGCGAAAGAGACTCCATTAAGCACGAGGAAAACCCTGTTAAGAGCAACCATTCACACTGTGCAGAAAGTGAGGTGGCAGATGGAAATATTTGTAGAATTGCCAATAAGGAATCTAAGATATAGCGAGTTGTTTAGTTTCCCTGAGTTTATAAGCTTTCTGCTCTTAATATCCAGCTTTAATTCACGGTGGTCTGAGAGGAAGGAGAGTGCTATTTCAATTTTCTTGTATCTTTTGGGACTTGCTTTGTGTTTGAGTAGATGGTAAATTTTGGAGAAAGTTCCAAGAGGTGCTTTTGTGTTTGCTGAAATGTTCTGTGAATATGTTAGTTCCATTTTGTTTATAACATCATTGCGCTCCTGCATTTTTCTGTTTATTTTCTGTTTGGGCAACCTGTCTGTTAACAAGAGTAAGGTGCTGAAGTCTTCCACTATCAGTGTGGGAGGGTCAATACGTGATTTAAGCTATAGTAGTGTTTCTTTTTGTGAACGTGGGTGAACTAGTATTTGGTGTGCAAATGTTTAGAATTCTTATATCCTCTTGGTGGATTATTCCTTTGGTTAGTTTGTATTGTCCTTCAGAAGTCTTGGTTTTGATTTGGAGTCTGTTTTGTCAGATATTAAAATATCCATATAGGGTTATTTCTTAGGTCCATTTGCTTGTTATATCATTTTCCATCCTTTTACCTAGAGATGATGTCTACTTTTGATGGTAATGTGTGTTTGTTGGATGCAGCAGAAGGATGAATTCTGTTTTCAAATTTGACTTTTCAAGCATTATTTTTTTTTAATTTTTTTATTTCCTTTCTCTCTTTCCAGGATCTTATTCTCTTTGCTTGTATAGATAGGCTTGGTCATACCCAACATTCCTCTGATGGTCTATTTAATTTCTTTCTTTTATTTTTTTTCTTTAAATTCCACAGTTCCTAATTCTAGGCCTAGAAGTAATAATCTAGTTCTCCAAAATTAGGGCTCAGTGCTTTCTTGTTTCTTTCGCCTGCTTCAGATCTACTGTTAAGATCCTTCTGTGAATTTTTAATTTGGTCGTTTTATGTCTCAACTTGATGCATTTGGCTGTAGCCGATAACTCCTGCTTGAGGAGTTGCAGTAATCACACCTTCCTTTAATCATCATATGTGGTCTCCTTTTGTTCTTTACTTGTATTTATAATGACTACCTTGGGATTCTTGCCTTTTTAGCCTCACCTATAGCTGGCAATTTTTTTTCATGCAGTTCTACCTCACTTAGTTCTTTTTATGCCTCATAATTTCTGGCTAATAGGGGGAATAAAAATTATAGCAATGGTTTTTCTTCTGTGATTTGATCTTGCCACTGTTTGCCTGCTACTTAATTTATTTGTTTTGTGGGCTGACTGGAGTGACCTGGCAAAAGTTTATTTTTCACTCAGCGTACAGGTTCTCGTGTTCCATTGACTATTCTTATTATCATTTAGTCTGCCTGTGTGTCTGTCTGCCTGTGTACCTGTCTGCCTGTGTGTCTGCCTGCCTCTGGGACAACATCAGTCACAGTACAGGCAGTTGCTCTTGTTCCTTCAGCCATTTAGATATTTTGCATTATACTCTTATACACATGTGTGGCTTGGAGGCTTGTGGCAGCAGATGATACATTTTTTATATTTTTTAATGTTCAATTTACTCTAAATTATGTGTATTGTGTTGTGTATGTGTGTGCCTATGCATGCAAGTGCAAGTGGAAGAGCAAGCACATGTAGAATTGGGCCTGGCAACTGCTCAACATGAGTTCTGGGAATTAAACTAAAACCTCTGCAAGATTAGTACATTCTCTTAACCACTGAGCCATATCTCCAGCACCCCTCTCTTTTTTGTGATAGAGTCCTCTGTGTGTGTGTGTGTGTGTGTGTGTATGAGAGAGAGAGAGAGAGAGAGAGAGAGAGATGGGGTCTCACTACATAGCCCCACCTGTCCTAAAACTCCCAATTTTCAAACTCACAGAGATTACTTGCTTCTGTCTCCCAAGTGCTAGAATTAGGTGAGGGCCATCATGCCTAGCATTTCAGCCCCTTAATATTAATTCAGGTTTCTTAGTGTTGCTCCTAGATAAAAGCAACTTCTTACTCATTCAGAGATTATGCCTCAGCCCTAGTATGGGCTCCATCCTAGTCAGTTGGGCTTTACTTTGGGTTTACAGTTGAGCTTTACTCCTTCCCAGTGTGACTTCTCATGAACATAAGATGCTGGATTGTATTCAAGTCTTCTTACAAACAAAAGATGGTGGATTGAATTCAAATCTTCTCTACCCCACTTCTGGCTTGGTTGTTCTTAAACGAAGGATGCAGGAGTTTGCTCATAGTGTTCCTTACCATTGAGATCACTAGGATCCTGGGATCCTAGGATATGGATACTTTATATCCAGGTTTTCAGATTGTGTTTCACTTTGCTTGTCTCAATTTGTGTCATGGAGCCCTGGTAACCCCCATGTTCCCAATGTTACACAAGAAACAGTATTCTGCTGACACCACCCTTCTGGCATGGAATGTTCCTGCTTCTTTACACCTTCTCTTTCTGTGAAGAATCGTTATCACTATACAAGACCTGGTGGCAGGGACATGGATAGCTTCCTTCTGAAAAATACTTCGATTACACAAATGAGTGATTGTAACATCATGGTCACCAAGTCTGCATTGTGCACCTGAGGGAAGTAAAGAAGCCAACCGTTCCGTTCCACCATCTGTTCCTGAAAGGTCAAAAGAAGATGAGGGCTCCCTCTCTGTTTCACTCTTAGAATTAGAGATCTGTGGTAAAGTTGCCGGGAGCTCTGCGGAGAAGAGCTGTGCCATGGCTGGGATGCCACAGACTGCAGCTCTTGGTAGGCTTCTGCGAGTTTTCCTTGAATGAGCGTTTCTCCATTTTCTATATGCCTTTAGGACAATAGGCATGTATTTCTTTTTAAATTTTGTGTTTTATAATTCATTCACTATACATCCTGATTGTAAACCCACCCCTCATGTCCTCCTGGTCCCACCATCCCTCCCTAAATGTACATGTAGCCCAGGGCAGCCTCAAACTCGTGATTCTCCTGCCTTCACCTCCTTCAGCAAATCCTACCAGCATGCACCACAATCAGCCATGTATTCCAAATGGCTGTTTTTAAAATCATTTTTCCATGTTTACATTGCTATTTGTCAGAAAAAGAGTACGCTCTGCTATTCATCCATCATTTCATAAAGAGATTAGAAAAAGCTTTCAATGGCATCAATAAGATAAATAATTCAGTAAAAAAAATTTAAAAAGAACACGGGGTGGGTGTTTGTAATAATGATTTATACAATTTATAAACCAGAGTTTTCTCTGGCTGTGTGGAGGGAGCTGTGCTCAGACTTAGAGCCTCATGTGAAGCACTTTTGACAGGCAGAGGTAGGGAAGTTGGATAGAATCCATCTCTCCAACATCAGCACATGAGTGAAAGACAAGGGAATAATAGTATCCTCCATTTCATCCTGAGTTTCATCCTACTATGTGATAGGGCTAGTGTGTGTGAAGCTACTCATTCATCATGGCAGCCCTGTCCACACTCTGCATATCTATTCCCGACCTTGTGACCAGATGGTGTCCAATCCTTTGGAAAATTGGTGTCAATTTCAATGACAGAGGAATCAAGCCAGTAAGAAGACTGGCTGAAAGAAATAAGCACTATCATTTGCATTGAGTTTTTCAGAGATCAGGAGGACTTCTCTGAGGCAGGATGCCATTAGTTCTGACAAACTTGCCTGGGAATAAGGTCCTTAAAAATATCGTTTATATGTATGTGTTTGCTTTCATTGAGACATGACCGGGATGTAACTCCCTGTGTAGACCAGATTGACCTCAAGTTCAGGGCAATTCTCCTGCTTCTAATTGGAATTATAGTATGCATCATAAAACATAGCAGACTAGTCACATTTTAATTCTCCAAATTTATGAATATTTTAGATTGCATATCAAAGAGCAATAGGGTACTGGAAGACACCTGGAGTAAGCTACAATCAAGATGTAAGCATCTCTATGTTCCCTGTCCTCCTATTCCCTGGGCTCCCTTGACCAGGAGTACAGTTGGGGGCAGCCTTGAGAACTGGAAAAATACTTCAAGATGGGGCCATACCCAGACCTCAAGGCTTGAAAGGTCCTAGCCACTAGATTCAACTTGAAGGAAGAACAAGTTGAGACTTGGTTCAACCAGCGTTTCTTAGAGCAGGAGATGTGTCTTCCTTTTGCCAGGCTGCAGCAGTCTGCCCAGAGTAATTCCTCTTCTTGTGCTTCCGACAAAGGCCACTACTGCTGGCCATTGAACTGGAGATACAGGCTCATTGCCGTTAATCCCTTGGCGTCCTCAACTAGCTGTGAGCACAGTTGCTAATTCTCGTGATCATGATGTAGCATGGCTCCCCATACCAAACTCACCAAAATGCTGGATTCTTTCCAGAGACTCAGGGTCAATGTTTCAACCCCTGGGTGCCAAGACAGATGGCACTGGACAGAAATAGCATGGCAGGTGACAAATCAAGCTGAGTCTCCCGTTGACCCTGCAGGGCCTCACCCCACAGGCTGGAGGTTGTAGTTCCAATTCTTTTAACACCGGCCCCACAGAGGTTCCTGTACCCCAGGCTAATTATCACCTCAATATATAGCAGAAAATGACCCTGATCTTCTTGCCTCCATTTCAAAAGGGCTGATCACAGGCGTGTATACACCATCATAACAGCCATGTTTCCTGGGTTCTTTTCCTTTCTGTTTTGTTTTCTGATACAGGATCTCACTCTGTGTTGCAGGCTAGCCTGGAACCTGGAGAGTCCATCCTGTCTTAGCCTCCCTGGTGCTGAGATTAACTGGTTTACGCTGCCAGCTTCATGGCTTTTCTTTATCATTCAGCTTGTGTCTATGAGTATTCTTATTTTATTGGATTTGGGCGGAGGGCATTCCTAGTGCTTCTCAGATGGTTTCGTAGGGGCCTGCTTGGGAAGTTAGAGCTAGGAGTGGCAGATTGATAAAATAAAATTATCAACAAATAAAAAATTTCTTTAAACAAATTAATGTGCTAATTAGCCAGCCTTAAACTAAATTAGATTACCTAGAGTATTCATGTGCACCCAACCAAAGTATTTTGTACATGGGGAAAAAATACAAAATTCAAAAGAGCAAGTAACTTTGAGAGACATGTAAAAGACATATATATAATAATAATAATTTCAACCTCTCTGTTGAACTTCATGGTAACTATAGTTAATAACCATATATTGTCTATCTAGAAAGTATTGAGGGGGCAATGAGATGAACCCACAAGTAAAAGCACACGTCATACAAGCCTGATGAACTGAGTTTGATCCCAAGAATGAATGTGATGGTTGAAATAAAGAACCAATGCCATAAAGTTGTTCTCTGACTCCCCCTACAGTACGATGGCATGCGCTCCCACACATATCATACATACACACACACACACATACATACATACATACATACATACATACATACATACATATAGTAATTGTTTAAGGGATTGAAAGTAGAATTAAATTGGGCTCTGCACTAAAAAATAAACACATAAAGGTAATTCATATGTTATTTTAATTTGGCCATTCCAGTCTTTTATGTATTTAAATATTATGTTATATACCATAAATATATGCAACTTTCATCTATCAACTTAAAAACAGAAATGATTTCGAAAGAAAAGAAAAGAAATGGAGAAGGCTTAACTGGTCATTACTGGCTCTGACGATGAGTGGGAATCATGAGCTTCAGAAGGCTGGCAGCTTCCAGAAGCTGGAAGCAGCCAGGAGAGCCATTTCCATTGGAGTCCTCGGAAGGAATGCAGCCCTGCAGGCACACTGATTTTATTCCAGGGACACTTATCTGGGGTTTCTGACTTCTAACTCCGAGATAATGGAGTTGTTTTAGCAACTCAGTTGTGGTAACTTGAGAAAATAAAACTAAGGTTTGTTTTCTATTTGTTTGTTTTTTGTTACAGTTTTTGTTTTATTTTCTAAGCTCTACGCTCTCTTTACAGCTTAGAATGCTGAGATCCGAAGCTGTGGTCTTCTTACAGCTAAGGTTCATGAGAGTCAGGTGGATAAGAGGAGAGTAGTGGGGTTCTTAGTCTGCTGCCACCTCACCAGCCAGCCTGCACGTTCGCTAGTGTCCAGGGTACAGGGGGAGGAACTTGTGGACACAGCACCAACATATGCATTAGCCACTGTTCACAGATCTCTACTTTTTCTACTACAATAATATCTCAAACCACTTCCTTCCATGAAACCAAAATTTGTCCTCCATACTTTTTAGGCCATAAGAAAATCTTTATGCCCATTATTTGGTTATAGTGCTGCAACTCTTTGTAACACTCCTGCTTCTACCGTCTGTCATCTGAGCCATGTCTGAATCCTCACCATCTTCTTCTCCTTCTTCGCGGAATGATTACTTTTCCCAGAGGCATCCTTCCAGCTAGTGATATTCTGGTCCACACACAGCTTCCACACAGCTCACAATGTTCTAATTCAGCAAGGCACCACCCTACCCATTTGTGTTAGAGGCTCTCTGTGCCTACCCTTAACAGGTTAACTGTGAGGTTGGCTTAGGTCCTGGGTTGCTGAGTAAATGATGCAACACTTCATCGATTTTATCTTAAAAATTTTCAAGCTGTTAAAGCTTTTGTAGATCCTCCTTTCATTTGTGTAATTTGAATTTTCATTATTTACCAGCCTGTTACCTTTTAAAACTAAAGCAATTGTGAATAAACATGAAGAAAAAGGAGGGAGAAATATTTCACACTCAGGAGACTCAGGGACCAGATCCCAGATATCCTGATAAGTTTGTTTGTTTTGTTTTGATCTGTTTTATTTTTTAAAACAAGGTTTCTCTGTGCAGCCTTGGCTGTCCTGGAGCTCATTTCATAGACCAAGCTGGCCTCAAACTCAGAGATCTGCTTGCCTCTGCCTCCTGCAAACTAGGGTTAAAGTTGCTTGCCACCATACCTGGCAAACTGATTCTTTTAAATCAGGAATTTTTAAAAATAAATTTAGTATTGGCAGTGTGAGTAATGCTGATTTTTTTTATGTTGACAAAAGAGATCTTAGAGTAAAGCTTAATTTTTTTTAATGTAATTTATTTATTTTTATATTACTCACAGGTTAGGTACTTTGCATCCCAGGCTTAGTCCCCTCCTTCATTCCCTCCCACTCTCCCCATCCCTCCCTCATCTCCTCCCCGCTCCCTCCAAGTCCACCAACAGGGGAGGACCTCCTCCCCTTCCATCCGATCCCAGTTCATCTTGTCTCCTCAGGGCTGGCTGCAATGTCCTCCCCTGGGATCTAGCTAGGCTGTTACTCCCTGGCGTGTATGGGGAGGGTCAAAGAGCCAGCCATAGACCCTTACTAGGGTCTTCAGTTGGACACTGAGCTACCATGGGCCACATCTGAGCGGTGGTCTAGGCTATATCCATACATGGTCCTTGGTTGGAGAAACTGTCTCATATACAACCCCTGTGCCCTGCTCAATTTGGTCTTTGTGGAGCTCTTGTTCTCCCCAAGTCTTACTAACTTCCCCTATTTTCATTATTATTCCCAGCCCTCTGCCGAAGGCTTGGTTATGAGTCTTAATATCTGCTTTGATACATTACTATATCAATTCTTTCAGAGGCACTCTTTGGTATGCTCCTGTCCTGTTGCTTGTTTTCTCCTCCATTCAATGTCCATCCCATTTGTTCATCTAAATGAGCATTGATCATACCAACCTGGGTCCTCCTTCTTGTTTATCTTCCCTAGGTGTGTAGATTTCAGCATGACCTTCCTATCCTATAGGTCTATATAAGTGAGTATATACCATATGTTTCTTTCTGCTTTTGGGATACCTCACTTAAGATGATCGTTTCCAGGTCCTACCATTTGCCTGCAAATTTCATGATTTCCTCCTTTTTAATTGCTGAGTAGTATTCCATTGTGTAAAAGTACCATAACTTCTGTATCCATTCCTCAACTGAGGGGCATCTGGGTTGTTTCCAGGTTCTGGCTATTACAGATAAAGCGGCTATGAACATAGTTGAGCAAATGTCATAAAGCTTAATTTTGATAGTAAAAAACATATAACACAAAAATAAAAAATAAAACCAAGCATTTTTTAAAGGACATTTGACTTCAGCACATCGTCATGCTCACACATAAATAAATGTACACAACACATACACAATAATTTCTTTGTGTGGTTTCACCTTTTCTCGGCCTAATGGAAACCTCTTCAAGAGGGAACACCTAAGTTTGGAAGTACTTAGTAAATCTTGTAGTTCACCCAATAGTATCCTTACTTCTTGTGTGTGGCATTTGACTCTTCCTTCTTTCCCTAGGATATTTAAGTAAGGAAACTAAAAACACGTTCTGTATTATGCTCCATACTTTGGGATGTTATGTGTGCAAGTAGGAGAACTTGAACCTGGTAGAGCCAACCATTTGTTTAAATCTTTTGTTCACACTGCTCTTTGATTATTCATTTGCCACATCTTGCCTGTGTTATTAAGCCAAAAGCCTTTTCCATTAATGGGGAAGAAGTAAAGAAAGTAGCAACATATGAATGCATCCATATAAAGCATATACCCGAGAGTCATATACTTGTGTATAAAATATATAAAGCCCAGATTGTTTTTACTAAGATATTAGGAAAGGGGGACAAAATTAGCCTGGCAGTTTTTAAGGGTACTATTTTGTATTAAAAATTAGAATACGGAGGCTGGAGATATAGCTCAGCAATTATTAGAGCTTCCTGTTTTCCCAGCGCCCGTGTCAGGTGGCTTATAACCACTTATAACTCCAGCTCCAGGGAATCTGACACCTCTGTGCACTGACACTTGCCCTGATATGCATGTGTCTACACACAAACACACATACACTAGATTAAAATAGAATCGGGTTTTTTTAATAATTAAAACATAGTTCCTAACCTTGAATACCTTACAGGCTGCAGTAACAAATGGTAACTTTTAAAATGTAGTGGCTTTAGACTACACGCTTCTCCTGGGGAAGCGAAGATGCACACGGATGGCCCTCTGTGTCAGCACTTCTACACAGCAAAGGGGTTGACCCACCCTTTCAACTTGACACACTCTCCCCGGTTTATACCTGAAGTCCATGATAGCCTTCTAGACAGCAAGGCGAGGCATCAGTTGCCTCTTGCACGCCATACACGCAGGCACTTCTAGAAGTGAGAAAGATAGTGCAGCCTGACTTTTTTCTTAAGCCTGGCTTGAGTGCATGCACTCCTGTTCCTGGCATAGAGGGCAAACAGAACAGAGGTGAGAACTGCGGTATCGGTTCAGTGTGGAGTCAAGATAAGCACAGTTCCTGGGTACGTGTGGAGGACCAGCCGAATGCGCCCTGTCTGTTGAGAGTAGATGGATTTAGGAATGTAAAGAATGCTTCTCTGAGCTCTCAGTGGCATTTTAACAACTTTCAGGCCTCTGCTACAGTGCCAGCTCAACTGTGCCCTTTTCCTGGCGTGACTTCTGTGAGGCAAGGGTATGCTTTGTTCGGCATGGGGGCCGAATACTTCAGTGGTCACGCATGTTCATCTCCCAGGTGCCGGTCCAGTCCTGTTTGCGTGCGTCACATTCTGGCAGGGCAGCACTGAGGGAAAGGCTTTCAAGGCTGAAAACGAAGCCTGGAATGACATGCCAGCAATGTGCTGCTGTGAATTTGGATCTCTTCTTCATTTTCTGGAAAAAGAAAATCTAATGTTTCTTCCACGTTCCCACCAGGAAAGACTTCTTTCTTTCTACTTAGTGACTCGGAATGCCTGGCATCCAGGGGAACTAATTCCCTCAGTCTGCCCGTCTCACGACCATGATAATTCATAATTTCCTTGGTTGGTAAAGTGGGATGGAGTGGGATAGCAAAAGAGAAATTAATTCCTACTGGAGCCGTCGCTTTTCCAAAACCAAAAAATTTGTGTTTTAAGGAAGTTCAGCTGTGAAGCTCTTGTAGCCAGAACAGCAATAAAATCTGTGGATGGGTAAAGCCCAAACTACCTTTCATGAAGTAAGATTATCTCATGTAGAGCATAATATTAATTTATGTATTAGTAGGAAAAAAAAACGTGAAACCGTTGTTCATTTTATCAGTCCATAAAGTTCCTTCGTATACCTGGTCATTCTTTTCACATCTGTGCAGGTGATTGGAGGCCTAGCTTGCTAGATCATCTCCTTCCTTCCCTCCTTCTTTCCTTCCTTCCTTCCTTGATTGTTGTGGTGGTGTTGGTTGTCGTTTTGGGTTTCGATTTTGAAGACAGGGCTTCTCTGTATAGCCCTGACTCTCCTGGAACTAACTCTGCAGACCAGGCTGCCCTTGAACTCACAGAGATCTACCTGCCTTTGCCTTTTGAGTGTGAGAGTTAAAGGTGTGTGCCACGCACTGAGAAATCAGAGATACTCTCTCCCCTCTGGGTGTTAAGTGGTTTAGTTCTTCTATCCAAGGGTGTAAAATTTGACGAGGCAAAGCCATCGCGTGATGTGCAGAGGCCGACTTCATTCGGTCCTGTACTTCTACTGCAGTGTGTTGTCCTCTGCCTTACCCTGAGTTCCAGCTCTAAGTTGGTAACGTGGAAAGAGGACTAACAGAGCCTTCGTCTAGGGCAAATGGTTCTCAGGATGTTTATTTGTGCTCATCCTCACTTGTCAGAAAAGGGAAGTTTTCACTGTCTCTGTTGCATCCACTGTTTTCTTGGGGAACTTCGCCCTTCCCCCCAAGCTTTGTACCCCATCCCTCAGCTCTGAGCATCCTGGCTTGAGTGACAAGCAGCACACTCAGTCTTTAAGGCTCTGATTGTCTTCTCTCTTTCTGTCCTTTTTTTCATTCTTTCCTTTTTCTTTTGCTCAAAACGCATTACAGGTTTGTAAAATCCTCCTCTAAGTTTTAATGTTTAGTACTTCTTCATCATCTTTAGCAATCACTCATTACATTCCTATTAATTTACACATTTGAGAAACAAAATTTTTAAAAGGTGAAAGGGAGGGCCTGGGAGGAGAGGAGGGAGGGGGAACTTGTCTACCAGGATGTAATGAAAATAAATAAATTAATTAAAATTTTAAAAAGCTAAGAACTTGTTTGCTGAAAATTTGCAGTCTTTACATTGATAAACTATTGCACAAGGAGAATTATATTAAATTTCTCAAAAAGTTTAATCTCTTCTTACAAATTTTCTAAATAGTGATATTAAATAACTTTGTTGTTCACCTTTAAACAGAGCCATCTGTTAGTAATTTCAAGGCACACAAGAGAAGCTAGTTTAAGATATTTGTCAAGGGTGAACTATTTGAGCCAAGAAAGGGGTCCAGTAAGAGGTGGGCATCAGATACGGTAAAGAGGAGCAAATGATATCAAAAATCAATGCTATAGGTGCCAGAGGGGGGAAATGAGGTTAGAGAACTTAAGTTTTAGTTACTGTACTGGTTGAAATAAAGTATAAGGTGACATAATCATGTGTCTTGTTTCCAATCAAATTTTATTTACCATTTTGCAATATTCTGCCCAAGAAATATTTACCAGCACAATAAAGTGTTATCACTGTCCTTGTATGGTAGATATTGAAACATTTTCTACATATCCACAGGGTCTCCTTACCCATAGTCTGGCTTTATGTACTTTCAGTTGCTCATAATCAACCACAGTCTGAAAATATTGAATGGAAAATATTGCTTCAGAAGCAAACAGCTCACAGCTTTAAACTGTGTGTTCTTCCAGGAAACACTCTGACACGTTTGTCCACTCTGCTCTGTGGGGAGCATTCCTCTGTGGGACACACTCTGGTACAGGCATGACCTGCCCAGTGTACCCTTACACAGCCTCAGCGTTTGAAAGTGACTGGAAACATCACAGTGTTTATTTACAAGCAAATGCTATTTTAGTTAGTAAGGTCCCTGTGTTCAAAAGTAGTCAAGCTCAATATTCAAACATACAAAAGAGAAGTCATAAAATGACTCATTTGAGTGAAAAAGTGAAAGTTTCAGAATTTATGAGGAAAAAAATACTATCAGATACTGAATTTGCTGAGAGCTTTTATGATAAAGAAGAATCTCTTATACATAAAATTGTGAAAAAGGAAAAAGAAATGTCTGTTAATTTTAAAATTTTTGTGGCTTTGTTTTGGTTGTTTGGTTGGTTAGTTAGTATTGTTTTTCAAGACAGCGGTTCTCTGTGTAACCTTGGCCATCCTGAAACTCACCCTGCTAACCAGGCAGGCTGGCCTCAATATTAGATCAGCCTGACTCTGCCTCCTGAGTGCTCGGATTAAAGGCAAGCACTGCTACCACAAGCTTGGACATATTTTTTAAATTATGTGCATGGTGTGTGTGTGTGTGTGTGTGTGTGTGTGTGTGTGTGTGTGTGTGTCCAAAGGACGTGAGCCCCTGAAGGCCAAAGAAGGATTTGACTCCATGGAGCTGGAGTTACAGATAGATTGCAATATCTGACATGTGTGCTGGAAACTGAACATTCCTCTGTAAGAACAGGATACGCTCTTAAGTACTCAGCCATCATCCCCCCCCCCTTGTGTAATTTTGTTATCTTGGGCTCATTTCCTGTTATGATAAAATACTCAGACAAAAAGCAGCTTAGGGGAGAAAGGTTTTATTTGACTCACAGTTCCAGGCTATAGTCTGTATTCGTTACTTTTCTGTGCTGTGATGAAACACCATAACCAAGGCAACATGTAGGAAAATAAATAGATAGATAGATAGATAGATAGATAGATAGATAGATAGATAGATAGATAGATAGATGGATGGATAAATACGTAAAGTTTATTTTGGCTTAGAGTTCCAAGCGTTTAGATTTCCAAATGTTGAAGACAGCATGACAGCATCGCTACAGTTGCAGGCAGCTGAGAGCTCACATTTTAAAACTCAAGCAGGAATCAGGGAGAGCAAATAAGAAATGGTAGGAAGCTTTTAGCTCTTAAAGTTTGCTCTCGATGACAAAGTTCCTCCATCAAGATCAAACCTTCTAAACTTCCCTCAAGTAGCCCTGCCAACTGGAAACCGAAGTGTTTGAGTACATGACCTATAGAGGACATTATTACTCAGTTTATTGTCCAGCATTATGAAGACATCAAGGTGACAGAAACTTGAAGCAGTTAGTCTCATTATAACCACAGTCAAGAACAAAAATCTGTTTATTAATGTATGCATATCAGTACTCAACTCACTTAGACAATTCAGAATCTGTCACATAGGAATAGTGGCACTGTGGGTGGATCTTCCCACCTCAATTAAGGTAGTTAGTTAAATTTAAGCCTGGCCCTACCCATGACAGTTGTACCATCAAGCATTGTGTCTGTAAAAAACAAAACAAAATAACACTATTGCGATGGGTGTCCTGAAACAAATACTCTCAAACCCTTTTTTGTGAGTAAAGTATGGTTACACACATTCTGGAATAATGTTGAGCTACGAGACATAAATAACCAGAGATGCTGCACTGTCTGATGAAACATCCACTTCTGCATTTCCAGTGATGCTGAAGCTGTTGATTAAGAAGACTTGATTCAGGGGAGCGGTGGTGTCACAGGCCTTTAATCCTAGTGCTTAGGAGAGAGAAGCAGGTGGATCATTGTGAGTTTGAGGCCAGCCTGTCTTCAGAGTAAGTTCCAGGGCTACACAGAGAAACCCTGTTTTGAAAATAAAAGAAAGAGGAGGAGGAAGAAGAAGGAGAAAGAATGATATAATCCAAACGAAGTCTTCAACTGTAATAACTTAGGGAATTCGGGAAGATGTTCAATAGAAATTTCATTCAAAAATGTGCAACTGAAGCCCCAAAACACAAAACATAGATGTGCAGATAAATTAATCCTGGTACCATGTGGTAGCCACACAGAGAATAGGATAAAGCAAATGTATGAACAGCAAGAAGCCATGTACTCTCAGGGTAATATATTTTTACAAGTACTATGTACATATAGTTTATTGTATTACGTTATAATCATTCTGTAAGTATTTATTTTTTAATGCTTTACTATGTCTTAAGTTATATCAGTCACAGTTCTGAGCATATTAGAAAATAATAATGTATATAGGGTTCAGTATTATTTATGGTTTCAGACAAACACTGGGGAACCTTAAAAAGTTCACCCACAGATAAGAGTAGAGGAATAACTGCAAACTGGTGGGGTTTAGAGAAAGAAGAAAAATCCCCATTATGGAAAAACATTGGAAGGCAACCCAGGATGCCAAACAATGTGAAGATTTTGTATCACCCATCATCTCTGATCCAAAGACTGTTGTGAACCCTCTGCAGAGGCAGGCAGATATGTGTGAGTTTGAGGCCAGCCTGGTCTACAAAGCAAGTCCAGGACAGCCAGGGCCACACAGAGAAACTCTGTCTCCAAAAAAGAAAGAAAGAAAGAAAGAAAGAAAGAAAGAAAGAAAGAAAGAAAGAAAGAAAGAAAGAAAGAAAGAAAAGCACAATAGAAAATCAGCGTTAAGTGATAATGAAAAGAATAGGTTTTATTCTTGGTTGTGATTGTGAAAAACTGAAGGAAACAGAGATAACACATGAAAAGTTTTCTTTAATTTAGAAAATACGAAACATAGATAAGTCCTCTCTCTTACCCTTTCTTCCCCTTCATCTGGCTAACAGCATACCTGTGTACTGAATGGATATTTGAAATTGTGATTCTGATTCCAGAGGTCACCCACTGAGATTTCCAGGTTCCTATCTCCCAGAACAAAAAAAAAAAAAAAAAAAAAAATCAAACCAGGGACACAGGAACAATGATGGAAGCAGAAATGGGTCATCAACGAAGAAAAAAACACTCCTGAAGAAAAGGGAGAAGGTTACAGAGCCTGGACATGATGAAACCAAAACCCAGCCCCAAAAAGGTCCAGACCCTTAGAGTCAGAGCCTTTTATGATAATTTACATAGTGCCTGTCTGCTCTGTCTTATCACATGGAAACTTGATGGAGAAGATTTTCCAGTCTGTCAACTGCCTTACTTCTTGTGATGCCTCCGTCCCGATGACTCTCCTCTCCTTCCACCTTGTTTCAAAGCCTTACACACCTCTGCGCTGTGTAGAGGAAAGAAAGGGTGTCTAAAAATACCAAAAGTTGTTTTTCTTTTTCCTTTCCTAGGTTTACATTTGATTCTTTGTAGCTTATCTCAAGAATTCTAAGACTTGGTAAAATTTAGAATAAAAAATGATGGTAGCTAGGAAATGTCAGTTACCCAGCCAGGGATCTCATGTCATTCAATTTGATAAGAGAGTAAACAGTCTGCAATGTAGAAGCATGATTTGGTCTGTTTTCTTTTTTTTTTTAATTTTTGCCCTCAAAGATAACACGAGGCTATCAGTTTATGAATGTACAAGAAGTAGTTCCTTATTTTATTTTTATTTTAACGAAGGCAGTGTGAGCCTCAAGTAATTCTTAAAACCTAAATTGTGGAGGATTTTTTTTTTAATTTTAGGTTCTCCAGATACACGAACAAATTTTCAGCATTTTCTAGTATGAAAAATAGTACTTTATCATATCTGTGGGCATTTTCAGGTAAGTTTCCTGGCAGAACAATTTCCCTTGGCTTAGCTGGATCACTACAGCACTCAGAACGAAATGTTTAGAAAATGTATTAACTTTCCCTTGTGTAATCACTCACTGAAGTCATCAACCTTTCCCGGGGAGTTGTAGATGTAACTCTGTCACATGCACCCAAGTGTAGTAGCTGCCAATTTACTATCTGCACAATCTAATCTAATCCTTCCTGGGCGGTACTTCTATAGCTTAGTATATACAAAGCCATTAGAACCATCCGCAATGGTCTTACAAAGGCCTTCTTGTGACTCTGCTGTTTCCCTGGCACTGTGTGTGCTATACTTTTTCTTTCTGTCCTTCCTGGTCTCAGTTCAGATGTTCAGCCTCACATTCACCATGTGGCTAAAGCTGACTTCAAACCCAGGATCCTCCTGCCTCTGCACCACCACACCAGAACTGATAATTCAAAGCTGAGTCAACACTGTGGAAAAAAAATCCTAAATTCTCATATAGGTAAACAGAGATCTTTTCTTAATTTGTCCCTGGCATAGAAAGTAACTAAACATCAAGCAAACACACTATGTTGGTACAGAACCAACATTAGCTACCACATTGCTGAACTCTAGTCTAGTGTGATGAGCCTTCACACGGATTTCAGATTCCGTTTCCTTATTATGCAAACTGCTTATCTATTAATAGTATTGCATTCTAGGAGATTAGCATCAAAATGTTGCCTCCCCTTCCTCCCATCCCCAAAATAGAGGAAAGAGGCAGCAGAAAAGAAATGAAGGTAAGAGCTAGAGTGGGCAGTGTCATTTAGTGGAAAACACATACCCCAACTGTCTATGGAAACTGAACTTCAGAAATGCTGTGCAGGAGATAGGGTATTTGAGGTGCACAGCTTAAATTCAGCGATGAAAGTTAAATCAATGGGGGAAAAGGTAAACTAACCTCTAGAGTACATTTTTAAGTCAAGTATGGAATAAGGTGATAAATGTTTGCAAATGTATATTTGGATGTTAAATGGCATATTAAAGACAGACTATACCAAATACTGTGCTAAGTGCTGAGATGGGGAAGTATGCAATGCATTTACACAAGACACTTATAATTTACACAGACTTGCAGTCAATGGATTAAGAAATTTGACCAACCAGTGGCATTACCCAATGGCATTATATAACCAAAGGAATATAGCAAAAATCAGCAATTGTAGTGGGTAACATCAGGCATCTTTAGAATTTTTGCTGTACAAGAAAATAAAAAAAGTTCAGAGACAGAGAGCAACATGGAATGCATTACAGTTTCTATCGTGTGTGTGTGTGTATATGTAAATGAAAGAAAAAAGACATGGGATAGGAAGATATGGGAGAAACTAGAAGAGAATAGGACTGAAGGCCTCTGGGAGTCATGGCAACAGGCTGAGAGGCAGCCCAGGGAAATTGCCTACCGAACACCACATAGGTTGTCTCTGCCTCAATCTGAGATTTTTCTACATGTTAGACTTAGTTTTAACTGATTTTCCATCAACTTTCCTATAGTTTTATTTCACTTCTCATTAATATTGTCTTAGAACCACTTCACAAAAGAAAAATATAATCAAAAATATCCAAGAACTGGAGTTGTTAAGCTATTTGTCCAACAAATGGATGTATTAGTGCCATAACAGCCAATACATCTCTTAGGGGCACATAGAAGCTCACAAGAAGTACAAGAAAGTTTCTTTCTTCACAGTATTTTAAATGAAAACAAGCATGGTTTCCGGAAGAAAAATTTGTCAAGTAGGAATGTGTCAGATGTTTAAATCAATAGCCTAAATTTATGGACAATGGATATATATATTTGTCTTAGCTATATTAAACTTTGGACTCCCATACTAAATTTTTTTAAAAGAACACAAATAATTTTGTTCTTCCTGATACATTGCAAATCATGTGGAAGTTCAGAAGTCCCATTATACCACAAAACAAAACCGAGGGTGCAAATGTGCTTTGAAATTGTAGCATCAAAGAGGGGAGGCAAAGAAAAGGGTCTTTCCTGTTCACACACACACACACCCTACCCAAGCTCTTATTTTCATCGGCCATTTTGAAATAAATAAGAGGGCAAGACTTTCTTTCTCCCACAGTGCTGTTTGTGATTAGGAAAACAATAAAGGATATTGTTACAAATAGGTAGGCAACATGAGAAAAAGAAGTGGCCTGTGGTCACAGCTGCAGCTGTGTAGGCCAGAAGGAAGGTTTCCAGGTGTGTAAGAAAGAAGCTAGCAACAACCATTAAGGAGTGCAGAGGTCTGTGACTGTTGTGTGCAGTAAGGTTATTTGGAACATATTGGCCCTAGTCGTTAAAGTTTATGCGTGGTTTTCTTAATTTACCTTTTTCTGGAGAACTTTTTTTTTTGCCTTAGTATGTTTTGATTTTTCCCTTTACATATTTTTTCAGTCCTTTCCAAAACCATGTATCTTGGACAAGGAGCTTGGCAGAGAATGCTTCAAAGTGTGGACCTTGTGGACACGTTAACCCACAGCAGGGTGTGCGCAACTGCAGATCTCATCACCATCCCCTATGGTTGCAGAGTTCCACATCTCAGTCAGGAATGCCTAGACCTAAGGCATCATCATGGGAACCAATGTAAAACATCTGATTTGAAGTAGGTAGTCATAATAGCGGTTTATTTTATGACATTCTGAAATCAGAAAGAAAATCACTGATGCTCAGTCTGGACTTCCTAGAGATAACCATTGAAACAAAGTTATAGATGTTTCTTGAGAATACAAACAGAGCCCTGGGTAAGAGGTCTATGTCTGAGCTGTTCTTACAGCCAATGTGTGATTTACTGATCACGACAATGAAAGGATAGTGGCATGCGTATGGAATGTGAAGCCTAGAATGGTATGCCTGACTCTGACCCCTAACAGTGCCCTTGACTCAGGAAATAACATCTTTGTGCTTAAGACCTTCATTTCCAAAGAGAACTGACAATGGTAGTTTTGTATCTGAAGCTTATTTCAAGGGTTTTTAATCAGTTATTGTTTCAAGATAAATGAAATGGATACAGAAAAGTTCTAAGGCCAGTACAAAACATACCTGCCAGCTCATTACCCAGTTTCCCCTAAAGCTACTGTCTGTCATAACTGTGGTATCTCTAATTTAATTGAGAAGCCAACAATGGTACACTTTACAATTAACTAAACTCCAGACTTCATTCCAATCTTTCCAGTTTTCCCAGGAACAAACTCTATATCTACTAGAATTCAATCCAAAATACCACACTGCGCTTAGGCAAATACTTACTTCATTCTCTTAAAAAGAGCAGAGCGGGATCTACTACACAACATGATAGATGTCATTTAACTGTGTTAAATAATTTACGTGCAGGTAATGTAAACTGTTTCTCTAGCTATGATATGTTAATAAGAATTGACTCTCAATTTATTTTGTGTGCATGAATAGTTTACATGCACATATGTGTCCGTGGTACCAGCAGAAGACAGAAGATGGTGTTGGATCCCTGGAACTGAGTACAGTTGGTTGTAAGCTACCATGTGGGTGCTGGGATTCAAACCTGGGCCCTCTGCAAGAACAGCCAGCGCTTTTCACTGATGAGTCATCACACTTGCACTTACTCTTAATTTCTTACACTGATTCAAAACAAATACACACAAATAAACAAACAAACATTAATTAGAATAAAAGATACTTTATATTTGAAGTAAAATCAACTATAGGTTAATAGCTCTTTAAAAGGAGCCCACCTCTGGGATATCTTCTAACAGTGAGAAAATAAATCATGTCTCAGTCATTCAACTCTCTCTTTCTCTCTCTCTCTCTCTCTCTCTCTCTCTCTCTCTCTCTCTCTCTCTCTCTCTCTCTCTCTCTCTCTTTCCATCCCCTTCCCTTTCTCTCCCGCTCAACAGGGTTTCTCTGGCTGTCCTGGAACTCACTTTGTAGATCAGGCTGGCCTCTAACTCACAGAGATTGCTTGCCTCTGCTGGGATTAAAGACATGGACTGCCACCACCTGGCTCATATAACTCTCTTAACTGACTCTTTCCTCCAACAAAAACTTTTCAGCTGTCTAGAGCATGCCCCAGGCTGAGATACCATGCTGAGTGGTTCCAGCTTTTTGTTTGTTTGTTTTCCAAATGAGCTAGTAACATAGACTCTGATTCAGCCTACCACGAAGCAGAAAGCCATTAAACCCCACAACAAAGCACACAGTGGAAATGAAAGAGGAATGTGTTAGATGAAAGAGGAAAGCAGACACATTTAGTTCAGCTCCCGTACACAGATCTGTGGGATTGAGACAAATTTAAATGAAGTTAGGATGCAGGGTGGAGCTGTGTCTCCCAACACACGCCTGCTAGCCATCCTTGGCTATCTGCCTGACTTGCTGGTATCTGTTTGCAACGGTCCTTAAACTTGACCAGGTAATATGCTAGGTCTTTCTATTAATTGCTTTAAGTAAATCCCACAATTCCCATATGACCCAGATCATACCATCTCCTAATTTATCAAGAAAATGAAACAAAGTTATCTGATACAGGGAAATGTAAAGGAAACCCTCCCAAATAATCTTTTTCAACGACGTTCTAAATGAGAAGGAAAACATTGTCTCTAAACACAAAAAGTAAAATAAGCTTTATTTCCATTCTATTAAAGTGATATTTTAATTATCTTTTATTTGTTTAATTATAATAGTGAATTATATTATTTCCTCCATACCTTTCCACTCTCCAAACTCTCCCATAGATACGCCTGTTAAAGTTATTTATTTATAACTGTGCTTATTTCTCTTGGTTTCTTTCTTAAGCCAGCTAACACATGAATGAGATTCCACTATATTATTTTAATAAGCTTCACAGCACAATAACTGAGCAGTTATTACTCTGTTCTTAGCCCTTCATTCTGATCTGGTTTCCTCCCAGCATGCATACCAGCGATACTTGGACTTTGTAGTTTTTCTGCTTCAGCTCCTCTCTCTCCAAATGTTTCCTGGACCTCTCCTGTGGCTGAATCCATTGTGGCTCAATCCCCTACTTTCTCTTCCAGCTCTTCCTCGAAGTCCAGCCTTATTCTCTCCCCTGCTCAGCAGCTAGCTGTAAGCTGCTTTATTGGCATATCAGGGGACAACTGGGGAGCATAGTTTATATAACATTGAGAGAGGAGATTCTCAGAACTAGGACTGCAGGCTGGTGTGAGGGTAGGGAAATCAGCATTTGATTTGCACAATAACCTTATGCCTACATCCTTCCATGGTCTCTTTCAATTTTTTAGCCTCATTTTTATTAATTGATTTTACATGAGTATATGTGTCTATATGTTCTTAAATATAATCCACTCAAGTCTATCATGTTACCTGTATACATGTTTTCAGGGCAATAATTCATTTTGACACCTAGATTTTGAAAATAAATGTTTTTTAGGCCTAAAATCTTACACCTCTTTTTCAGATACACTTGGAATAAACTACTGAAGAAAGCACCAAATGAGCATGTGTTAAACATCATTGGTGTCTCAGTAAAACTAGAAGTAATTATGGTATCTATCACTACCTCCCCCTCTGCTGTATGCTCCTTCAAAGACAAATATATTTATGCCAATCCCATCCTTCAGCAACTGCCATAGACACATTTTCTTTTGTTTCACATATAATTTTAAGTATGGAGCTAAAATACACATGTCCCCAAGTAGTCAAAGTGTAAAGAGAAACAAAGTAGATGTCACGTGAACATTCGGGTGAGAAGACACTGAAACGAAAAGAGTTGAAAAGAGCAGAAGGAACTTCGCCTAGGTAAGGCATGAAAGCAGGCATCAGGCACTCGTGCACCATTTGAAGACCGAGCTGTATTTTAACAAGCTGACAGATGATGGAAAATCTTTCATGAAGGAAACAGCATCTATGAAAGGGGGGAAAATGTTACAGTATCACGATTTGTCCTAGCAATACCAACTGTCTTCATTTTGGAAGAAGGGCGGGATGAAGATGGGTCAGACCAATATGTGGGTCCACTTCAACACCACGACGAGGATACTGAACTTTTTACAACACAAATTAGCAAGCCTTTAAGGTGTTTGAGAATGGGTATAATTGAAATTGTACTTCAGGATGATCTATCTTCATACATCTATAAGGTAAATTTCAGGGTGAGAAGGCACAGAGGCAGGGTACCATCTAGATTTTATTTCACAATCTAGTGGTGCAATAATGATTGTCTGATACAACTGTTCAGAAGCAAGGAGGAGAGAGGGTGGAGAAGCAACGTCCTGACCGACTTACGAACTAGGGAAAAATAAAGAACAGCAGAGTTTGACTCTGTGCTGCTATTTACAGAATTTGGAGAGTCATAAAGAAAAATCAGGACACTTTGGAAGTGATTAGTAAAATTTTTTTTAATATACTAGATTCTGGTGCCTGCAGTAAAATTAAATGATTTTCAAGCAGACAGGAAAAAATGCAGAAGGTCATGTCTTACATGAAATCTGATCCTGAATACAGAGTCAGAGAAGGCATGCCTGGGGTTCAGCGGGTAAGAGTCCTTACTACATGAGCAGGAAGACCTAGTTCAGGTTCCTAACCCCATGAGAAAGCTTGCTGTGTGCATCTGTAACCTCAGTGCTGGGGTGGGGGGCGGGGGGCCAGAAGCGGGTGGATTGCTTACTGACCACCACGCTCTGCAATGCAGTGTAAACTACAGGTTCCCTGACAGTCCTTGCAACAACTGAATAGGGTGGAGAATGATAGAGGAGGACACCTGATAGCACTCTCTGCGCATGTGTGTGCTCACACATGCCTACATACGCATACATCACACACACACACACGTACTCATGCAAATAGTTTTTCTAGGAAAAAAGAAAGAATCCCTGTGGGGTGGCAATTGATGCTTCTGGAGTGGAGGGAGAATGACTGAAACCAAAGAGAAAACAGAACCTAGAAGGAATGCTTATGCTTGAAAATCAGGAAGAAGAGGAGGATGGGGCAGGGAAGGAGTAGCCAGAGACACGGATGGAGAGCCACGGGTGCGCTACGACGCTGTGGGAGAAAAAAAAGCCAGCATTTCAAAAAAGCAAAATCAGGTCACAACACAAGAAGGTTCACAAACATGAACCCCAGTTTCCTAACTGGAAATACCTACTTTTTTTTCTTATCACAGTTTGTGGACTACTCATGCTACTTCTCAGGCAGAGGCTTAAGAAAAGCCATCACTTTTGAAAAGATAGAAATAAATTTATTAAAAGACCCTAGCCAGCCAATCTGGGTCTCTACCAAGCAGTTATCAGATAGAAACAGATGCCACCCAGACATAAGAATACTTCTGTCTAGAATAAAGCAGTTTGCTGGAAAAAAACATTTGGACTCTGAGGGTTTTTGTTGAGAATATGTTTGCAATTACTCCATTACATTGCCTAACTGCAATTTGTCTTCATCCCCGGGGCTGGAAAGAATAATTTTTGAGTTAGAACTTTTTTCAAGTTTAGTGTGGTTCTGTTTTGGTAGCTTACTATTTATTTCCTCCATTTTAAACTTTTAAGATGCAGGAGGTTGCCAAATTAAGCCTTCCTGCCACCAAAAGCTTAATGGTCAAAAGAAAATCGAAATAGATCTAAAGGATGAGGTTCTTTCAGATGTTGAGCAATTATAATTTCTTTGAGCAACTCAGAGTCTAATAACAAACAAGATACTACTCAAAGAAAATAATGAGATGGACTCCTCAGTGGGAAACAACCGGTGAGACAGCGCAGTTGCTAAGAACTTACAATGTTTAGTTTTGCCGGGTAGTTCATCTCTGAATGTCAGTCCACTCCTAAGTCAGAACAGTGTGCGGGTGTGCATGGGTGTGTGCGTGCATGTGTGCGTGAATGCACACAGGTGTGAATTAGATGTCAACTGAATGCATCATTCCTTTTGGCTGACCAGAGCTCCCGTCTGCATTGTCCAGCACGGAGTTGATAAGTATTCGATAATGTATGTCAGAGTGTGTCTGACTCTCTTTTACATGCTGCTGAAGATTAGACTCTGGTCTTCATGTCTCTCATGCCTCCCTTGTTTATTGTGCAAATTGTGGAATAGACTTAACTTTCTTTCTTGATTTTATTTTTTCTTTCTTTTTTCTTTCTTTTTTTTGTAGTCTTTAGCATTTGACACTTCGTTTGAGCTACTGTCATCAGGGGAAAGGCAAAGAGAAGGCACATTACATGAGTTGGAATCAGGAATACATATCACACAGCAACTATAGATCAAAGGGCATTAATATTCCTTTTCATGAGTTCATAGGACTAAATAAGGTTTGATATTCTAATGAATATTCAGGAGCCAAGCAGAGGATATAAATTTGTATATATTCAAAGTCTACCTGATCTAAAATTTATACAACTACAAGGAACATTCTAAAATTCAGTTTATTTTTCAGACATACACATATATGAAAATTTTAGTATTGTAAATTTGGAAAAAGCATTTTCCATATTTGCTTACGATAGTATTTATTGACATGAGAATTTGTCAAGAAGGAACATTTTATTAACCTTTCATGGTGTGACTAATATTCTAAAGATTAATGTCTGCTATTAAAACCCTGGAAAAGGTAAGGTTTTTGTCTAATTAGATTAGAGACAGATTCCTTTAGAGTTCTGGTTTCTCATTTCACTATATATGCATTGGAATATACATCCCATAGTGAAGTTTCTTAAGTAAAAGCTTAGAGATGTTTTGGGAATCAAGTTCTCCAGGCAAGCTTTCTTGACACCTTAGACTGCTCAGTGAATTCTTGCCCCGTCTTTCGGACTATCGGATGGTATTAAATCAAACAGGTCTTACTAATGCTATGGTCACGTAGAAGGCATGTTCAAGGAACAATTCTTCCTGTGCAGAAAACCGCAAGTCTCTCTTGAATGACCAGTGGAGTCATAATGATAAACACTGACTTTAATATTTCCTACTATTATTTACTAGACTCATATACGAGACAAGCATCAAAGTGGTACTGATCATGAAGTGTCAGTGGACCACAGCCTAAATGCTATCTGCCACAGTCACATTATTTCCTTGATAGGGTAGGAGGAAGTCATTTGTAAGGACTTGCCAGAGCACATAAATCATTGTTCCTCAAGCTACTCGCCAGCCCCATGCATAAACATGTTTGCATCAATGTACATACACGTACATAGGTACAGAATTCTTTAAAAAGAGCTGCTGGGAGGGAGTGGGAGGGTAGGAGGGAATGGGGGAGGGGGCTACGCCTGGGATTCAAAGTACCTAACCTGTGATTGAGATAAAAATAAATAAATTAAAAAAAAATAAATAGAAAGAAAAAAATAAAATAATAAAATAAAATGAGCTACTATTTAAAGCTGCATTATGCAATCTCTACATTTATTTCACACGCTGTAACCATGCCCCTCCATGTCCATGATACAAAGCAGGAGAGTGGGTGATGGCTTGGAAATCCATTAGCCCTTTTGATTATAGGTGCTTACATTTCAGGTTAGTTGTGGTTCTAACTTCTACTTTTAGTAGGATCTGTCTAAGTGTGTGTGTGTGTGTGTGTGTGTGTGTGTGTGTGTCTATGCAGGAGTGCACAAAAACCTTCACCAGTTTTCTTCTTATTTAAATTGGCTAAAAACAATGCAATGTTTCTATTTTCCCTTATGTTTTCCCATATGATAGTTTCTCACGCCATCAGTATCTACCATTTTAATTCCCTTTGCAATGATAGGCTCCAGTATAACCTCCCTTGGAAATCCAAGAAAGTTCAAGATCTTACATTCATTGGGCATTTCTCAAGTGCTCAGGAGCAGTATGAAAGTAGTGTTGAGCATGTTAGGCATTACAGACACAGAATATCCCTGTAATCACTGGTGAATTAGTTTCTTAGAGAACAGATTGCAAAGAATGGGACTGACCTAGGCCCTCCACACATACATTACAGTTGTGTAGCTTGGTCTTCTTGTGGGACTCCTAATAGTGGAATCAGAGACTGTCTCTGACTCTGTTGACTGCCTTTGGAAACCTTTCCTTCTACTGGGTTGCCTAGTCTAGCATTAACAGGAGAGGAGGTGCCTAGTCTACCAGCAATTTGAAGTGCCCTGGTTGTTTGATATCCATTGGAGCCCTGCCCTTTTCTGAAGAGAAACAGAGGAATACTGGATTGGGTGGGTTTGTGGTGGCAGGAACTGACAGAGAAGAGACTAGGGAGAAGAGATAGATAGATAGATAGATAGATAGATAGATAGATACATACATACATACATACATACATACATACATACATACATACATACATACATAATAACAGATGACAGACAGATAATAACAGAAGTTTATCTCTTAACAGGTCTGGATGAAAAAGTTTAAGGCATTCTAAAGCCTGAGCCAAGCAGTGGGAATTTCAAAGGTTCAAGGTGACTGGCCTTCCTTCTTTCTGCTTTGGGATGCATGCTGGCATTTCTTGGTCAGGGACTCAGGCTGTCCTTCAGCCTCTGTCATCAACTGGTCTTTCCCCCTGCTTCTACCCATATTTCTTCTCTACTTTGTCATAAAGACTCTGGGTCTATGCCAAATTCATGGTCACTGTAGGACTCTTCATTATATCTGCAAAGACATTATCTCCAAAGAAAGTCTTATGTATAAGTATTGGATACTAAGCCTTGGACTTAAATTATTTTGGAAAGCACAACCTACTCATATGTAGTGATATAGATCTAAAAACATAAGTAGTAGCAGTGCTGGGTTGTATTTCTATCTTGATGGAAAATAACTACTGGTTGTGTGATTTTTTTTTAAAAATAAGATGGTTGGCTATACATTTAAACAGGGTGTTTACATTAAAGAAGTTGCTAATGATTTAATAACTTCCCACTTCCTCAACCCTATCAGTTTCTTCTATAGTTATGATAGGAATGAAAAATATAAAAAGTAGATCAACTTAGGGAAATAATCTATAGTTCATAAAGTAGGTTCTTTTTATCCCAAGTTAATTATAATGAAAAGGAAATCTATGACCAATTATCTTTAAACCACACTACCTGAAATCATTCAATTCCCTAGTTGATGTGTGCTCCCTGCTTAAAAGGAGAGCATGTAGCCCATGCTACACCTTTCATGGGCATGAATTTATTTTTTTTAATGGTTCTACAGTTGATTCAAGAGATGGTGAAGGATAGAATGCAGAAAATTTATAAGCAACATGCTTCAAGTTGTCCTGTACTCCTTCAAGTTCTCATCTTTACAGTAATTAAAGAGGAGAGGGAGGGCTAACAGTGCACATTCCAGAGCATTTTCTTTGGATGGTGTTCTGGTTATCAATGATTTAAGCCCTGGTTTACCATAGGTCATTTGTCATCTTTTGCAATGAGTCTAGAGTGAGCCTAACTAATTTCTTTCTGAAACTTATCAGCGTTTCCTTCTCCAAATTAAACATATCTATCTCCACTATTTTAAAATGGAATCCAGCAATGCCTTCTTTTCTGAGTCGCCATTGGTCCTTCCAGAGGTGAATGCTCCTTTCTGTCAACCGAGCACATCATTCTGGCTTCATCTTCCACATGCAGAATTGTCAGTCCTCTTCCTTCCTCCACAGCTAAATGGTGCAAGTCAGATTTCAACTAGGATTTGATCAGAAGACAGGAAGCAAGATCTGACTAGAAGAGAGCTGGGAATTGGTAAGATTATTCCTTTTACTTTAAGAGAAAGAAAAAACTGAAAGAAAGTGCTAATATTCAGAAAATCTTAAAAATAACAGCCCATCTAATCCATGTGTAATTCCACACATTTCCAAAAAAAAATCTACAAAGCAGAGGCAGAATTTTATTACGTATTTATTGGAGAGAATATTAGCAGTTAGGTTTTGTCTTACATGCCTGTAATCCCCACACTCAGAAGTCAAAAGAAGGATGATGGTCTCAAGGCAAAGACCAGCCTGCACTTAATGGACAGCTCCAAACCTGCCTCAGCTACAAAGCAAAGCTTTTTCTCGGACGGAGGGAAAGACAAACAGACACACAGACACACAGACAGAGGAGGAATGGAAGCATGTGAGGGTGCTTAACAGGAACCCAGAGAAGAACTTTTAAATGTTAAAGATACTGCAATATGAGACAGCAGGAGGGCTGGATGGGTGGCTCAGAGATTAAAAGCACCAGCTGCTCTTCCACATGGTGGCTCACAACCATCTATGAGACAGCAGGATGCCTTAGGTGGAAAGGGTGCTCAGGCAGAGAGTTCTAAGGTTCCTGCTTTTACAAGTTTTACCCATGCTAGGATGGGCTTCTGGTGACACAACAGCCTTTGAGTCCTTTTGTCCTCATGTAAGTAACTGCTTCACCTATATTCCAGCAAGTAATTCCAATAAATTCATTGATTCACCCAAACTGGATTTTGGTGGTGTCATTTCTCTGATCAGCTGTCAATTTCCTGTAGGGAGTAAACAGACCTTTGCTTATGCGTTCCCAGGAAAAGTTTCACACAAAATCATCTTAATTCAGTAGCACCAAAAGGACAAAATATATCAGGGCACAGGGGCCCTCTATGAGACTGTTTCTCCAACGAAGGACCATGTATGGATATAACCTAGAACCCCTGCTCAGATGTAGCCCATGGTAGCTCAGTAACCAAGTGGATTCCCTAGTAAGAGGAACAGGAATTATTTCTGACATGAACTCAACTACTGGCTCCTTTACCTCTCCCCCGTGCCTCCCGAGAGAGGAACAATCTTGCCACAGAGGAAGACATGGCAGCCAGTCCAGGAGATACATGATAAGCTAGGGTCAGATGGAAGGGGAGGAGGACCTCCCCTAACAGTGGACTTGGAAAGGCGCAGAGAAGAGATAAGGGAGGGAAGGTGGGATTGGAAGGGACTGAGGGAAGGGGCTACAGCTGGGATACAAAGTAAAAATATAAAATATATAAAATAAAAATAAAAAAATAAAATTAAAATTAAAATTAAAAAAATTTTTAAATCATCTCGGTTAACTCGTCTAGCAATTACAACACATATGAGCTCCAAAATTTGTTGCCTATGTGATTCTATATTTTGAAGTTAACAACCATTATTAACCACCACATTTAATATGTTTGAAACAATCATTTGGCATTCATTTAGGAAAGCAGCTACCTCAGGGTGCAGGGTGCAGAAGGCAAAAGCTGGCCATTAGGCATCGGTTCAGTGCTGTACAAATTACTTAGAGAATGAAAACTCCCCCTTTCAGTGGGACCTACCCTCAGTGGGAGGCAGTTTAATGATCATCTGTTTTTACTCAAAGTACTGCTGGGGAAGGAGGCATCTCACCTCACATTCTGTGAGCTTATCTAGGTATCTACATCCAACCACAGACAAGTGTATTTTCTGAGGAGAGGGCTGGTAGGGTTTTTCCCCCCTCTTTAGATTGTTAAATATTGTAGATTGGTTCAACAGCCAACATTTCATCAGTCACTGTGGATGCTTCCCTCAGATCCTGGCCTTCATTAAAATTGAGACAACCTGCTGAGTACAGGGCACTTGCTTTAATAGTTCTCCAGAACCCAATTTTTTAATCCCTATTTGTTATTCTGCAAAATAATAGTCATTGCCCTTTTATAGCTGAAGTCAAAACAGTGATGTTCAGGTCCTGTAGTTTGTAACTGCACAGTAGGATTCAAAAACCATGGTTTCATAAAGTATGACTTCCACATGTCCTTGCACAATATACCTCAGGAAACACTGTACACATTACTATACCTTAACTCTGAAACATATAGAAAATCCATAAAAGGATACAGAACAAAGGAATCAAGGCTGGGCTGAACAATAAGAGATGGCCCAGCTTTGCTATTTCTCATTAACTTGGACAAGATACACATCATTAGGAGAGTGAAGAAAGCAAGGAACCAAGAAGATAGAACTAAAATGAAAAGTTTTAGATTGTTCATGGAAAACTTACACAGCACTTATTTAGTTTATCTAGCAATTTTTGGGCATTCCATGCACAACCTATAAATGAATACTATTTTAACCACTGTATTAAGGTTTCTGGTAGTTCATGGCAGCTAGGAGTCCACAGTGGGTATTCTTTACCCAGATCCATAGATGTGGGAGGGAAAGGCTTTTACAGAGCAATAATATAAGCTGCAGGAATAGTTTCCTTCTGACTTCGTTTCTCTGAGAAAAGTCTCAAGAGTTTCATTGGATAATTGAGAGAGTGCATTAAGTAAATGTTATTAAGAAGCACAAACCTTTCACAGATCCATGCTGTACTCCTAAGGAATTTTTCTTTCCCCATCACCACATACATTGCTTAAACCCCCAACCTGTTTGTTCTCCTGTGCAGACTTCAGACACAAATATTTAATCCCCTATTGAAATTGACTCCTTTGGGCCATCTCGTAGTATCTCAAACCCCACCTGTGTCAATAATTGTGTGGCCGTAAGCATGTCCTCTCCTCTTGTACTTTACATCTCTTCTGGTCATAGTACCTTCTGTTTCTCACTGTCTGAGAGCTGGTAGTCATCCTGGTACTCTCTGCTTCCTTCCATTGAGCACCTGCTAATTATACCTCATAAAGCCCTACTGAGACCATCCCCTGTTTTATATTCCTATCTTGACTTTTATTACCTCACTTTTGGTTTCTCTTTAAACTGCCCATTCTGTGTTCATTTAAGAGGCCCATCAAAGATGCTAGGACCTTATTCACAAAAGATCTAAAAAAACTTGATCCCCCATTTTCCTTCATTCCCCTATTTTGCCTCTACACTTTATATTTCATTCTCAAAAACATATACTTTATGGTACAGACACCTTTCATAAACTGTCTGCTTGCTCTTTTTATATTACAACACACTTGTTCCCATCTGATTCCCCCTTCTGCCATCCTTTTGTCAAATTTCTATTCAAATGAGAGCCATTTCTTTTAAGTCTTTATGGCTGTCTAAGGGTAAATTAGTGCCCTAGCTCTGGGCTTCAGTCCAGAGTACCAGTATTCAATTTCAGCATGCACCACACGTACCTGAAAGACGTGTCAAAACACAGATTGCTGACTCAGGTTGATTCAGCAGGTCTTGGAATAAGGCCTGAAGGGCTGGTTGACCTGGTCAGATTCAGCACCTGGGATTTAGCGTCACAGTGACAAAACTGGCTGGACTCCTGGATCACCCTCATCTCATAAAGCAATCCCAGAAACACGGTGGGTCGGCATGTTACTAAGCAGCAATCAGTATGCATCAGGCTCATTGAGTTTTAGCTGCTTTCCCTGGCTGTCACCCACACTGACAGCCAGGTGGAAGCACCCTGCCTACTCAGGACACCTGTCCCAGCTGTGCTGACCGGCCTTGCTTCTCGTGCCAATAACACAGTCATTCATTGGTCACATGAATTGCTTCACAGATGTCACCAAAATGTCAACAGATCGAGGCTATTTGAGTTATAAGATGCTAGAACTGAGATGATCGTGGAACGTCTATTTCCTAGAAGACCAAACTGAACAAGTGACTTGGTACCCTTCTATGAGAAGGGGATGAGGAAGTGGAGGAAGAGGGATGTGAGCATGGGATTGGGAGGAGAAAAGGGGGGGGGGGGGCTGCGATAGGGCTGTAAAGTGATTTAATAAATTAATTAATAAAGAAAAAAGAGGATATAACTTTAAGAGTGAGAGGAAAGAAAAAGTAGTATCAGAGTCATTTGGAAATCTAGCACCATGTTCACAAAGATATATATATATATATATCTTTATATATATATATATATATATATATATATATATATAAAGAAATGGTTTAAGATATTCTTCTGTCATCCGGAAATAAATGTCTCCAACAACAGTTAGGCAATTTATCTTTTGGCAAGTAACTGTGCAGATATTTAATACCAAGAGCCTGTATCACGGGGGGACTGTTAGCTGCAGCACACAGATGGACGGACACAAGGCATAAGAGAAGCCCACTGAACGCTTGAGTCTTCTCTTGAGGCTGAAGGTCATTTTCTTCTGGACGTTACAGGGGAAAGTAATGTTGTACCCCTTTGAGAGAACAATTTCTGTAACCATAGCAAAAGAAAGGAGCACAGAAAAAAACAGCTTATCATCTTCCACCCACCCCCCCACTTGGAGATGCCATTTCGGCTAGCGTTTATTAAATCAAAGTTTCTTTCAAAGATTGTATTCAACGTGGTTCAAATTATGTAACATGTTTAAGACATTACCTCTTCCCTTCAGATGGGACATCTCTTAAGAGATCTGTTCAGTCTCCAGGCCTAATGAGTGTTAAACATGCTGAACTCTGCCTTCCCCCTTCAGTCTAAGGGGGTACTTGTCAGTTGCCCTCTTAAAAGTGTTTAAAAACACGTTGCCTCCCAGGCCCCCTCCCAGCAGTTAATTCTGCCAGACTTCTTTGATCTGAACCAGACCTGAACCTGACTGGCTTACAGGTCTTTCTAACCTACAGCACCGGCTAGTTTTTTTCTGCAATTACTCAACATCAGGCAAACCAGAACAGGCTGGCTTCTGTAGACTGGCCGGACACACTGATGCCTTTATAAAAATTGCCTGTTACTATACCTTGTAACAAGACATTTCTGTTTTGTCGGTTCTGTTTGTTTTGCTTTACCAGAGTACCACATAGAGAGATTTACTAAAAGCCTTTTAACGATCAAA
This sequence comes from Pachyuromys duprasi, assembly GCA_028658305.1. Classification (NCBI taxonomy): domain Eukaryota; kingdom Metazoa; phylum Chordata; class Mammalia; order Rodentia; family Muridae; genus Pachyuromys; species Pachyuromys duprasi. Next base: position 18,499,011 of record CM053767.1, read on the forward strand.
CTAGCAACTTGCATTTTTTCAACTTATAGAGGTAGCAGAAACAGGAAATGCTAATACATTTTACCCAAGAGAATGACCCAAGAATTTCAACAGCTTGCGTGCTTAAACAAATCCTCTCTATGCCTGCCAGCCTCCTATCCAGGAAGTAGTGGGACTCAGCACTACATCACAAGAATTAAGAAAAAGAGGATTATCAGAAGATAAAAATCTGCTGTTCCCAAGGGTAGGATTTACCCTTGGTTTTCAACATTTCTATGTTCCTGGACTGTGGAAGAAGTCAAGCATCCACGTGGGGGGTGGGGGAGTGGGGGTGAGAAATACTTCTCTCTCTTTTTCATTATCTAAATATTTGTGGCTTACTCTCATACTGCTCAACTCAGGGCTTAAAATAATTCACATTTACTCTTAAATCTTCACTAATAAAATTTGGTTTTTTATGTTAATTTGGTTTGAATCCTGTTATTTTTCCTCAAAATTTTTGGTTTAGTTAGACTATAAGGACCCTCACAAAGCAGTCAAGACATATATCTTACAACAGGTTATTAAAGCCATTTGACTTGCCGGGTGGTAGGTGGTGGGGCATGTCTTTAATCCCTGCACTAGGCAGAGCCTGCTAGATCAAGGCCAGTCTAAAGAGTGAGTCCCAGGACAGCCAGAGCTACACAGAGAAACCCTCTCTCAAAACTAACAAAACAAGGCATTTGACTATTTGATTTTGTTATCAGGAAGATAAAATGTTAAATACTTCTTTGGAATGTGTTCTTGACAAACTACAGGATTACAAGCAAGCAAACTATTAGGTTATTACTCTCCTTCTAATATTTATGGTCTGCCAAAGCAGCATGCTCAGGCTTTCTGCTGTTGCCTTTTCTTAAAATCTGCAAATAGCTGTCAGGAAGATATCATTCCTTCCAAGTTTCAGACAAGAAACAAATTCTCAGAGAAGCTCGGTGAATAAGCGAGGTTTCATGGAAGCTTTGTGAATAGAAATGACAGATCATGCAGAAATCAAGGACCAGGACAGCTGCAATATTAACACAATATGTCAAGCTATACTCCAGAAAATAAGTCAGAAAAATTAAGCTTTGAATATAGATCTTTTGTATTGTTAGCACAGTTCCTAATTTCTTCTCCCTGTCTTCAGTAAATCTAAGGTCATCCCCTAAGGACTCCTTTACTGGAGTCAAAAGTTTGACTCTTGGCCTCACAAAGGATCCAGTTTTGTAAGCATGAATTTCCCATTGACATGTGCACATAAGAAAGACACTGTTAGCATTAAGGGCTACTTTTGAAAAGCATGGGATGAGGGTATTTTTCATGAATCTGAGCTGAGCACAGTGTTTGCAGCTGCCATCAATGGCTTCCTGGAAAGGAAGTGCTTCTATGTGTTCTTCCTCTGACTTTTTAATTTCTAAGAATAAATTCAGTTAAATTGAAGGTTCTTAGAGTCATTTTGAAAGTATATTCCGATGCCCTGACATTTTTGTTTTTGTGTTTTTTCGAGACAGGGTTTCTCTGTGTAGCCTTGGCTGTTCTGGACTTACTTTGTAGACCAGGCTGGCCTCAAACTCACAGAGATCTGCCTGCCCCTGCCTCCCTGAGTGCTGGGATTACAGGTGTGAGCCGCTGCTCTCCACTAATACCCTGACATTGATCACCTTTTAAGAAGTTTCTTTCAGTTGCCTTTGTTGGGTGTTTTCTGTATGCTGGTTGTTTAAGACGCTACCCTCCTCAGAAAACTCTCACGATTGAGCTGGAGAAATGACCCTATACCTGAGAGCATAGGCCACTCTTCTAGAGGACCACGCATCCACGCCGTACCTCACAACAGTCTAAACTCCAGTTCCAGAAAATCTGTACTCTTTTCTTATTGCCCTGGGCACCAGGCAAGCACATGGTGTAAGTTAGAACGTTAGGGCTTTCTTCCTGGTTTCCTCCTCTGCTGAGGAGTTCCAGGCAGTCTCCTGTAGTTGGCTGGAACGGAAGGTTGGAATAACACCGTCTCACTGGCTTGCAGGTTGAGATTCGGACAGGAAATGAAAAGGACATTGGTTGGAAATTACAGGCGTGAGTTAGAACCGCCCCATCCTCGCAGAGAGCTGGGTGTAACCCCGCACTGGGGACACAGGTCCAGATTTCCTCACCACCCTTCTCAACACCCACACCTTTTCCCAGTCTGTGTATGCCAGTCTCTGCATGCATCAGCTACTTGCTTTCCAATAGGTGTTGACCATTTCATTTCTTCCTGTCACAAATGTAGTTTCACATCCATCTGTATTTGTATCTGTCTGTCCTTGAGTGGATGGATGTAACTGTCGATTGTCCTTGAGAGGATGCAACAGAAAGTTATGCTTTGTTTTCAAATCCATCTTTGCTAAGTTGGTAGTGTCTGCTTTCCTGAATTATAGAAAAAAGCTCTGATATGGGCTGAATGGCCTGAATGGGAATGCACCTAGGGACTGAATGATGGTGGGGAAAGGGGAATGGAGAGGGAGGTAGTAGCAGGTGAGAGAAGATCCTTGAATGGGGACTCTCAGGACTCGAAATATGAAAAGGTGGAAACAGAATCAGATATTATATGAACAGCAACTGCATTTGATATCATCACTCATTTTCAGGGATACTTGGCTCCTTGTGAAAATTTCCTTCAATTATTGCTTCTGTCTACTCCAATCAAGGACTGTGCATGGATATAACCTAGAACCCCTGCTCAGATGTAGCCCATGGCAGCTTAGTATCCACGTGGGTTCCCTAATAAGGGGAATAGGGACTGTTTCTGACATGAACTCAGTGGCCTGCTCTTTGATCACCTCCCCCTGACCGGGGAAGCAGCCTTGCCAGGCCACGGAGGAAGACAATGCAGCCAGTCCTGATGAGACCTGATAGGCTAGGGTCAGATGGAAGGGGAGGAGGACCTCCCTTATCCATGGACTTGGAGAGGGGAATAGGAGATAAGAGACGAAAGGTGGGGTTAGGAGGGGAGGAGGGAGGGGGGTCCAGCTGGGATACAAAGTGAATAAACTGTAATTAATACAAAAAAGAATTTTTAAAAAGTATTGCTTCTGTCTTTGTAGCTAAGAGATAGTTTTCCAAAGCTTGGCAGAAACGTAAATGTACACTTTCTAAGAGGTGCTCTTGACATTTTCTCTAAACATTCCTTGTACTTACTGTCTTCATTCTTACCTTTAAGAGCCCTAACTGACGTGACCGCGACAATGTAGCAAACTTCTCTCCTGACAGAGCCGGTATTCTCACAAACCTCTTGTTGGAATAATAGGTACCAAGTTCATTTGAAATAGAAAAGTATAGCTACAGCAATATTGCTTGTGCTAAGAGTAAACATGAAAATACTGTAGTAAAAGCTCTAAGTGCTTGGGAATGAGAGACCATGTAGAACAGTGAAACAGAACTTAGTTTCTGCTTGGGTGTTTTGTTCTGTTTTGTTTTGTGGTAATTGGTGTTTTGTTTCATATTCTTTCTCTACAGTTCTACTCAGACTACAAGCTCCTCCTGCCTCTGCATCCTGAATGATGGCATTGTAGGTGTGTGCAAACATGCCTAGTCCAATGGCCACCTGAACATGGGCTTGTGAATCAAGCAAGTGACCTTGGATTTGAAAGCCAAGCCATTTAACACTTCAGTTTCATTTTGCTCAACTACAAACTGGCCATGATAAAAATTCTCTTGCAGATGTTCGCCTCTCAGAATGAACTGTTAAGAAGTCTACCAAGTACAGAGAAAATTGATAAATAAAAAAGGGCTATTGATTTATTTGGCCCATATTGTCATCCACTAACAAAGAAAAAACAAGATTTGCTTTTCTTTTTTCTTGTTTTCCCCAACTAGGCATCTGACTCACTTCCTCACCGCCAAGTGTAGTTAATTACTCTCACCTTACCTTTTCTCTGAACCTTGGACGACTCTATTTTCTACCTTACCTTGTTTGCATGCTTGCTTTCCCATTCCAGATTACAGGCTTTTAGAGAACAGGGCATATATTGTTAGGATGGCAATTCCAATGACTAATGCTATGCTGGGACATAATTCAATTGTTAATTTAATGTGTCAACTTGCTTTGGCAATGGGGTATGCAACAATTAGCTAGTCATTGTTCAGGGTGTGTCTGTGCAGATGTTTATGCAGATGATTGAAATTTATATCTAGTCTCCAGCTTGTTCAACACAAACCTGGAGATATCCTAGCCTCCCTGATATGATAATACAAACCAATTCATTTTCACTGTTTTTTTTCATTTCTGACTTATATGTCTATGTGTGTGTGTGTGTGTGTGTGCATGTGAATTTGTTGTATGAGTGATGAGCCGTGAAAGTTTGGAAGGTATCTATGGAACTGGAGTTGTAGGTGGATGTGAGTTGTCCAGCATGGCTGCTGGGAAAGAAACTTGAAGTCTCTGCAAGTGTAGTATGGGCTTTTAATTGCTGAGCCATCTCTTCACCTCCTAAATCACTAATTTACAGCAAAGTTCTATATCTATAACAGTGACTGGTATCATATGAATAACACGGGGTGAACTTAGCTGATCTTTCCGAATAAGAAAACATTGTAAGGACACTTGGCAGTTGTGCCTTGGTCATTTTACCTTCTGAAAAACATAAGAGTTTTGACATTTCAAACTTCCCCAAATTTGCTTCCCCAAAAACTTGTCTCAGGCCCTGTTGTTGAATATACTAAGTGAGCAAAATATTCACTCATTTCACATATCTAGAAGTACTACTCTTATGTGTTTAGTTGGTTTTGAAAGTCCTGGTATCCACCCCTGTTTGGCCTTGAACTCTCCACCCTCTCTGCTGGTCTTCTCAGTGCTAGGAGTCTAGTAGTGCACCATTGTGTCCAGCTTTTAAACACTTGCCTAGGAAGAATTAGTTTAAGGTTTCAAGCAAAACTTCTGTCTTTGATCCTGAAATCAATCTCTAATGAAGAAATGCAGATCTGGATTTGACTGGGGGTGAGGGGAGAGAAAAAAAAATGTCAAAATGACTTTCTGGATATTAAACAGCTGTTCTAAAAGTCCCATGATTCCATAGTATGTAACTAAGACACATGTGGGTTAAATTTTCTTAAAATATACAAAGTTTGAAGAATTAAGGGAGACCTGCTTTGGGTCTAATTGACTGTAAGTGTTTGCAACCCAGTGTCCACCCTTTCCTCTATGTCTCTTTCTTAAAGCTTCTTTCTGGCAAATATTTTACTCTTATGAACTCAGCATCTAGAATAGGCATGTCAGGAATGAAAAGGGAGTTTGAAAGTGAGTCCTGAGACAAATTGTTTCTGAAGCTAACAAGCCATGGGGCTCCCAATGCACCATTCTTGTCTTTTTTTAGAATCTCATTCTCCAAGAGACCCAAGGCTGTTTTCAAATGATCTTCAAATCACATTTAAAACATTAATATTTGGGTCTTCATTCCTAAACATAATATTAGCTCTGGATTTGAGAATTGTATGATCCTTTATTTTATAGTTTCTTTGTAAATGTATATACTTTATAGTATATAAAAATATTAAAATTTTATTATTAAATTATTAAAGTCCAAAAAAAAAAAAAGCCAGATGAACCAGAGATGGTTCTGCTTCCATGAGAATTGTGAATTCTCATATTGATTCACCTGGTCTTAAGTTCTGAGACAAGAGCCACATTGGAAGAATTGAATATGCAGTATTACTTGCTGTTTTGATATTTTCACATTGGAAGTTGCTCTTGATGAAGCAATAATTGCTGGGTATGAACCAGGTGTTTGAGTACTAAATCGTCTACTGTATCTATTTGTATTGTTTTTATTTTTGTTACTTATGTATAGTTTGTGTGAATGTATGTACATGCAGGTCCCTCTAAAGACAAGATGGGGGCATGGATCCGTTGGAGGTGCAGTTACAGGCATTTGTGAGGAACTGGACATGGGTTCAAGAATCCCAACACAAGTCCTCATGATAAAACTGCTAAACACTGAGCCACCCCTCTAGCCTGGGCTGAATTTCTTGTAAGAGCTCTGTATTTAATAAAAATGAAGTGTTCATTAGTCAGCAGTAAGCAGGTAGAAGGTCACAAGGAGGAAACAGCAGGGGATCCTAGGGTGTACACAACTGTGCAAGCTCACCACGAAGACAGACCACGATGGGCCGCTCTCTGCATGGACATCCAGTTGTCAGCTGAATCAATCACTGAAGCTCCCAGAGCTGCTTCCCCAACAGGAGTAATGGGTTTTAATAGGCTTGTTGTGGAAAGACTTTGGGGGTGGGGGGAAGCAGTGGATGGGGCACTGCAATGATGCTGTTGCAGTGTGCTCCGCAGCAAACAACCGTTGAGCACTTCGGGTGTGAAAAGGAATACACTAGGCTAGTGGATGCAAAATGCAAGTGCCTGTATATACCTGCCCAAAATCTGGCATTTAGTAGACAATAATGAATAATTCCTTTGTGTGTTTATTTTTTACATATTTACAGAAGTGTGTGTACGTGCATGCACGCACGCACACACACGAGTGTACCTATAATGATCCCTGATAACTCAGGAAATGAAAGACACCTAAGAAATGCACTGGTGCTTATTAAAACATTAAAAAAAAAACCAATAACCATCTCAGAGTCGTTGAGATTGACCCCTCTCTCTCCTCTGTCAGTGTAGATACAGAAGATAAACAAAGGAGACAGAGAGACAGAAGGAAGAAACAACCTGAGCATGATATGTTTTTTGTTAATGTGATTTTAAGTGATTAGAGTCCCAGTCAAGGCAGCAATTGTGAGGATGAGCACGGAGGCAGGATCTTTGGAGTCCACAGCTGCCATGTTCTTATTATCCATCTCTGCATGCTCTCCCTGACAGCCCATCTACAGAAATGCTTCTGTCATGGCAAGGGTTATGCTCCCCCTGCCCCTGCCAATACATCACAGACCAATATTTTAATAAAATGTGTGTGCAAAAATAGGAAAATGAAATGAACATTCTTAAAATAAAGTCTTAAATTTTATTACAAAAATCTATCAAACATGCAGCTGTTCTAACGAATAGAATAAATCTAGTGCAGCTTAAAATATAAACAAATATACAGAAATACAAGGCTTGGTTAGTAAAACATTTGGCATACAAGCATGAGGAGCTGAGTCCCACACTCAGACCTCAGGGAAAAACAAACAAACAAACAACAAACCTGAGCATGGTAGGAACACTTGCAATCTCAGTGCTGGGAAGACAGACACAGGAGGCTTCCCCGGACTTGCTGGACAACCACCATTGTTTACTTAGTGAGCCAATGAGAGACCCCGTCTTAAAAACGAAGTGGACAGCTCCTGAGGAATGACAACCAAAAGGCTGCCCTCTGCTTTCCATACATACACACATATTCTCACACATGCACCTATGTGCACATGCACACATACACACAACCATAGGTGCTGTTCATTAGAAAATGTGCTTGTCAGGAGACAATATGGAGGACTGCTAGTATATGCATGACATGTTGTTGATTCACCGTTACGACTAAGCAAAAAGTTTTCGTGAAACAGTCATCCCCAGAGATAAAAATCATATTTGCATAATTAAAATAAGCCATATGGATTGATAATTTGGGTTATTTAAAAAAAAGATTTGTTTGATGTGTATGGGTGTTTTGCCAGCAAGTATGTCTGTGCACCACATGCATGTGGTACCCATGGAGGAGAGAAGAGAGCATCAGATTCCATGGAACTGGAGTTATAGACAGTTGTAAGTTGACATGTCGGCACTAGGAAAAGATTCTGGGTCCTCCAAAAGAACAGTCAGTGCTCCCAACTTCTTAGCTATCTCTCAAGAAAGACCTCAATACTTAGTTTTTTAGTGACAAATGGGCTTGAGTTTTGCTTGATAACTTACCTAATCAAGATTGGATTGATCACAGCTCTACTTGCAGAGGATAATTGACTTTTAATTACTCTTCTGTTTTAATTGTATTTATAATAGACATCTCAGATGTTTGGAGAAAAGAAAACCCACTGGGCACATACATAAATTTTCATTTTTGCTGATCCACAATGAAACAAGGGATGTTGCATTTTTAAAATTCATAATTATTCCCAATGCAATTCTGGTAATTTTTCCTATAAAGTTACAGTTAAATATAAGGCTTTTAAAGTCCATTGTGTTTATATATGTTTTGGGGATTAAACCGAAAACCTCAAGCATACTTTTTCAGTGATCTACCACTGAGCTGTATCCCTAACCCAATATTATCATTTCATTAAAAAATGGATGTGGAGATGTATTCTACTGTGTATATGACTTCCATATGACCCATGCTACCAGCTCCATGAGTATAATGATCTATGCTATAGTTAACAGTCTTTACTGTACACTTGAGCACTGCATAATAGCCTAATTACCCTAACCATTTCTACATACCTACTCTTGGTATGTGTTTTTCTCTCTGCAGGCAGGAGACAAACAAAGCTGCAGATCACAATTTGGACAGTCCTGATGGAAAGAGTGGCCTCATCTCGCCTCCTGTCATCTCTGATATAACATCCTGTCTTCTTCTTTTTATTTTTTTATGATTCTTATCATATTTGTCATGTAACAATTAAGGTTTTCCAATCTGTCTTTGCCCATAAAATATATTGCCACTGAAGTGAACAGACTTTTTGCTTTCTCTCTACCCGAGTAGTGTTGTGTATGCTCAACACCATTTCGCTGCAAACCTGATTCCTGGTTAGTTGCTAGTGATAAAGCCATGTAACTAGCCACGAGTTCACCCATCGCTTCTCTTCTCACCATTAGCTATCAAAAATAATCTAAAAGTTGTGTTCGGCTCAGCCTGTCACAATGGTCCATGGGTAGCTAATGAGTAGAATCCCTGAATCTGAGTAAAGGAATGTTAAGAACACAAGACAGATACCTGAGCCAGGATTTAGAAAGCCTAGAAGAGGATTCCATAAAGAGATCAAAGGTAGCTGAGTATGCAGGATCTCCAAGCAACTGGTAAAGAAGGAAGGGACCAGATTCAAAACTAAAGGACTTAAAAGTTTCAAGGAGAGGATGATAAGCAGTTTCAGAAAACTCATCAAACCAGGGCTCTCTGCTTCAAATGTTGATTTTAGCTCTTAGTCCTTGACTGATGGGCACTACAGGAGCTGACTAACAGAGAGGGCAAGTGCAAGGAATGCCGTGGGTGGGTTTCAGTACACTGAAGAATGAGTGCCCTTAGGAGTTAATGGATGGCTATGACTTAAGTTTGGCTCTGTAACAGGAGTAAGAAAGAAGGCGAGAAAGGGTGTAAGACAGAAGCAGCTTCGCTTATGTTTTTCTTTTCCCAGCGAACGCTTTTGTCTACGTGTTGAAAGGCTTTTGAAAAAGAAGGTAATACAGAGAGCAAGACCTGAAAGTAAAAAGCAAAAGCCAGCTAAGAATAGAAATGAAGATACGGGAGAGAGGAAGCTGGAGTTGTGTCCTGAGCCTGCCAAGGCGAGGCCAGGAGAGGTGTGGGGAGGTTGCAGTGCAGGGCAAGTGTTTCATGGTAAAGGGTGGAGCCTAAAATGAAGGCTTGGAGTAGTCACTGTCTGAAGGACTAGAGGTAAGGACTAGAGGTAAGGAAGCTTTTCTTTGGAACGTTAGAATACTTGTTACCTTTTTTTAAAGATTTATTTATTTTTATGTATATGAGTGTTCTAACTTTATGCACACCTGCTTGCCAAAAGAGGGTATCAGATCACATTATAGACAGTTGTGAGCCACCATGTGATTGCTGGGGATTGAACTCAGGACCTCTAGGAAGAGCAGCCAGTGCTCTTAACCTCTGAGCCATCTCTCCAGCCCCTACTACGTCCTTTTGATTTGTTGCAGTTTCTGGCTTTTAACTGGATGCAAAATGACCACAGCTGCTTACTCACTTTTGATTAGGATCTCAAGGAGACAATTCACAGGGTGTATATTTACTCTCTCTTACACTTTCCTTTGGATTTCCTTGGCTTTCTGGTCCCACCAAGAGCAGTTATTAATATGTGGTTTGCTATCTACTATTTCAAAAGACAGAACGTGCTACTTGAAAATGTAGTGGTCATAGCAAAGTCAATGCTGCTAAACCCTAACTTTAAACATTACCATGAGATAGTTTAATTTCTTTTCTCCCTTGTTAAATCAGTTTGCTTAACATCTACAGTTTTAGTTCTGTAAGATAAATGTACAGGGAAACTTGGTATTCAATCAAAAAGTAATTTTATGTACTACATAGAATTCTAAATTCTTTTTATCTTACAACTAAAGAGAACTCAAAGTTGTGTTCATAGCTTTCACTGTGCTGTGTCTCTGAGGAGGCGCTGTATCCTTAGGTGGTGCACGGCATCCTGTTTACGCCGTCCTTGTGAACCTGGAAGCCAGTGCTTCCCACATCACAGCAGCCGGCTCCTGAGAGAGGATCACATCCTGTGTAAAAGGCATCTGAGTTTCTAACATCATAACACCATGTTCTGTGAACTCGTGGGAGAATTTTCTCACCGGGGAGTTTAAACAATTGGCCATCACACCTTTTTGAAGTTCCTAAGAGTCCTTTTAGATTTCAAACTACAGAAACAAAACAGGCTAGAGTTTTCACACAACCATTTGTCCGAACACTATAAGATGTGGGCGAACACACTTGTCATAAATCAGCATTTTTGTGCTTTTAATAACTTTAGGTGGAGATCGGAAGTGATATTCTAATTTTACTATTCTTCGTTTCTTCATACCAAGCAAGGAAACCCTATGATCTTTTTAGGATTCGAACAAGAAACAATGTGAACATAAATATCCTTGAAACTATTTGGCTAACACCATTTTGGAAATACCTCCTCAAACTATGTTGCTTTATATTAATTATCCTCAGATTTTTCTACCCTGACCCCACTGTTAGTACAAGATGTCTGGAAGCCATGATTTGTCATATAAAGCAAACCTTTAACTCTTTCAGTATGTTTTAAATCATTTACAGAGAAGTTCACGCTCTTTAAGCCAAGAAACTTAATGAGATCATGACTGATAGCAAATGCTTCTTTACTTATACATTTTTCCTTCATTCATGCAAAGTCCAGTGGCAACTTGCTTCTACTCAATATTGGGTCCTGGGGACAAGACAAGAAGAGGTAATCAATCATAGTTACTCTAAAATTAAAGTACCTATTCCTGATTTACAGTTTATCAGATGTTTGGGCCACAAGCTGATTGTTTAAAAACCCTGTCTAAACATAGTGTATTTCCTAAAGGAATGTTAGTAAACCAAACACTTGCTTCTAGTGACAACATCTGAAATTTTATTAACATAGAAAGACAAATGAGTAAACAAACACAGTGCTCATCAGCACATGTACTTCCTAGGAGAGGTAAGCCCCTGGAAGAATATGATTTATGATTTTTACTGTAGGTTATTAATTACTAGCCATAACAGGGGCTTACCTTAGTATTAAGTTCTTGAAAGTAAAGAATAATACCCTTCCAACTGTGGATATGAAAGTAATTGTTCCGCTGTGTCTTAATAAAGATTAGGTAAAAGTGAACAAAAACTCATGCTACAGCAAATCCATCTTAGAGTTAGTTCATATCCCATTGCCTCTTGCACATAATTATGGTTTGGTTTCTCAGTGAAGACCAGCTTCCAGAGATGGAAACTTGTCTAAAGCCACGATGTTTATTTTTTCAAGGTTGTTTTTATGCTGTCAGTTGAAAAGGAATCGACTCTTCTGGATTGGAGATTTTGCTTCTGGGGTTGCAACAGCATCATTCTCTGTCCCCACCCCCTTATTTTTAAGTAACCCATACTTTCAAGCTCTTCCTGAATGAAGAATAATGATTTGACTGACATTTATTTTCAGCACATGACCAAAACTTCTTTTGAAAAATCTCAAAATAACACAGGAAATATTGAAGGGCTAGCGGCTCAGACTCCTACAGTTAGACTTACAGGGGAATAAAACAAAACAACAACAACAACAAAAAACTAAAGATATTGAGTGTGGGTGGTAAAGCTTCTAAGACATTTTTAATGAAGTATAAAGCTGTCCATCCAACAGGTAAACACAGGGGTCTGAAAGATGCTTTGATAAACTACAGGAGTTAAAAATGTGGATCAGGAAGGCACAGAATAGCACCATGACAACGTCTTGAGGAAATAGACTTTCAAAGCATCAATTGTGCAATGACAGTTGAGTCACATAGGAAATTATGAGCCAGAATCCTGTTAAGACGCCACTGATTCCAATAAATACTCTGCTCTTCTTCCATCCCTTCCAACACATCTGTGCAGTCTTTGTGGTTGGAAGGTCCAGCTGCCCATGAGTAACCACTGCTAATCTATCCTGTTGTTGATTTTCAGTTTTACTTAATTAATAATCCATGTAAAAATCTTGTCTTACATTCACTCTGGCTTATTTTGCAATCTGATAAGACACTGGTCACACAGCTTACAACTGAAGGATTGTGCCTTTCATTTGATTAGCCTGGTTGCCATTATTTCTAACTGCAAGTAGCTGGAAGAGTCATTATAGCAGAAGACTACAGGAGTACTAGATGGTTTAGAGTGCTATTTTTGATGGACTGTGAATAGTTAGTAAGAATCATATAAATGATATCATGCATGGAAGCCCAATGTTTTTAAACAGACACAGGCCAGGAGACCCAGCTCTCCCTGGGTATTGGGGCAAAGGTTAGACACTGTTGATCACTAATAAATCTTGTTAAGGATGTTAGCTAAGCCTTTCTTAAATCTTTTTCTACAATCACCTTTTGATGTTTCTCCATGAACAAATAAAACTGTTGGGAGTAGGCCATTTGATAGAGTTTCCCTAAAGCCCAACATCCTTGAACGGAGAGCTGTCCAGAAAGAGTATCATTCTAGCTACCAGTAACCATATAATGATGGCTGTTGAGGGTAGGACTCCCGTGTAAGAGTCCACAGCCTGTGTGAGCAGTGGAAACTTCCACTGGAAGCAAGACAAGCTTCAATGAACTTCAGATGACCTGGCCTACAGTGTCTCTAGAGAGTCCAGGAGACCTTTCAGGAGCTGTCATCAATCCAGCCTAAGAAGAACACAGCCCTCACTCAGCAAAGAGCTATGATTGACAGGTAGGAGGGCTATACCTATGCTTGCTCCCATTGTTCTTAATTTAAAAAAAAAAAAGTAAGTTGCGAGGTGATTAGTATAAACTAGAACCACCCAGTTCATATACTATACCCATGTCTCAAAATCTCTTCTGGCTGTATAGCCAGTCTATCTTATTACACTTTAAGTTAGTCAAGAAACATCCTTGCCCTTACAGCATTAGTCAGACTAAAAGCTCCTTTTTCATCTTATCTTGCCTACATTGGGTTGTATCATGGCTAGAGTTGGCAAAGCTCAGAGTACATATGCTTTTCAGCCATACCAGGAGGGTGAAACCGGGGAGTGTGGCTACCTTAATAGTAGCAACAGCATCATGCAAGTAAGTAATGACATCCAAAGGGCAACCAGGTACAAAGACCATCAGAAGCTAATACTGAAAAAGTCAAGACCCTGCAAAGAACCAAAGATGAGAGGCTGAGGGGCCAGGCCATTTAAGAAACTCCAGAAAGCTGGTGTGGCTTAAGGACACATGATTTTGATGCTCATGGTGCAGGATGTAACACCAGCCATTATTAGAGTCATGACGCCCAAGGCTTAGAAAGCAGGAACTGGCTGGCACTGATTGATGCTACTGCCAAGAGCTGAGGAGGACTTCCCTGACTGAAGAGCACTCGGCTACTGAAAAAAATAAAAACCCAGAGCAATAAGCCTCTTATATGGGCATCTAGAGATATGCCTCTGCTTCTAACATGAGAACACAGTGCTCTGGTTCGCAGGACTTGGAGCCGTGAGCCTCAGACACTGTCCACCTAGCCCATGGGCTTTTGATGTTCCGGGTAGGGACTGTGGACAACATTAGAGCTACTCTTTGTCTTCTGCTCAAACAGAACAGAAAGACTCAGCCACCTGCTTGATAGTAAGATTAAAGCTCTTAAGTGGGAATATAAGCTTGAAGTACTAAGCAAAAAAGAATAAAATACCCTAGATGTGATGTCTGTGATGTCTGTGACCTAAAATGTGACACTGTGTCCAAAAACTGTTGGATTTGACTCTGTTTTTTTTTTTCCTCTCATTCTCATGTTTTGCTGTTTTGAGATCTGTTTCCTTGATCCCAAGTAGCCTGATGCTGTTTACATAGCACAGGATGACCTTAAACTGCTGATTCTACTGCCTGTACAACCAAGGGTTGGGATTACGCATGTGAAACACCATACCTATTTCTCGCTGTGCTGGCAACACCCCAATAGCCAGGCTTTATTCCTAACCAAAAGGGTTAGTATGTAGGTGTGTGTTGTGTGTGTGTGTGTGCATGTGTGTGTTCAATAGGTGCACATGTATGCATGTATGTTTGGAGGCTGGAGGATAGGGCTCAGGTGTCATCTCAAGAACACCATCACTGCCTTTAAGACAGGATTTCACACTGACCTAAACCTCTGCAATTAGGCTAGACTGCCTGACCTGTGAGCCTCAGAAATGCTAATGTCTCTGCCTGTCCCATACTGCAATTACTGTTACGCACCACTATGCCCCAGAGCATTGGTTCTGGGGACTGAACTCAGGTCTTCAAGCTTTTGAGAGAAGTACTTTACCAACTGAACTATCTCCAGCCACATTTTTGTTTTAATTAGCTAGATTTGAGATTGCTCTCTAATGCTGAGAAAAGCAACTCATAAATATTTTTGAGTGTCTTCTTTTCTTGGATTAATCGGTGGCAATGTTGATATTTGATACAAGGCTGTACTTAGAAGATTGAGGAAGTAAAAGATCGATTCTTATCCAGGTGCTCAAGCCAACTCATCAAGTAACTGTTGAATACCTGCTGTGCGTGCTCTACTGGTGCCTTGGAAATTGGTAGAGAGGAAGTACTGTGGTTTAAATTTAAAGCTTGCCGATTGAAACTTACTCTGCAGAGCAACAGTGTTCAGAAGTAGGAATTGGGGAGCCGGTTGTATCATGAATGAGTTAATGAATGAATTCCTAGTTCTGTGGGCTACTGGTAGGTGGGAAAAAGCTTAATTGTAGGAAGCAGGTCATTGGGAACATGCCTTTTAAAGGCATGTGTTGTTCTTGGTCGCTCCTAGCCCTCTCCTTTCTCTCTCTTTCTGTCTTTCTCTTCTTCTGTCTCTGTAGCTATCAGAAAGTGATGTCCCCAAAGCAATTCCAATACCATGCATTATTACAAAATTTTCCACCTTCTAAATAATTTTTCTAGGCATTTCATTATAGCAACAGAAGCTCACTAACATAAAAAGGAAACAACATTGTGTTGTTTGAGGGATTTCTGAAATCTGTGGCACAAAATAGTTTTTCACCTCCTCTTCCTCTATACCAAATAGGGAAATGTGGAATTCTCATTTATATGAACCACATTACTAAGATCTTTCCAGTCCTTAGTAAACATCAAGACCTTAGGGTATAGTTCATTAATCTTTATTTTAACTAATGATATAGGCTTATTTACTACTCTCCCTTCTTCTACTACCTTCCCTCTCTACCTACCTAAAATCGCCATCTGAGCTCTCTTCTTTTTGAATTACATTTATTTATTTCTGTCTGTGAATGTGTGCACACTCATCCACGGGGGTTTGGAGGATGATTTTGAGAGTCTCCTTCTGAAATGGAGGGACCAAGAACGAAACTCAAATCATCAGGCGTGGCTGCAAGTCCCTCTATCTCTTGAGTCATCTTGCAAGCCACAAGTTTTTTTTTTTCTTTTTAGCAAATTTTCAGTTATCCACAGTGTGAAGTTTTTCTTTCCTACATGCTTTATGGTATTAGAAACCATTCTTTAGAAATTGTGCTTATGGCATACAAAAGAATGTCCAAATTCATATATTTAAAGTTTTCTTTTGTTCAAGTTATCTTCCAAGTTCATGATTTTCCATATGGTTATTGGATGAGAGAGAGAGAGAGAGAGAGAGAGAGAGAGAGAGAGTGTATTCTTCTGAGGCTTCAGATTTGTAATCTAGGTTTGTCTGAAATTAACAGTCTGTCTTCCTAAGCACCATAGTGATGTGAGTACGTATAACACCAAACACAGCTTACTTGCTCAATTTTGCTCATACCCAGTTCACACTTGAATGTACAATTCAGCAGACCAACACTTTTTCAATTCATTATTGAACCAAAAAAAATTTATAGCAAAGTTTAAAACATCATCCAATGCCATCCTATGAGCCCTTACTGCCTGCATTCAATGACTGTTAACACATTGCCACTACTTACTGTGTCTATCAAACAGAATCAGCCACATGAAATACGTACAAAATGTTATGAAATAAGTACAAAAGTTCCTTCTAATTCTGTGTAATTACATAATAAATATGAGTTAGTTGAAAACAGGAACCCATAAGTCATTCTTTTTTTTTTCTTTTTGTGTATTTATTTTTTATGTTGTTATGGGTTTTGTTTGTTCCTTATTTTGGAGACAAAATTTCTCTCTGTATCTGGCTGTTCTATGTAGACCAGGCTGGCCTCAAACTCGTAGTGATAAATGGGTCTGCTTTTGCCTCCCAAGTACTGAGATTAAACTTTATGCCACCACACATGGTTCCTTAAGTTATTTTATAAGGATCCTTTTACATTTTCCTCCTGTTTCTTCCATAGACTACGTACTCTTAGGAAGGAATTTTCCCAAATCATTTAACAGACTTTCCCTCCTCTTGTGGGTACTTCATTAGTGCCTATATAACTTGATTGAAAGAAAGGATGCAAAATACATTAATTACAATATATTATAATTCTAAGAGTTGATGTAATATATAAGCAAGGTACAATCTGAGAGGAAATAAATCAGAGGGGGAAAAAAGACAGCTGACATGCTTTGAAAATTTGGATCCATGTCTTTAAGGAAATGATGTCACTCAACATGGCACAGAGAAATTCTTTCTTCCACAGATGCAGTAATATTTTCTGACCTTAGGCGTCTTATACAGAGATGTCAGAGCCTGAAGATAACTAATCATGGCCAACCAATGAGATGCAGACATAATGAGCATAGTCACGAATGAGGCATGGCTACATTTTCAAAGCACTTCAAGGATTGCAGATCTGGTTAAGATACACTATAAATGTTGGTTTATTTACTTAATTGACTTATTCCCCACACTTTCCAGGTACACTATATGATTTTTACTGATGTTGTAAACCTGGACTTGAATGGGACAGAATATTAATGATTAAACTAAGAGGTGGGCAACTGTGTTTGTTTATCCACTCACTCAGTCTTGCTCATTTTTCCTTCTGCAGAGCTGCAGAGAGAACCCAAGGCTCTGTAAATGCTAGGGGAGGCCTCTACCACTGATCTACAGCCCAGCTGGAGAAGCTTGTATTAGATGTGCACTGTTCGGTTTCCTTACCTTACTTGAAATTAAGATGCTGAATTGGACCAGAATCCCATGAATTGGTAGCTACGGAATCATTTCTGTGCTTTGTTTTATTTCATGCTGACATAAAATTTCACATGCCAAGCACACACACATGCAGTGGTGGCATACATTCTCAATCCTAGCACTCAGGAGACAGAGGCAGATGCAGAGGGATCTCTAAATTCAAGGCCAACCTGGTCTATAGAGTGAGTTCCAGGACAAGACTACACAGAAAAATCCTATCACCAAAGCAACAACAACAACCAAACAACCAAACAAAAAGAAAAGATCTCACTCTGTGATCCAGCGTATGGTAAATCCCCTGCCTTGGCATCCTGGTTGCTGGAATGAGAGCTGGGTGCCATCACATCTGGTCCTTCTGCTCTCTTCTTGGGATTCTTATTTTAAGAATCAAATTGTAAATACTTAAATGAAAATTCTCACTCTTATCCTGGCCCTTAACCGCCCATTTTCGTTGCTTGGAGTAGTTATATTGGTATATAGACTCACTGTCTTCCTTTTTACTCTTACAATAGTCCATAGCATAGAAACACATTGGTTTGGCTAACTGGTCTCCTATTAGTAGTACTTTCAGCTTTTTATTACTAAAGAAACATCTCAATGTTGCTTACGAATCATCTTATACCAGTATATTTTCAGGAAAGGACCCTGAAAGTTGAATTGCTGAGTGAAAGAATTTGGATACACACAATTCTTGCAAGGCTTACTAAATAGAAGCTTAACCAACTTGCATTCTCAGTCGGAGAGTATAAAGATAGAGAGGAGCTAATGTTGCCCTATGCTTATGCCCATAAAGTACTTCATGAAAATATTTTATATCTGCAATTTGTAAAGTAAAACATTAAATATGAAAGCTATTTTAATTTCACTCATTATAAATTACTTGAATCTCTATATATTCATACATATTTACTCAATTTGTATTTTACATTAAATTTATAAATTACATCTTAATGGACAATAACATTTATAGTACTGAGTCTTATCTAAGCATATATTTTTCTGTTTGCCAATTTCTTTTTTCCTCTATGTTGGAGATTGACCCCAAGACTTTGCACATGCTATGCAAGTATTGTACTACTAAACTTCATCCTTGGCCCTCTTTATTATATTTATTTTAAGACAGCATCTTGCTCAGTTGCCTAGACTAGCCTTGAGTTTACTTTGTAGTCCAGCACTACGCACTTGAACTTGTGATCTTTCTGCCTCAGCCGCCCAAGTAGTTGGGAGTACAGGTATATACCATCATTCCTGACTGTGAATGTCTTTTTTTACGTCCCTCAATACTGAGTCAGAATTTTGTTCACAATGTTGTTATAATATCACAATGAGACAACTCCTAGATGCTTAAACTTTCTTGATAGCATTGAAACAGTCTTTTATAAAATATTCTTTTATGCAGTATGTGCACATGCTTTAGTTTTATCTTTGACATAGGTATATATCAGTAGGTTTCCGTCATACTTTTAAATGGAGCCGAGATGAATTCCTAATTACTATTTATTAGATGTCACTGAGAGGGACCGCAAAATTCAGCACACGGAGGAACAGGCAACTGCATATGAGCATAGCCAGCTGCATATGAGCAGTAGCCAGCTGCATGTGAAGAAGCAGCCTCTGCCCTATCTCCCAGAAGAACTGCCAACATGGGAAGTAAAAAGATTTCAGAGTCCTGGGACTTGCAGCTCCCAGCCATGAGCCAAGCACCCTCACTGATGTTTACATTCACATGGTCCACCGTCAAAGTGACAATCTCATTGCAGACTCTCTTTTTTCTGGCTTTTACAATGTTTCCATCCCCCCCCCTTTTTATTGCAATCTTAGTAACTTCTTTGATTTTACCTTAGTAATAAGTGGCATGTTTGATGTTCGGTTTAATTAACTAAGTTAATAATATTTGTTTCTACTTGTTAATAAATACGGAGATCTCATCAACAGTGATACTAGTTTTTTTTTCTTGACATAGATCTTATACTTTTTTATACACTTAAAATAGAGTTTTCTCGAAAATATGCTTTCTAACTGATTAACCTGTCAATGACAACATTAATTTTTATCCTTCAAAAATCACTGTATTTCCCTATTGCTTTTAATTGTTTTGGTTAGGTATTGTTAAACTCAATCCCTTCTTTCCATATATAACTCTAATTCCTTCCTTTTCTCTAATAGCCGCATGAGGATATCAACTTCAATACTAAATGATTATTGTTGTGAATATTCCTGCTCTTTTTTTTTTTCCTTTTCCTTTGGTTTTTTGAGGCAGGGCTTTTCTGTGTAACCCTGGCTGTCCTGGAATTTACTCTGTAGACCAGGCTGGCCTCGAACTCAGAGATCCTCCTGCCTCTGCCTCACAAGGGCTGGGATGAAAGGCGTGTGCCACCATTGCCCAGCAGTAGTCTTCATGTAGTAGAACTAGGGTTTCATTGCTAAGCATAAATCTGACACTGGTATTAAAGTAAATCTCTTTATTATGTCACAAAAGCATCTATTTTTATTTTAAATTCATTTTCTCAAGGATGGCATTTTAATATCATAAACACCTTTTCATTATCTGAAAAAATTTTAGCTCTTCTAGTTATCACTTTTAGTATTCACTTTCAGTGGACTATAACAATCCCTTCCCACCCTCACCCAAATGTCCTGTTAACCTGGGATGTTCTATTTATTTGCGTAAACTGAGACTTGAACAAAACAATGCCTTAAGATTTCTTCTGTTTCCTCTTTATTTCAGACTAATTCATATAGTCCTTATTTGGAGTATGTGTGCTTTTCTCCTGTTGAATGAATCTAACATAAACCTGCCTAATTTGTTTTTCCTAAAGAAGATGCAAGTCAGTTTGTTAACTGGCCATTACTTTCGATTTTCTGAGAACAGTCTATTCCTCCCCCTGGTTTTCCTTTTTGGGATCCAGTTGTTCCTTACTCTTTTCTGTGGGATGAACTTGCAGCTTCACTGGGACTATAATTATGTCCTTCCTTTGCCATGGTGAGTTTACACTCTTATTTCTGCAGTTCAGCCACACAATTTCTGCCTCAAACCATAAGCTTCACTCAGCTTCACTCTCAAACTGGTGCACACTAAATTAGGAGCATATTTTGCCTTATATCTTAATTTTCCCCTGAGCCAGGGGCTATATCATATTCCTCTAGCACACTGTTTATGAAATAATAGAACCCAAGAAAGATTCAATAAATAATCAATATTATAATTACTTCAGTGAGCATATGCAATACCTGTCTTTCTATTTCAAGCTGTACCTAGAATATTAATATAGCTTAAGATTCAGTGAGATGGACTCAGTAGACTGTGAAAATAATTATTCACAGAGAAGAAATTCTCCAGGTTATGGATCAAGTATTTCTCAATATATATCTTCCAACTTTTGGAAAAATGGAAATGAATTTATGGCATGTTATAGAAAAGATGCCAATCTGTGTGGACCTGCTCTTTTTAAATGGTCTGAATTCTATCATCCCATTTCTCACTGAAGTGTTTATAATTACATACTCTCTTTGGACCAATTTTCTGTAAAGAATATATTCTTTGTCACAGATGAAACAACTTGCCATCGCCAACATAATGTGATTTTAGAGTTCTCATAAAAACCTCACTGTCCCTAGTATTCCTTTTTATTCAGCTCATTGAAGGCCCTAAATGTAGTTCAAGGTACATTCCTTAGACTAAAGATTAGTTTTATTTCTTAAAATGGAAAGCTTTGGGAGAAATAGCAGACATTAGCACATAATCAAAAATAAGTAGATCATCTACTTTATACAAATGCTTTAAAGATTAAAATTATTGGGCATTTTTTCCTGGAGTCTCTGGCTAGATGAGCCTTAAGAATGGAAAATTAAACAGCATATTGAGGGAGAATTGTGAAGGGAAAGGTGAGGGAACGCATGCATACATTTCTAAACAGACTTTCTCATCAGTTTTAGCATTACGGGCTAAATGCTCTGTTAAGTCTAAGCATATCACTAAATATCCAAAGACCAACACATTACCTATTTGTTCACATTGAGAAATATTATAAACTGCCTACTGTGTGCCAAGCTCTTGGAGCTTGAGCTATATCAATGAACAAACACTTTCTTTTTTACTCTCTTATCTGTTAAAGCTTACCGCCTAATAGGAAAAGCCAAATACTTTTTAAAAAATCAGTTACAAAGAACCTTGTTTGTTTTGTCATTTGAGGATAATGTGTGCTGTCGAGAGAAGGAGATGAGGGGAGAAGTTTAAAATGGAACATGTTGGGCTGGAGAGATGTCTCAGCCATTAAAGGCTAGGATCTCAACCAAACATATAAAATAAAGCATGTTGAGATATTTGTATTTTTAATCTTATTATTCTACTATATCCAAGACTGCACACATGCTACAAGTTGCGATTTTGAATGACGTTCTCAATAAGTGTCATTGAGTGACACGTGAATAGCAGACTAAATACGCTTGTGAATTTTCAGCACAAAGACAATGAGATGGAGAGTGATTGGCATGCTTACTATGCACAGGGAAGCGACTGGGAAGAACGAGCAAAGCAGAGGGTAGAGAGAGGGAGCAGATCCAAGAGCTGCTGGGGCTGAAATAGGGCACTCCTAGGCTTTTATTATGAGATATGACGTCAGTGAGAAGCTTTAAGCAAAGGCCAGTGTGACCTGACTGATATCATTCTGACTATTAAAGCTCGATTGTGCTTATAAATTTAGTAGTTGGGAGGCTATGTAGAAATGTCACCTTCTGTTCAAGTCCAGCCAGGACTAGAGTGAGTTCCTGATCAGTCTGGGATATAGTGAGACTCCGTGTCAAAACTCAAATAAGCAAATATTAATATTAAAAAACAAACAAAGACCAATATCTAGGAGACATCGATAGTAAAGTGTTTGTTACAACAGGCATGAGTACCTAAGTTGGGTCTCTAGAACCCATTTAAAAAGTTAGGCATGATAGTGTATTCTCAGAACCCCAGTGAGGAGGAGGCAGGTATAGGAAAATCCCTGGAACTCACTGCCTGGCCAGTCTCACCAAATCAACAGGTTCCAGGTTCCAGTGAGAGACCTTGACTCAAAAACACATATGGTAGACAACACTTAAGGAATAGACCACAAGTTTGATTTCACCCTCGCTCCTTAATACCACATAACAGATGTGCAATATATACAGGCAGACAATAAATTTACACAGAATAAAATAGGTCAGATACAGTACCAGTTACATGTAATCTCAACCCTCAAAGGCTGAAGTAGGAAGGTCATAAGCTTAAGGTCAACAGGCAAAGGAGTAAAACCATATTAAAATAACCAAAATAAAAGAATGAACAAAACCCCTCTAGGTACCATGATGTGGTGTAAGCCTATAATGCAGTGAGTGGTACTCAACTTGTGGGTCCCTATGCTACCCCTTTGGGGATGAATGACCCTTTCACAGGGACGGCCTAAGGCCTTCAGAAAACACAGATATTAACTTTACAATTCACAACAGTCACAAAATTGCGGTTATGAAGTAGCAACAAAATAACTTTGTGGTTTGGGATCACCACAACATGAGGAATGATATTAAAGGGTCCTAATATTAGGAAGGTCGAAGGTCACTGCTCCAATGAAAGTACATGCAGGAAATTAAAGCAAAAGGATTATTACAAGTTTGAAACCACTCTGTATTACACAAAAAGGATGGGGCTACCTCTGGCTATATAGGAAGACATGTCTTAAACAAATGAAAAACAGAACAAAGCAAAGCCACAGCACCCTCAGGAAGGAAACTATCCAGTTATCTGGGGGAACAGGATGGCTTTCAGGTAAGAGTAAGAAAACAGGAAATGATAAGGAATGATCAGGTATACCTTGAAGGTATTGCTGACAGGGTTGGGCATAACCTGGGAGATAGGAGAAAACCAAGACTGCATAATACCTTTGAACGCTTAAAAAACAAAAAGTACTGATTGAAGGAGTCAGCTCTGTGTCAGATGCTGCTGATATTTCCAGTAAAACAAAGCTTGAGGAGTGGCGTGGCACTGAGACATTTAGCAACATGACCATTACCAATGAGTTCAGCAACAGCAGAGAGAATTATGGGAGCCATTGTGTGACTTTTTTCTGGGGAGGCATGAACAGACATCTATTCACCCAACACAGGGCACGGACAAAAGAGCGAAGAAATGATATCATTCAAGCCTAGTTTTGGTGAATCAGGGAATTTGTTGGGAGTTTGTGCATGAGTGTAGGTGAGGGGTTACTTACAGGAACACGGACTCAAAAGGCATCACAGGACAGCCCATGCCTACCAAGGTAACAACACACCCGGAACTACTTGCAGAACTTGCAAGCAGCTGATCAGGTGGGAGAGCTTCCTCTCTGTCAATTTTTACTGCTTATGGAACCTTGGATGTGGCTGGAGAGATGGCCTGGCATTATCAGCCCCAATGTCCAGCCAATCACAACCACCTGGGACTCCAGTGCTGGCAAGATGTGATATCCCTAGAAACACACACACTTTTAAATCATTTTTTTTAATCTTTTAAAATAAAACTCTTATGTATCCAGTTCTGATCAGGTTTTCTTTTTTTTTTTTTTTTTTTGGACATGTGACACAAACTAGCTTTACCTGGAAAGGAAAACCTCAATTGAGCCAGTGTTTTAGCATAGCAACAGAAAATAAACTAGGATGTACCTCCTTACACAATTACCATAGTCACTGTTTCCATCTCAATTAATCCATGTTTATTATCCCCACTTACTTAGGACTCAATATCCCTTCCATCTGTTTCCTTTACTAGTAAACTTCTTACTAAGACTTATATAAATCCATCAGCAATCCTAGCCAAGGGGCAACATTCCCCATGTATTTTCAGGAGCTAGTGAGAAGTTCCCTGTATGTATACAAGGTGCAGGAGTAGAATCCGGCAAGCAGCAAACCCGGATGGAAACGAAAACTCAGTGAATGAGTTACCTAAAAAACATCCTTAGCAAGGTTGGCAGATCAGAAAGTGGGAAAATAGTCAGATGGTCTATAGAGTGATGAAGAACAGGTGAAGAGCTGGCACAGTTCACCAGAGGGGTCAGAGAAGTGAATATACTGACCATAGACTTAGATCAACTACATGGCAAGACCGTGTGTGAGAAAGGGACCATGGGTGCAGATGAGGGGAGATGAAGCATCCTGCACCCACATCTCTCCTCCAGGCATATCCACAAGTGGCTGTGGCTTCTGTGCCCCACTAAGAACTGCCGTGATACTTCCTCTCAGGATGGAAATGCAGAGTCATAGTGACAAGCTCAGCGTGTGTAGAACTTGTCCTTCGCAATGCTCTCTGTTCTGGGTCACTTGAAAAACTGATTTCCTCACAGGTGCTATTATCCTACATTGGCACCTTATACAGTGAGCATCCTTGTAGCTCAGAAGTCTTCTCGCTGTTGATTTATATGCTTTCCAGCCTGTTTTGGCTTGCACAGCTCTTCTGGATGGGCTTCCAGCCTTAGCTCAATGAAAGCCAGTGACTCACAATGCAGCACTCTGAGTCATGCACCGGAGTTATGTGAATTAGTCTTAATTTGGTGCTTTCCAGTTATCAGTGTGAGCCCTGCCTGCTGAGAGCTTTGTTTTGTTTTCCTTCCTAACACTTGGAACTCCCTTAATTGGTACTTGATAACTTCCACGGTGACCATGTCTGCCCTGGGAGTAAAAGTTGGCCCAGTGACAAGCAAAGAGAGGGAAACAAATGGAAGCACTACAGAAATTGTGCTGTGAAAGACATTAGCACTAAGAACGCTAAGGTTTTTGCAGATAGAAGTCATTATTTGTTTCATTGTGTAGCAATTAACTTCAACTCCTGCTTGTAGCTCACACATGAATATGACAACTCAGAAAACTTGAGATATAAAGAGGGAAGATAGTGAAAATTTGTTCTCTCCTTTGGAAGTGACAGGAACAGCTTCCTCCGTTCATAGACACATGTGCTGCTGAGATTAAATTATTCTATCAGGAAGGGCAAAACAGATTTAATGAAAGAACAATATGTGAGTTCCTATGTGCTATTTTGACACTGTAGATGAGACTGTAGCATCATTTATGTCCTGATGCAGTTCAAAAGGCTTTAGGAAATAAAGCTTCCAGCAACATAAGAAGTATTCCCAGAACTAAAACTTCTGTTTTAAGAGTACATACACAATAGCCCAAATGTTTCATTCATGTTGTAAGTGCTCATAAGAATCATTTACCAACTAATGTGATTAAAAGGAAGACTTCGAACGCATGCTTTAAACCTTCTGTTTCTTTATTTCTCTGCTTCTACTCTGCTTCAAGTCTCTCTTTCCCTCCAAAACTGCATGTTTTGTCTAGAAAGGAACATTAAATTTGCACAAAATCCATTACAAAGATTTTCAGATTTGTAAGTAAGGAACACTGTCAGTTCTATGGTTTCTTACTGAATATCAGTTTATTAAAGCATTAATACTTCATTAGTCATTCTCTGGGGATAAGAAAGAGGGAGTTCAGACAGTTTTATTTAATATTGTTAGTGTATTATAAAAAATAGCATATATTTTTGTTCTCAAAAAAAATCATCTGTTTCACTGATATCAAAATAATGGCTGAGTATGATGGTATGTGCCTGTAATCCCAACACTCAAGAAGCAGAAGAATGAGAACGGCAGCAAATTGGAGACCAGCCTGATAAATCAGGGTTACATCGTGGAATCCTGTATCAAAAACTCAAATGAATAGGGAAGGATATGAAGTTAATAAAGTGAGAAAGCTCAATGGTAGCATCCAGAATAGAGCCAGTCTGTGGATGCAGGATTTTTATACACTACAGATGTGGCTATATTCAAAAGTAAATTATCCTTGAGTAGAAACACACTCTATTCCATCTTAACAAATAGAGATCTCTTTCTTTCTTTGTTTTTTGCTTCCTTTGCTTTTGCTTTTGAAAACTACTAAGGATTGCCTAGGACTGTACAAAATGTCTTAAGTAAAGCTATAAACAAAAAAGATGGGCATATCCTATCCTCTCACGGATCTAAAAGCTGAAGAATACCAGTTATTAAATAAATCCACTTGTCACTGTCATGAAGGGAAAATATAAAGAGCTTTATTAATCTGCAAGTCATGCTTCTCTGAGGAAATAGGGGTGTTGTGGCATGGAATCCGCAGTGTAAGAAGGGTAATGCCAGTAGTCAGGAAAACACTTTATTCCAAACTGAAGTTTAACACAGATGGGAATTGTAAATTGTGAACAAGCATAGAAAGTTCATCTCTTCCCCTAAACCCAGATCTGGAAATTCCACCAAGTTACAGTGAAATATGATGGATTCTGGATCCTGACTCAAAACCATGGAAACCCCTGATTATTTAGAAAACCCACAGAACCTGAGAGAAATCTGTCCAATCTGAGCTTCTTAGTTTTCACATTTTATGGGTCACTCCATGGTTTACCCTGCTATGCCTTGTTTGAAAGGTGGGAACAAAACCATCATCTCCTGTCCAGTTAATTTGTCTGTGCACCATTGAACTCTGTATGATTAGAAAGTATAAAATAACCACCTTTGAGAAGTACTAAGTATCTCAGGACCTAGCATCAACACCCCTATTTGGTAGCTACAAGAGGAAAAAACAGGCCCTGTAAAGAGCAATACCCACACAGGTCAGGAGAAAATGGGCAGACAGGTGCCAAAGCCACACTGGGGGAGGCTTTTCCCCTAGAAGGATCCTGCAGCCCCTCTGATACCTCTTCGTGTTTACCAAGAGAAGTGGCAATGAAGATCTAAGCTGTAGATTCCCTCTAGGTACCTGTCACCAGCCTAGGAAGAGCACAGCTCCACAGAAGAAAACACACAGAAAAAAAGAAGCCAAATATCTTGGGAGTACAAATGCAAGCTCTTTTGGAGGAGGATTAAAGGGCTTCAATTTATCCACAAAAGAGAGAATTCAGTCATATTCAGCTGAATACGAACGAATAAGAATTAATGGATGAGGTCTGGCTGGTGGCACTTGCCTCTGACTCTAACATTCTGAAGGCAAAGGCAAGGGCACCTTTGTGAGTTTGAGATCAGCCATCCTGTCCTACAAAGTGAGACCTGTCAAAAAAAAAATTTTTTTTTTGTCATTGCATCCTTTACAAAGGTAGAACATTGCTAACCATGAGTCAGTTGAGAGTATTTGAGTGTAGTAGGATACACCTACATCTCAGCACTCAAGAGGCAGAAGCAGAAGGATTGTCCAAAAGTTTCAGGCCAGCCAGGGCATACACAGTGAGACCCTGTTTTAGTTATGGCTCTATAGGTGTTAAAGACACCATGACCAAGGCAACTCAGAAAATAAATTGAAGGCTTGCTTACAGTGTTCAAAGAAATAGCCCGTGATCCTCTTGAAAAGAAAGAGACAGGCATGTTGTTGGTGTTGTTGTGGAGAGATTTACATCTTAATCAGGCAGCAGGCAGAGAGAGAGAGAGAGAGAGAGTGTGTGTGTGTTCTCACTGGGACACCTCCAGGCTATCCTGCTATTGCCCTGCGGCATGGGGACCCTGCAGCTTTGGATCAGCAGAACTGGCCCATTCTTAGATGCTACAGATTTTCAGTGAGTCGGTTCGGAGCCTGAACCTGGCGATAGCTGAGCTGGTCATGTGACCTGCTCTCCCTTGTCTGAGCCACCAGGACGCATCCTCCAGCACACTGCTTCAGCTAGGCCACCCGGTGTCTCCCTCCTGTTCTCAGATCCTTGGGGTGGCTCACTTGCAAGCACGTTTCCAGAGCCAGCTCCGCTGTGCTGCCCAGGCAAGGTGCAGGGCCTGTTCTCCCAAGGGTTACCGCTGTCGATGGACTGGCCCAGATCTCAGGATCTCAGGATGACTCATTGCAAAGAACATTTTCAAGTGAAAACGTGTGGACAGAAGGATATGCATGGGACACACTGTGACGTACTAGACTAAACGATGAGATGTTTTCTATGTTTTGCTTTTGTTGTTGTTTGTGTGTGTTTTGTGGAGGTGCTTACATGGGTAAAAGACAGAGAGATGAGCGAGACTGCGGTGCTTGATGTGGAACCCATAAAGAATCAACAAAAAGTTTTAAAAGACAAAAAGAAAGAAGGATGGAAGGAGGGAGGGAGTGAAAGAACATGAAAATTGTATAATTTCAGGGTTGGATATGGCTGTAGCAGAGCCCTTGCCTACTGGGCACAAGGTTTAGTCCCTAGTGCCATAAAGAAGAAAAAAGAAGAGAAAAGGAAGGAAAGAAAAGAAAAGAAAAGAAAAGAAAAGAAAAGAAAAGAAAAGAAAAGAAAAGAAAAGAAAAGAAAAGAAAAGAAAAGAAAAGAAAAGAAAAGAAAAGAAAAGACCTACACTAACAAGGTCACACAGCCTAATCCTTTCCAGGCAGTTCATTAACTAGGGACTATCGTGCAAATATATGGGGGTCATTTTCATCCCAACAACCACAGATTTTGTCTCAAAAAACAAAAATAATAAATTCATTCAGGCAAAGTTTTATAAACAGCTCCTTTTATTAATGCTGACATTTCTGTGCAATCACTTTTCCCCCTATCTACTTGCTAGTATGGCTTAGGAAGGTCCTCAAACATTCCTTTTTTGCACAGCTTTGGGCAAAAAGAAAGCAGATAGCTTACTGTAAAGAAAAAAACAAAACAAAACAAAAAGTCTTCAGACCATGACTCAGTGAGTCAGAGTACCTGCTAGGTAACCAGGAGAAACTGAGTTCAGACCTTAGCACCCTTGTAAAAAGCCATCAAGGCTGCATGCACTTGAAACTCTAGCATGGTCTGGAGCAAATCCAAAGTAGAGACAGTATTCATAAGGCTAGCAACCAGCCCCAGCCTAGCCAAAACAAAACAAAACAAAAAACAAACAAACAAAACAAAAACAAAAACAAAAAAAAAACAAAAAGCCCACATACATACATACATACATACATACATACATACATACATACATACCAGTAAAATCCAGGTTCAGTAACAGACTCTGTTTTACACATGTGCATACTTCCTGTCTTTCTACACATGCATATCCATACATATCTAAAATACACATAAAATCATATTTTTAAAAATAACCCAAGTAGTAAATACTTCTACATAGTCATGCGCAGTTAAAATCCCAGAAACTAAGACAGGAGAATTTCTAATTAGAGGCTAGCCTGTGTTATATAGTGACTCCCTGTCACAAAAGATAGAAATCGAGAATAAGTGAACCTCAACAAGGTGTTTGTAGAGAAACCTGTGAAAGGCTCACTTAGTATCACACTCAAGGCATGGGTTTTGTTGGTAGTGGTTTAGTTTGTTTACTTCGGTTGGTTGGGTTGGGTTGGGTTGGGTTTTCTTCATTTACTCAACATAGGACTTTAATTAGTTTTGTACTTTTGTACCTTATGGATTTTATAAACATACATTTATAATTTGAGGTTGGAGAGATAACTCTGCAGTTAAGACTATATACTGTTATTGCACCTCCAAGTTCAATTCATAACACTCATGTCAGGCAGCTCATAACCACTTGCATCTCCAGCTCCAGGGGAACCGAAGCACTCTTGCAGCCTCTGCAGGCACACACACACAACATGCATGAATACAAATAATAATAAAATATTAATAATAAAAATATATTTATTGTTAAGAAAGCATGTAACAGGAAAGGAAAGTTAATGTAGACCAATGGCAAAATCCTTGTTTTATCTATTCCCTTCATCCTTTTAACTATTTATGTACATAGATGTGAGTATATGTTTCCAGGCATGCAAATTCAAAGGGTGACTGGAAAGACAGAAAAAGAAGCTTGCAGAGTCTATAAGAAATGTCAGAGAAACAGTGTCAGTTCTATACGAGTGAATATATAAACTCTCATAGACTAAAAACAGAAGCAAAACACACACATACACACCTAAAATTATTAGTTTTTCTTCTCTGTATCAGACAGTGTCCTGCAGCCCTAGACTGAAAATGTAGCAGAAGTTGGAATTGAACTCCTGACATTCTCATCTCTACATTCCACGTTCTGCTATTATAAGCAAGTGCCGCCACCCTTGGCTATTAGGTGGCTTTTTGGCTGCGTTTCTTGACCATTTCTGATCAGTATGTGCAACTGAATTACAGTATTGTTGAGTAAGGGTACTTACCTTCACTATTCCAGTGGAGAAAAAATATATATATAGATACATCATCAAGGCTATTTGGGCCTCTGCTCAATAGAACCTTATTCCTAAGACAAAACTATCTTTACTTGAAAGATTTTCCTTTTCTGAGTAAATATCATTAATATCTAAATGTCTGTGTGGAACAAACAGTGGCAGACCAATAAACAGCATTTGATTATACTTTCCTTGGAGTTTATTAATCTCATATTCTATCCTCCAGGCAGTCCCTGTCCTTTCCAAATATTGTAGCTTAAAAACTGGAATGAATTAATTTGTAATATCAAGTAATTGTTAGTCCAAGAATTTTCTATAAAAAAAAAAATTAAAGGACACAGCTAGGGGGCTTCATAAACACATAGTTTTGGTGAATTGTTTAATTTTAATAATTACTGCAATTCAGAAAGAGTCTCCTTCTTCCCATTGTTTTCATTAAAACAGTCTGGCTGTTCCTTTCTGTCCATCCGTGGGTTACTTAGCTACACTAATAATAACCTGCTGGTCCATCATTTTTTCAAAAAGATACTTTTTTTCCAGGATTTTTACTGTTGTACTCATGAAGCCTTATATAATCACTGGAGAAATCTAGAAATACAAAAGCCACTTCATTCTGATTGTAAGCCTTTCTTCTTTTCAAGCAGTGCTAAAGGCCAACAGAGATGCTGCACCCATGAGGCAAACAGTGGGCTTTGTCTTTAGCCTTTATCAGTTCCAAGCATTGGCGAACACGTTAAATCGTCACTTCCTCCTCAGTTTCACAGACAATGTTTTTAATTGTCCTTCTCCTTTAGTTACTTTATCTCAGCAGATATCAGAACAGGTAGAAAGAGAAAAAAAGACAAATATGAAGTCTAAATATGGAGCAATGGAGGACTCCGTGTGTGGCTCACTAAGCATAACATCCCAGAACGAGGAGGAGGCATCACTGTTCACATAAATAAGTCAGTACACAGTAGTTTAGTTAAACAAGGTTCATGATGTACTAATTAAAAGTAAAATAATTACTCTTCTTTTCTTGCCTTTAATTTAAAATGATATCATGGGGTTTTGTTTTGTTTTGTTTTGTTTTTTATTGCTGATAAATCTGGACCTCTACAGAAAGTATGAAAGGACAGAATCTTTACAGAAAGTACCGCCCACAATGCGGCACACAGAACACTAAGTTTGGGCTAATACATTAATTGTTGAGGTTGTAAAAAGTAAGAAATTTAGATGTTTTTTTTCTGAGTTGCATCTTCCAGCTAGGAAAAGAAAAAGAATATAAATGAAATCAGTTTTTCTTTATTTTGCAATGTTTCTCCCCCAAGATAATCAAAGAATGTGTGGTTTCTCTAATGTTTTGTGCATATAGTATCCCAGCTGATTTAAACACATTCCCATCTAGCCTTTGTGGCACTGAATTCTCTGTTCAGAGATCTTGAGGGGGAGATGGGAGGGAGTTTTGAGACACTAACAGTTTAACTCTGGTTATTTTATGTCAAACAAGCCTGTGGGGCACTGTGTAACTAAAATAATAGCTCACAATTCTCTGTAACTTCAGTTCCAGGGCTTCTGACACCCTCACACAGGCATACATGGAGCAAAACACCAGTGAGAATAAATTAAAAAATAAATCATTTAAAAAAAAACATTTTCTCATATTATTTTTCTTTATCTTTGGTGGTTTGAATAAAAATGGCGCAACAGCCTTGCATATTTAAATGCTTGGTCATCAGTGAGTAGATCTACTTGAGCAGGATTTGGAGGTGTGGCCTTGTTAGAGTGGGCGTGGTCTTATTGGAGTGGGTGTGGCCTTGTTGGAGGAAGTATATCGCTGGTATTGGGCTTTGGGATTTCAAAAATTCAAGCCAGTTAGTGTGTCTCTTCCTGTTGCCTGTGGATCTGGGTGTAGAACTCTCAGCTCCGTCTCCAGCAAGATGTCTGCCTGCATGCCACCATGTTCTCAGGCATGATAATGGACTAAACCTCTGAAAGCATAAGCCAGCCCCAATTAAATGCTTTCCTTTAAAAGAGTTTCCATGGTGTCTTATAAAGGACATGGCCATGGTGTCTCTTCATAATAATGAGCACTGATAAGACAGTCTTCACAGTAACTATGGGATATAGCAGATATAATGATTATGCATTTGGACATGGATTTTGCCCATGAATGTCTTTACAAAATAGGCAATCATTTATACCTCATGCTATGTAAATAAATAATGCTTTTATTAGATCTACAATTAAATCAAACAAATATGTCAAGTGATTTGTTAAAATCTCACAGATGAACTAACAACTGATCTTTCCCCTAGTCTCTCTTTCTTGAAGAAGAATTAATAAGGATTTGCTTGTGTATATGAGTGCACCACATGGAAGCAATGCCAAGGCAATCAGAAGAGGACATTGGATACCTAGAACTGGAGTTATATATAGTTAAAAATGCCATGTGGGTGCTAGAACAGAACCCTCATCCTCTGCAAGAGCAGCAAGTACCCTTAACCACTGAACCATCTTTCCACCCCATACAGCAAGTTCTTAGTAAAAAAAAACTTTAACTTTTCCCTCTTGATCCACTCTTTATTTACACACATATTAAACAATTAACCCTTATTTCGTGCTCTTTAAGTATGCTTTGTAAGTATCCCAACTTCCAGCCCCAAATTCTTTTCCTAAAAATCAATATATGTGTGCTTAATTAATTCAAAGATTCTCTGTAACTTGTCTGTATGGTTTTTCCAGCCTCCTAAGCATAGTTTTCCTGAGAAATTACATTGAGCAACTATAAGTGATAGAAGTTATTACATGTTACAGTAGATGCTACACAAGTTCTGTGATGGACTAAACCCTGCCTGTGTCTTAACACACACACAAAAAAAAAACCTGACAAAGAAAACACTGTTGTTTGCCCATTTGACATCAACAGACATACAACAGGACAATTGAATACATTGCCCAAATTCATAGTGTTGAGCTGCCAGGACCAGATGATGGAATTCCTATACAGTATTATTAATTAATTTATAATACTTCTACACCCTCAAAGAAATGTAATTACCTAAGCTCAACATAGTTTCACTGTGCTAATTCAACATTGTAAGAGAAATGTAGCAATGTACCTCAATATAACCTTTCATAAGGGCCCTATAATGTCACCCTGGAAACAGTTTTTTGATAACACAATTATTTGATAACATTGTTGTTGTTCAGGAAAAGAGTATTCAACATTGGAAATGTATGAGGATAATGACAGAAATGTTGGTATCTGTGGTGGTTTGGACAAGAATGACTCCCATAGGCACATGTCTGAATGCTTGGTCCCAGTTAGAGAAACAATTTGGGAAGGATTAAGAGGCATGACCTTGCTGGAAAAGGTGTTACTGGGAGATGCCAGGCGCAGTCTTTCTCTGCCTGCTGCCTGTGGGTCAGTGTATAAGCTCATACCTCCATGTCTACCTGCCTGTCACCATGTTTCCCAAAATGACGGTCATGGACGAACCTTTTGAAGTTGTAAGTAAACCCTCAATTAAATGCTTCATTATATAAGCGTTTCCTTGGGCATGGTGTCTCCTCATAACAATGGAACAGTGATTAAAACACTGGAACAGTGTTAGGTTCACAACCCAAACCACTGACGTTCCTAGTTCAATGAAGCTTTTTCATTTGGTATAGTTTTTATTGCTATTTGCAGCCCAACCTCTAGGCATTTTCATGCTGTCTAGCAGGTTTTGTCTAATGAAAATGCAGACATAGCTTCTATCCATTTGAAATTATAGGAGAAAAACGATACTATTTTATTGCCTTTGGGGATGATAACCACGTTTGCATCTAACCTAGATCTCCAGCTCTTTGCCGAATGCATGGCAGAACTCAGCTTCCCAAATGCACTCCAATGCATGTCATCATCCTTTCCTCTAGTGAATGAACTAAATGAGCCTGTGACATGGACTTAGAATGTATTTGTACAATATTCATGTTTTTATCTTCTTGAAAATTATTGTAAATCACCATCTGTTCTTCTTTGGCTCCCATGAGTGGGTCATAAAGGAAGAAGCAGAGAACTATTGTGTACAGAGACGTAAATTGGCGAATCATGACTGATTAACTGAGAATGCCTATTGAGCCTTAAGGGACAGCCACTCACAGGTCACCAAGTTCTAGAAAAACTAAAGTGTGTAGTATTTCACTACCTTTGGGGAAAATCCTAAATAATGCCAGACTCCACTCAAAGAAATATGGGAGTATGTGGAGGACAAATAATTACAACCAAACCAAGCCATCATCTCATTCTTTTCTTCCCTATTTGAAAGGAAGCAGGCACAGGGTCTGGGCATATTAAGACAAAGAAGTTAAGATTGCCCAACATTCCACTGAGATGGGGGAGAGTCTCATGGAGTACCTCTCTCCTCCAGAAGCTATTAGCAGTTAACTGTTGCTGAGAGGTGGGAAGAAATCATTTTCCTTAGTAGTGTAGCCACTGGCGACTTGCTTGTGCATGAGAAGAAAGAAATAAACCTCATGTGCTCATGCAATCAGACTTAATTTAACTTAATGGATCACCCAAAAATTTATGTTAAAACTTAAAATATATATATGAAAGGGGAAGAAAGATTTATTAGGAAGAGGGAAGGGTCAGCAGGAGTAAGAGGGTGATAAAAAAGGCAACAGGAGGCGAACACGATCAAAATGTGGCATACACATGTCAAAGAATCAGGAAAATGTTTTCAGAAGTGACTACCATTTGTGGAACAGAGACACTGGCAATTGCAGCAGCGACCAAATGAAGAGTAAAACACAACAGGTGCAAACAGCTGGAGTTGGGCAACATCAGCCCTCTGCTTTTAGCAGTCATTCTTCCCACTAACTACAGATGTGCTGTGGGAATCGGTGTTCCACACCCTGGTTGTAGAATGAGCTCCATGGGGAACTGTCTAGTGATTAATGTGAAATCTCCAGGGCTTCTTTGCTGCAGTCTACCACCCACTCATGCCTCTTCTTAGACACGGTACTCTGTGATGTCCTTACCCCATGGTCAGCTCCAGATACAGCTCTGAGCTGTTCTGAGCTGATCAGTTCATCCCATCTCTCTGGCATAGAGGTTGGTGAAGAACCTTTGGTACTGAGCCAATATAACACAAAATAGAATTTGACTTTCCAAGCAGGATGATTTTGCATGATGTAACAACCACTGATCAAGCCACTGTAAAAACTTTCTCATTGTAAGGGTTTGGCTCTTAGCAGTTAACTTAACCATGCCCTGCTTTCTGCATCTCCAAAATGGAGGTAAAATTAAACTATCATCTCCAGAGAGTTTTTGTAGGTAAAAATTGAGTTAACCCATGCAAATGAGAAGAGTGCCTGTCACAGCCTTTACTAATTACTACCCATTAGTGATTTGACTTCCGCAGTGCCAGTTGTGGAGTGAATAAGTACTTTTCCACTTAAGCAGGTTTGTACAGGAATTTCTATCTTGTGTAATTAAAAACTGTACTAATATGAACAAATTATACAGGTATAGTAGAGAATTAGTCTCTCCTTTCACCTCTAAAATGGTACAGAAAAACCTCATGTGAAATCTGGAGGAAGGGCATGGCTTAGGTTACGGACAAATGCAACCACGTGTAATAAATCCAGACTATGCTTTTGCATGGAACATTCATTTTTCTGGTGACTAGGCCAAGATGTGTTGTTAATATTATTTTCATAAAATTGTGTTTGTTTCTCAGTTTCTCTCTTAAGCTGGCTATTACATAAATAATTGAGACTCCTTTATGTTTGTTTAATAATAACTTCCACAGCATAAGAACTGAGCAGTTACTATGCTATTCTTAACCCTTTGAACCTGTTTGGTTTCCTCTGAGCATACATCCCAGAGGTACTTGCACTTTGTAATTTTCTTGATGTCTCCTGGAACTGTCCTGTGGCTGAATCTCCTACTTCCTCCTTTAACTCCTCTTCCCATGGCTGGCAGGAAGTCCAGCCCTGTTCTCTCCCCTGCTCATTGATTGGCTGTAATCTGCTTTATTTGTAATTGGGGAGCAGAGTTTATACAACATTGAGACAGGAGATTCTTAGAACAAGAATTGTAAGGAGATATTGGTGGTACAGAAATCAGCATTTGAATTACACCATAACCTTATGCCTACAATGTGTGGGGTTTGTTCTTTTTCCCTCTGAGAAGCTCCTGGAAAAACCAATACAATATGTTACCGAGCCTCATCGCCTAGGTTGCTGTTGATTTTATTATTTTAGTCAAGTAAGTAAAATTATGTCGACATGACCAAATGTTGCTTTTAGGTGTCTATCTGTGAGGTTATTCCTGCATAAGATTGAATTTTAACCTTAGTAAAAAGAAAGGAAAGTAGGAATGGAAGAAGGTAGGAGAAATAAAGAAGGAAGGAAGAGAATAAGGAAGAAAGGAAGGAGAGTGTGAGTAGAAAGATGGTCAGCTGACAGTGGAGCTTGTACAAAGACAAGCCTAAGTCTAAAACTGGAGTAGGGGAACCCACTCCTGATAATTGTCCACTGTTCTACACTTGCACTGTTGTGGGTGCCCCGCTTTCCTTCTGCATGTGTGAGCTTGCACACATACACACAAGTAAATGATTAACTTTTTTTTTTTTTAATTAAGGAGCCGTAGAGATGGCTTGGTGATTAAGAGCACTTGCTACTCTTGCAAAGAACCAGGTTCTATTCTCAGCAACCACATAGCAGCTCACAATTATCTTTGATATCAGTGTTAGAAGATCCAACACCTTCATCTGTCTTCCACAGGCACCAAACGTGAATACGGTACACAGACATACAATCAGGCAAAACACATATACACATGAAATTTTAAAAATAAAACTTTTTTCCAAAGAAAAAGTATTTTCTGAGTGATATTCATTTCCTTGTCAACCATTGCATACATGTTATTTGTAAGCATAATGCAAACCATTCGGGCACTTTAAAGGTTTACGTGCAAGGGGAAAATTTAAAAATTCACTAAAGCTAATGTTGTTCAAACTTCAGGGAAATGCAAGGAATTCATAAATATTTTCTAGTGATTCTCTCTCAAAATATTTAAGGTAGGATTTACTTTGTTTAACTTACTCATAACTACCAGAATACAAAAGAACCACTAAAAGCAAAACAATCTCTTTTATCATTTTCTTTCTTTGTTTTTTGTAATCTCCAGACAAATTCTTTTTGACTTGGTTTAAAACCAAAACAAAACAGAAGTTACCATGCTAAAACCTCATGGGCCATATTTAGCTCCCCCCCCCCCACACACACACAAAATGTTAACGGCTCTGTAAAATTTACCCAAAATTTGCAGGTTCACTTTAAGAAAAAAAAATGGAAAAAGGATAAATTCGTGGTACAAAAAGTACCACTGTGAAAAATAACAGAAAATTCATCTGGGTGCCCTGTTCAACATACTCTCACACAGGGAAAGAAGGTGAAGAGCAGAATGGGGCTGGATCACAGAGTTAAGAAGAGAAACAGGAAACCACAGGCCTACATTTTCCCATAATTTTTAACACAGTACCCTGGCTTCTCCTGTCCCTTTACATCAGTGGAAATGTGACACCTTTAAGAGTTCTCATTTTCCTTCCTGGAGTGTGATGAAAGTTCCAGCTGCATAACAAGAAAATCCGGGGTTTCAGCCCATCAGTTTGATTTAGTGTCTTTATTCTATAACTATATTTCAGATAATAAGAAAGACCTGGACAATATTCTGAAATAACTTCT
Source organism: Pachyuromys duprasi (assembly GCA_028658305.1). Lineage (NCBI taxonomy): Eukaryota > Metazoa > Chordata > Mammalia > Rodentia > Muridae > Pachyuromys > Pachyuromys duprasi. The sequence continues at coordinate 18,537,305 of CM053767.1, forward strand.
TAATTATAAACTATCTGAAATAAAAAACTATTATTTTATAAAAGATTTATTTGTGGGGGGTGGGGCATAGGTTGAAGGGATGGCTTGACAGGTTCCCATCATGCATTTGGGGCAGTTTCCAACTGTCTATAGCCCCAACTACAGGAAATCCAACTACTTTTCTGACCTCCACAGGCACACACATGCTAATGTGCATATACACACTTCTTTACTTATATCTTTATTTTTACCTACAAAAAAAATTAGTAGACAACAAAAATGAAATAAAATCAGCTCTGTTTCTAACAACACAAAAAGAAATGCATCACATAACACAAGAAAAGGCAAGGGTGAAGTGAGGCAACTGTCAAGTTCAAAGCCTAATGGATTTTCTTCAGCCACCTGGGCACTGTCTTAGTCACTGTTCTGTTGCTGTGAAGAGACACCATGACCAAGGCAACTCTTACAAAAGAAAGGCTTGCTTATAGTTTCAGAGGTTTAGTCCATTATCATCTTGGTGGTTAGCACAGTGACAGGCATCATGCTGGAGCAGGAGCTGAGAGCTACATCCTGATCTGAGGCTGAGAGAGAATGAAACTCTGCGCCTGGTTTGGGCTTTTGAAACCTCCAAGCTCACCCCCAGGTACACACATTCTTTACCAATGGCCTCATATTCCTTCTAATTCCTTCAAATGGTGTCACTCCCTGGTGACTAAGCATTCAAATAGAGGAGCCTATGGGGTCCGTTCTCACTCCAATCACCACAAGCCCCATGCCAGAGCTTAGAAATAGCAGTACAATAGTTACTTTTCTTTTACTGGTCCCCAGTTTGTGGTGCTGCTTGAAGAGGTTTGTCTTTACTGGAGGATGTAAGTAACTGGGGGTGGGCTTTCAGAGCTAACCCCCACCCCCACTGCTCCTAGTTGGCACCCTCTGCTTCATACTCAAGAATGCAAGCTCCCTGCTTCCTGCTCCAGTCACGATGCCTACCAAGCTTCCCCCCTTCCTTCCGTCTGGATCCATAATTCTATTAGGTTGCTTAGGTCATTATGTTTTATTACAGCAATTAGAAGAATGCAAGTAGATCTATATCACCCACTCAAAACTCAACTCCAAATGGATCAAGGATCAACATAAGGTCCAATACCCTGAATCTGATAGAGGAGAAAATGGGAAATAATATTGAGTTCATTGGCACAAGGAAAGCCTTTCTGGACAGAAGACCAATATTACAGGCATAAAACCAACAATTAATTAATGGAGCCTCATGAAACTGAAAAGCTTCTGTATGGCAAAGGACACCATCATTCAGACAAAACAAACAAACAAACAAAACAAAAAACAAAAAACACACAGGTACAGAATGTAAAAAGACCTTTGTGCTGCTGGTTTTATATCAACTTTATAAACAAACTAGAGTTATCTGAAAGGAGGGAACTGTAATTGAAGAAATGCCATCATAAGACATTTCCTAATTAGTTATTGATGATGGAGGGCCCAACCCACTGTGGGACAAGCCATCAAAATCAGTCCACTAAACAGGACCACTCCATTTCCTCTGCATCAGCTCCTGCCTCCAGCCTGCCATGTTTGAGTTCCTGTCTTGACTTCCTCCAATGACGAACAGTCCTGTGGAAGTGTAAGCTAAATAAGCCCTTTCCTCCTCAACTTGCTTTGGTCATGCTGTTTTGTCACGGCAATAAAAAAA
>CM053767.1:18539491-18610463 GCA_028658305.1 Pachyuromys duprasi
TTAGGGAGTATATGGGACATGGCGAACTGAAAATCCCAAAGGATAAAATGCTATTGGCATGGTAAGATATGAACTAAAAAAGAGAAGCTGCTTGGGAATCAGCGTGCAGACCCATCCACAGGGGCAAAGTTGTATAAGGTCCTGAGACCAGGTGAAGACCACACACCATGGAAAGCAGCTCTGGAACTGACTTAGGTCTTGTGTGTAAGGGCCACGTGTGGAGGGCTGGCAGGAAGATGCAGTGATTCTCAGGGTCTGAAGAGAGCAGGTTCCTCAAGAGAAGAGAGTACTTTATAGAAGGAAGAAATGGGTGAGAGGCCCAGGAAAGACTATAAGACACCCAAAAAGGAAGCAGCCTTCCCACCAAAGAATCAAAGTCGGATATAGCTACTCCCAGAAGCCAAGAAATCAGTTGACAATCATCCTAGCCTGATCAGAAATGTTTTGTTTCCATTCCATTTGTTCCTCCTCACATCATAGCCCTTCCCCAGGGGGGTCACAGCCAGCATTGAGCAAAAGCCTAGTGAGAAACACAGGGCTCATCCACATGTCTTACACCACAGACACACTGACTGAGGGAAGGGATTCAGTCAGAAACTCTGGTTAGCATAAGAGACAAACACTCTAACTTCTGGTCTATAAAGCATTTTGATCTGAAGTAGAGGTGTCCACTAGTGTTTGGGAGAGCACGCATACATGCACACACCACTTAGAGCTTTCATAAAACCTTGTGAGCACCTCTCGATAGATTTTAAAGGCATAATGGGAAATGCTGTGCTTTGCCAGATCCCTCCAAAACTCATGTTGAAATTTAACTGCTCCTGTGTTGGTATGAAGAAGTAGGACCATTACTAGGTAACCAGGCCTTGAAAGCTTTGTAGTGAAGAAAGGATCAACTGTTTTCTTGGCAGTGGGTAGAAAGGGTAATCTAGGCCATCACCTCTTCCATGATGTCTGTGCCCCGCCAGGACGCTGCATTCTACATATCAGACGCCAGCCTATTTATAATGAACATTCCAGAGTCCAGAATCATGAAAAATATATATTCATTATAAAATAAAGAGTCCATGGTTCATAGGATAAAAGCAGAAACCAGACCAAGACAGAAGACAAAATAGATGTGCATTTTCCATACATGCGTTGGCCTACTGATTCTGTGTATCAAATATCCTCCCATGTACCGGGTCCACAATCTCAGCTTCGCAAATTTTATCACAGATATATCTTCTCATTTGGTATCTGTTCATCCCATGCGTGATCTAAATTCAATCACCATGGTAAATTGAAAATATTACTGTCTGAAAATGTATTTAATGCAGTGAGCTGACTGAACGGTATACTTTAGCAGACAGTAAACTAAAGCATGTTAGCTGTTCACCACATAACCCATGACTGGTTGGAGATAACTTAAAGCACAAGACAATACCATACCGTATACTACTAGCCTACACAAAATTAAAAAAATATATAAGAAAAAGAAAAAATCAGAAGTTTGAGTGGTTCCTGTAGTTCATATTGTTCTGACACCATAGCGAAGTATTGTTTTAAATGATGAGCTGGGGGAGATGACTCCGTGGGTAAGAGGCCTTGATGTACAAACATGAAGACCCGAGTTCAGCATTCATGTAAAAAACTGCATCTGGTAGCTTGTTAAAGGTGAGGATCCCCCTGTGATCCCAATGCCGAGAGGCTGGGAGCTGTGACCGCAGTGAAACACCCTGCCTAAAATATGAAGATGGATCAGCGGAAGATACTTGAAGACGGCTTCCATATTCAGAAGCAAGCGCAAAGACACACCACACACACACCAACACCAGAAAGATGAACAAACTTTTAAAAAGAAACCCTAAGTAGAAGTATCAAGTCAGGGACTGTGGGCAACCTTGTAGAGCTGCCCTTTGTTCCATAGATTTCTAGACACATCGTGTTCATTATCTTCTCTCAGCCTCTACTGTCTCCCCTTGCCAGAACTATAGTCAGTTCATTACACTGAACAATGTAAATCCTACTCAGTTTCATAGGTCATCTCAAGTCCCACCCCCAAGCTCTGCTGCTGCCACACTGCCCGCTGTGAGCTCTGAGCTCTCTGCCCCTTCAGCACCCTCCACACTTCCAGGCGTTGGCTTGTCTTCCTAACAATGTAAAAAGATCCTTTTGAATATAAGCCAAGAATCGTAGTAGTTTTCACAGTATACTTCAGAATATATATATATTACTCCTTTCTCCCAGAGACATCATTGTAGAACTTGACTCAGATATTGTAACAAACATTTATGGATCCAATACAATATAGCCTTCATGGGTCCCTGTATATAAAAGAAATCAATCAATATGGGGTGTGAGATTTCTAGGCTCGTTATTTTATTTTGTTTTGATAGGGAAAAAAAATCTCAATAAAGCTGTGCTGGGTTTAAATTCTGCAGCTCTTATTATCCAGTACTTTCACGGCTTCTAGACTTGTCCATACATGCCACATTTTTTTTCAGATTTCATTTAAAAATAATCATCAGTATTTGGAAAGCACCTGAAGTAAACAGTTTCTCCTCTCTCGATTGTCATGTCTCTTGATTATCTCTCCCTCTGCTTCTCTAATGTTGTTCTTTATCAATGTTAAAAGGTGATGTGTTTATGAAAAATAATAGATACTTAAATAGCATCAATAATAAATGTTTAGAAAACAATGATTTAGAATGTATGTGGATATGGTGATGGTAAGAGACCATTTTGGTTTTCTTCTTGATTTGTTTCTGACACGTGTGTATGGTGTAGATAATGAATATTTTTAATATTAGTCTCTAAACGTGTATTTTGCATTTGTTTCTTTTACTGTACTTTATGCTTTTTTAAAAAATCCATTCATCATAACTCCTTAGTTGTAGTAAACGTTTAAGAGAAGAAAAACAGGCCATGTAAATAAGGATAAAGTAAGCGAGCTAGTCACAGTCTACCCTTGGTACATACCTTTCTTAATGCTGAAGCCCCAGAAGTTTATTTTGTTTTGTGATAATGAGAAGTTTAATGATAAAGATGTAGCCAAATAAAGTTTGGGGCAAGGGGATTTTTCTGGGGCTTTTTTCAGGTCTAAATTTCTGGTTGTTTAGTTCTTTTAAGAATGTGTGTGTGTGTGTGTGTGTGTGTGTGTGTGTATGCATGTGTGTGTATGTTTATGTTTATGTGTGTGCTTTCCTGTCATTGCTGTAAAAAAAAAAAAACATTCCTGAGACTGACTAATGAACAAATAAAAGAAATTTATGAAATTTTTGGCTGCACGAGTTTAGAGATTCAAGGACATGGTACCAACATGTAGCAGTGCTAGAAACAGAACACACATATGTCAAGGTCAATTGGACCTTCCTTCCATTCTACCTCCCATTGCATAGAAATATACCAAAGGTCACCTGTAATCATTACTTTGAGGTAGAGATGAAGCAAACTATACTCAAGGTGTTTTAAAAAAATTATTCATGAAAATGTTGCATAACGCTTTACCCTTTAATGAGCAAAACACTAAACCACACCAAAACATCTTTGTGTCAAGCGTATTCAAGAGACAACTTGCCCACCATGGTGATAACATCAGAAATAATTCTAGCTGTCTAAATGAGTGCATGCTTTTAAAAAATTCCTTTGGACATGCCCAAAGGGAATTTTTACCAAACTATTTTATCTGGGCCATCTTCAGAACTGTTTATTTTGCCTATGATACACTGTGTCATCTTAACTCAGTTTTAAAATTCAGGTACTAAATTCTGTATACTATTAAGCAAGAAGCTGTAATTCTTTTCTGAGAATTATAAAATAACAAACTTTATAGCAGTGACTGTCTTTCTCTTCTTTCTAATACACTGTAAACTTCAATTATTTGACTTGATGTTCAATTTTTTTTCCTAATGCATCTTCTAAACATGTTTGACCATTTCTCTAACCCCTCTCTGTCTTTGTCTTCCTGTCTCTGTCTCTCTCTTTGTCTCTGTCTGTCTGTCTTTGTCTTTCTCTCTCCCCACCCCACAGATTTTATTTTGTGTGTGCTAAATCTTTATCTCCTTGAAACCCCTGCCTATTTTAAATTTTACTCTTTGTTTTAGAAGCCAAGAACTGATCTTGAAGAGATAATTACACAATAATATGAAAAATCTTCACTCTAGCATAAATATGACATGCATATAAATCTTGCTATTCTCAGTTCTTTTTATTGAATCTGAAGAAGTACCTTATAACACAATCTTCTTTTTCTCTGAAGTTTTGCCCAGTAAGAATAAAAACAATATTGTATAGAAATTCTTTGAAAAGAAATCCAACAGTTAAAAGATGACAAACAGAAGTTTTAGAACTTTCAAACAATACAGTCCAAAATACTATTATTAGGATTTATAATTATTACTAGAAAATATTATTATTAGGAAGCTGAGTGTAATAGCTTATTCTTGTAATACCAGTCCCTAGGGATGGAGAAGCACAAGAATAATGTGGCACATGCCTGTAATACCATCATTTCCCCACCCATTCAAATCCACATCCTTTCTTGCTCTCTCTCTCTCTCATTAGAAAACAAACAAGCATCTAAAAGGAGAAAAATTAAAGTAATAGTAAAGTAAAACCAAACAACTGAATAGGGAAGAAAAAAAAAAACAAAGAAAAACCATAAGAAACACATAATGATGTAGACAGATACACACATTGGGACATACAGAAATCCCCCAACACACAAAATCAGAAACCATAATTATAAGCAAAATTACTGTAAAGTAGAGGGAAAAATGCATAGACAAAGCATTGTGAGCCAAAAATCCTCCCAAAATACCATTGAATTCTCTTTATTCTAGCCTGCTACTCTGGTCATGGAAACTGGCCTTAGGAGTATTTGTATACCCAGTGAGACTCCATTAGAGAAAACTATTTTTTTTTTCATTTCCAAATTATTATCAATCAGAGATTGCTTCTGGGTTCCGGATGGAGGCTTATGTCCACTTCTACTTGCAGCACTGGTACCCTGTGCAGGGCCTGTGCATGCTGCTACAGTCACCAAGAAATCATATGTACATCCCTAGAGCTGTGTTTAGAAGGTCTTGTCTTCTTGGTGCTCACTGTCCCCTGCCTCTTATCTCCTGACAGGGTGGGAATAGGTGGAGGCATCCCATGAGGGACTGAGTGTCCCAAGGTCTCTCACCCTCTGTACATTTTCCAGTTGTGGGAATCTGTATTGATTCTCATCTGCTGCAAGAGGAAGCTTCTCTGATGATGGCTGAGACCATTTTCACAACCCGGCATGGTAGATACCACCTGTAATCACAGCATGAGGAAGTCTGTGATTTGGACATAAGCCTGGACTGCATTGTGAGTTCCAGGCCAGCCTCGCTTGACCCTCTCTCAACCCAAACTCAAATCCAACTCAAAAACTATCTATAGAAATGTAACCTCTTCACATTTTAGGGGTTCTAATATGTTGTTTGGGGATTTGAAGGATTTTCAGGAAAGGTTCCTGTAGCAGAAGCTGACTTTGTACTCATGATCTTCCTCCCTCCACCTGCCAAATGCAAGTTAATTTCTTTAACAGTCCCCCACCCACACTTCTTCAACCCCACACCAACTTAGCTGTCTCTGAAGAACACTATTAATCTTATCTTTTAAGTACACAAGATTCTGCCCAGCTTCAGAAACTCCGAGTTGGATTTAAGATGATGAGGTGCTTTAATGATGCTGGCCATGCCAGGTGGTGGTGTATGCCTTAAATCTCAGCAATCAGGAAGTAGAGAAAGGCAGATCTCTGTGAATGTAAAGCCAGCCTGGTCTACCAAGCAAATTCCAGGACAGCCAGGGCTGTCCCCTGCACATTTTCCAGTTTGGGGTCTCTGTATTTCTTCCATTATCTTTTACTGATGAAGTCTGAATCCATTTTCACAACTCAGCATGGTAGACTCATAGAACACAGATAAGCCCTTACTTACATGCTTTAAATGGTATGGGGTCTCTGAACTCAGAGGGAAAAGGTCTGAGCTTAGATTAGCTAAAGGTACTCAATGGGATATACAATGTGGTATGTACTCTACAGTCCAATGTCAGCGGTGGACTTGGGAGCACCTTGTAATGGGCAGGCCATGTGTAGGCTTAGATTTTTCTCCAAACCTACTTTATCTAGGGTTCTTAAGCAATCCATCTCCCTTCCACCCACTGAGCAGAGATACGGGAGAAAGAAGGTTATTAGGTAAAGGGTAGATAGACCTTTGTAGAAGTTATTAGATAGACTTTTTAGAAGTAGTAGTAGTGGGATGAGTCCACTCTTTCTTATCTGGATAGCAGTAGTCCAGGCCAAAGGCCAACACCAAGCAGCAACATGAATCAGCATGATTCAGAAGATTGAGACAAGTCAGCAAAAGCTGCAACATTCAGTTGGATTGCCCCAAGAAGTTCTCTAGATATTTCTCTCCATGAAGTCAAGTGTCAAGCATGAAGATCGGTGTAGCGATGTCAATCCAAAAAGCTATGTCTCACTGTCCATGGGCTTCTATATATCTCCTCTCCTCAGAGTTCACCACAGATTTCTCAGCTGACCAAAGTCACATCTCTCACATGAGAGAGCTCACAGCAAAGCATCACGTGCCCTCTCACAAGACAGCTTTTAGCAAAACATCACATGACTCAACTGAGTCTTCAAAGATACCAGAAACTTCCACTTCAGTCATGCATTGCCCTAGAGAGTTTCTGTAATTATATTTATGGTGGTGATTTAGTATTGCTAGAGAAAATCTTCCAGACTCCTTCTCTAAGGTTAGAAATCTGTCAACTGGCCCTTTGGAGTTGGATAGGTCCAAAGGCTATTTAATTCATATTTACCTTGTAGTTTAGCCCAGGACAGGGAGAGACAGAAACAGAGACAGAGAGACAGAAAGAGAAAGAGGAGAAATGAGATGAAGAAGAGGAAGAAAAGACAATTTTACATTTGTGAAGTAAGATTGATGTTCATACAAAAATAAAAGTAATAATTAAAAAATAATTTTAAAAATTTCTAATGAGCAAGATTTTTGCGAATACTCGTAATCCCCACTTAGGAGATGGGACAGAAAGATAGTGAATCTGAAGCTAACCTGAAGTACATAGAGTATTCTATCTAAAACATAAAAGAAAAGAAAAAACAACAAATAGGAATTTGAAAATCATATTCAATAAAATAAATATTCAATATGAATTAGAATATTAAGTCAAGGAACTTTCTGAGAAGATAATAGAATTAAGATACCCAAAACAATGATAAATTAGGAAAGTAAAAGAAGAAAATTGGTGGTTGTGGTGGCACATGCCTTTAATTTCCATGCTCCAGAGGCAATGCAGGTGAGTCTCTGTGAGTTTGAGCCGAATATGGTCTATATAATGGGTACAAGACCATTCAGTGGGACTTCATTTCATATGATATCTTAAAAAAAAAAAAGGTTTGAAAAGAGGTTTCCAACACCTCCAAAGTTTAGAGATAAGATGGCATAGTCATATGAAGGCACTGGGAATGGCCTGGCAGCAATTTTAACTCAAAAACAAAAGCTCCAGCTGGGCATGGTGGGGTAGGGACCAGGAGAGAGAATGCAAATTGAGGTGGGGGAGCATCTCTGGGTCAGAGGGAGCTCCCCAGAAGTCTATGGGGGTGATCCTAGCTGAAGCTCCTAACAGCAAGGGATATGGAGCTTCAAGTCTCCACCTTCTGTAGCCAGATGGGATTTCCAGTGGAGGAAGAAAACAGCAACCCACCCATAAAACCTTCTACCCAAAATTTGACCTGCCTACAGGTAGTGTAGGCATAAAGCTGGAGCAGAGATTGAGGAAATGGCCAACGAATGACTGGCCCAACTTGAAACCCACCCCATGGGATAAAGCCAAACCCTCTCACTATTAATGATACTCTGCTATTATTGCACACAGGAGCCTAGCATAACTGTCTTCTGTGAAGCTACATCCAGCAGCTGATGGAGGCAGATGCAGAGACCCACACAATAGGCTGCCCTTAGGGAGTCTTGTGAAAGAGTGGGAGGAAGGACTGAGGGAGTAGGCAGAGGCAAGGACACCCCAAGAAGACCTACAGAATCAACTAACCTGGACCCAAGGGGTCTTACACGGACTGAATTACCAACCAAAGAACATGCATGGACTGGACCTAGACCCCCTACACATATGTAGCAGATGTGCAGCTTGGTCATCATGTGGGTCCCCTAACAATGGGAGTCAGGACCATCTCTGACTTTGTTACCTACATTTGGATCTTTTTCCCTTTTCTGGGCTGCCTTGTCTGGCTTGGGGTGGGGGTGGGGGCGGAGATTGTGCTTAGGTATGTTGCAACTTCAAGTACCAGGGTGAGCTGGTACCTCTAGGGGATTTCTCCTCTGAGAAGAAGAGGAAGAATGAGGTGAGAGGGGGCATGAGGGTTGGACTGGAAGAAGAAGAGGGAGGGGCTGAGATCAGGATATAAAGTGATTATATAGACAGACAGAAAAATGGGGAGGAGGGAAGGAGACACAGACCTTTTCATATGCCTTTACTACACTTAGTGAAAATGATTTTCTATTTCAGCCCTATAGACTGTCATATTACTACTCAAACCAGGCATCAAGCAACTGAGCCAGGATAATTGCTTGAATATTAAGAGAGCCTAGTTGGAATTTCAGGCCAGCCTGGGCTACAAACAAGCAAAAAGGTGAAAAATACATTTTTTTAAAGATCCAAAGATCTAAAAAAATTACTTATCTTTTGGTTTTGATCAGAAACTATTAAAGAAATTTAATAGTTATTTAATAGTTTTCTATAAAATTTTTAAATCAAACCAAGACAGAATAAAAACAAACAAACAAACAAACAAAAATAAAATCCAAGTCCTAGGAAATTGAAATCAAACACAAGAAATTCCACATATGGGCTAAACCTAGAGATGCTGGTTGAAGCTGTAGTAGAAGAAGGGCTGCTTTCAACACAACAGGCTTCATTTTTTAAAAAATTATCTTAAAGATATTTTAGCAGCTTCAAATTGTAGAAAATATATCTAAAAACATTTTATAAGATTATTAAAAGTAGTAAAAGAAATCAAATAAATGAAAAAAGGATGAAGAAAAAATTATTTTTAATTTTTCCAGAATAATAATAATTAATTACTTATTTATTATTATAATTTATTTCACTTTGCATCCTGGCTGTAGCCCTTTTCCCATATCCTCCCAATCCCCCCACCCTCCATTTTCTCCTCTTATGCCTCCCCCCAGTCTACTGAAAAAGGAGGACCTCCTCCCCTTCTATCTGACCTTAGTCTATCAGATCTCATTAGAGCTGGCTGCATTATCTTCCTCTGTGGCCTGGCCCAGGGAGAGGTGATCAAAGAGCCAGCCACTGAATTTATGTCAGAAACAACTCCTGATCCTCTTAATAGGAAATCCCTGTGAAGCCTATGGGCTTCATCTGAGCAGGGGATTTAGGTCCTCTCCATGCATGGTCCTTGGTAGGTCCCCCTGAGCCCGGGTTTTTGGGCTCTGTTGGTCTCCATGTAGAGTTCCTGTCCCCTCCAGATCTTTCTATCTCTCCCTTCTTCCTTAATATGTTTCCCTACAATATGCCCAAAGTTTGGCTATGAGTCTCAGCATCTCCTTCAATACCTTCATGGGTAGAGTCTTTCACAGGCACCCTGTGGAAGGCTCCTCTCCTGTTCCCTGTCTTCTCCTACTTCTGAAGTTTATTCTGTGTGCCCTTCTGAATGAGGTTTCAGCCTCTTTCCTCAGCAGATGACACATGCTGGAGAGGTTGTGGACAAAGGGGAACCCTCCTCCATTGCTGGTGGGAATGTAACCTTGTACAAACACTTTGGAAATCAATCTGGTGCTTTCTCAGAAAATTAGGACTGGTGCTACCTCAATATCCAGCTATACTTCTCCTGGGCATAAATCCAAAACATGCTCAACCATACAACAAGAACATTTCCTCAATTATGCTCACAACAGCTTATTCGTAATAGCCAGAATCTGGAAACAACCTAGATGTCTCTCAACCAAGCAATGGATAAAGAAATCGTGGTACATTTGCACAATGGAATACTAGTCAGCAATTAAAAATAAGAAAATCATGAAATTTGTAGGCAAATGGATGAAACTAGAAAAGATCATCCCGAGTGAGGTAACCAAGAAGCAGAAAGACCCATATGGTATCTACTCACCTATAAGTGGATATTTTTTTATTTTTAAAAGAGGATACTAGCAAGATAGCCCAAGGGTCAAGCCCTTTTGATCAAGTCTGAAAACCTGAGCTCAAGCTCCAAGCCCCACAGTAGAAAGGAAGAATTGATACCTATAAATTGTCTATACATGCAAACACACACAGAGAGACAGACAGACAGATAGACAGACAAACTAAAAAAAAAAAAGGAAAAAAAACAAAGGTAACATTTCTAAATATAAAACAGTCTTTAGATGTATTTAACACGGTTCGACCAAATACAGAGAAATGAGAAAATAGCCCATGGGCGGGTGCTACCTCTTTCCCATCAACTAATCAGCCATCTTTCTGTAAGTCCCACTAATTATGTAAAGACAAATCTCTAATTCTCCTATCTCAGCACTAGCGAAAAATCCACACTATTTAGAACGCTCAATCTGTTAAGTGTTGATGGAATTCATGGGATATTTTTATAGAAACCAGAGATAAAATAAGAAGGAAACAAAGTCACCGTTCTTTCAGGGAGCATCACCTGTTTTAAAAGAATATATTCACAAATCATGAATAGTTCATAAAAGTCATTAAGACACATATTTGGTTGTTTATTTGCAGTGTGTGTAGACAAAGAGCGTGTGTGAGAAGGCCTGCCCATGAGGCAGGAGACAACTTACAAGAGCTGGTTCTCTCCTCCCACCATGTAGGTTCTTGGAGTTGAATGCTGGTGATCAGGCTTAAAGTCATGCGCATTTGACCAATGAGAGATCTTAGTTTAAAGCTAAATACCCAACTATTTTCATTTTTATAGATAGTCCGGCCCAGACAACAGAACACTTGGTCTATCTGAAAGAAAACATTCTAAATATTTGGCATGAATTTCCGGTTAATTTTATCTTCTCGCACATTTGAAATGAACAAGCAGCAGAAAGTCTGGTTACAACTAGTGATTCCTTTCATCTCTGTAACTTTCTGAGTTGTACATTATATTGAAGGCAGAGCTTAGATAGATAACGTGCCTACCTCCGTCACAGAAATGATATCAAACTCCTCAGGGAATTTCCACAGCTTGGAAGAGGGCAAATGGTTTCTTTGGCTGGGTAGGACTGTGGAGGTTGCGTTGTTTTCCTAGTAAGTTCTTAACGTAAGATTTCCAAATATCTGTTGACTAATCTGCATCTTTAAGGTCAACAGAGATTAAATGTTCCTTTTACTGAGAACTGTTAAATCCATTTGATGCATTTAGTCTGTTATTTCCTTCCACACCAGCACAATCAAACTTAAAGAAACCTGGCAATGGCTGAAGGGATTTTCAGAGGGATTCATTTGTTTTGTTTTGGTTTTTTATATTACATTTTATTTAGAGGAGCAAGTGTCAGAGGACAGCTTGTAGGAGATGATTCTCTCCTTCCATCGTGTAGGTCTCAGGGATCAAAGTCAGATCCTCAGATTCAGCCTATCCCCACCAAACCATCTCACTGTCCTGGATTTGCAGTTTTTAAGAGATTCAGAGCTAACCATCTAGCCTTAAAGTGTCTGGAAAAATGAAGAGTAACGTCTGTACCTCATGCTGAAATGCACCGAAAGCTAAGATGGATTCAAGGATGAGCAAAGGAACCTGTTGGTGTCTACCCTATAACAAAACAAACATGGCAGGTTTGGGTTGTAGAGTACATCTCTTCAATGTAATGATGCTGTGACTTTACTATTTGAAAACATTCATATATAAAAACAGGAGGAAACTAAAGCATTTTGACTATATTGCATAACAGAAATGTCACAAGAGCCACAAATTCTAACCTCATACATTGTTTTAAATATTTTCTAAAAACATGAAGAGGAACTCAGTCCTCTAATCCCAGTACTTGGGAGGCAGAGGCAGGAACACAGCTATGGTCCAGGTTAACATAAGCTATGCTGTAAGTTCTAGGTCAGTCTGATTATAGTGTAAGACATTGTCTCCAATCCCCACTGGGAAGGAGTTGAGAGAGATAGAGGGAGAAAGAGGCATATTTTAACGAAATATTTTTATTATGTAATCATAAACCATTGGTGTATAATGTTCTCTTTTCATGATCTATCTTCAAAACAAAACAGAATATGCATTTTCATTTACTGAAATGAGCCATTTCATGTAATATATATAATATATAACATATTTTTATATATTACATACACACACATATATATAATATAACATCTCCACTTCTCCTTCAGTAGCAATACATAGCCCAATATAAACACTTTAGTTATTACAGCAAAAACTCATTTTAAGGCCCTGTGTCAAGCCAATACAGCATTAAAAAGAGAGTGGTTTAATGGAAGAACTGTAATGTAATAAATTCGAGTCTATTCTACATTAAGTCTCTTGGCCAAAGAATGATATAAAAGTTACGTCTTCAAAATATATGCTCTAATAGGGATCCCCTACCTAGAAGAAGTAAATAATCTATTAGGTGATTATAGAAAAAGAACCAAAAGCACATTTAAAATTTTTATTTTTATTTTATGTATTTGAGTGCTTTTCCTGCATGTACGTCTGTGCACCATTATGTGTTTGGTGCCTGATGAGGTCTGAATAGAGTGTCAGATCTTTTGGGACAGAAATTTAAAATGGTATTGACCACCTTGTGGGTTTTGAGAACTGAACTCAGGTCCTCTGCAAGAGCAACAAGCACTCTTAACTGCTCTGGGAATCTAGAAATTGACACTGGGTCTTCTGGAACAGTAGTGTGCTTTCTCTTGAAACTGTTGAGCCAACTCCTCAGTCTCATAAACTAGCTTTCAAAAAAGCTACTAACATTTGAACTGAGCCTGATAGATCATACCTATAGTCCCAGCATTTGAAAAATAAAGGTATCACCCAGTGTGGTGGAACAGGCCTAAAATCCCAGCACTCTGGAAAGCAGAGGCAGATGGATCTCTGTGAGTGTGAGGCCAGTCTGGTCTACAAAGTAAGGCCAGGACAGCCACGGCTACACAGAGAAACCCTGCCTGAAAGAAAAAGAAAGAAAAGAACGAAAGAAAAGAAAAGGAAATGTTCAGAGAGATAAAGGTGCAAGGATCAGAAGCTCAAGGCCAGGGTCAGCCAAAAAGTCCATTCAAACAAGGCCTAGGGTGATAGCTCTGTGGAAGCTCATGCTGTGTGAGCCTGAAGCCCTGAGTATGGATCTCTACAAAACAACACAGGTGCTCATCAGTAGCACTGGGACTTGCTAGCTCACTCTCCTAGCTGAATCAATGATGGACTCTGCCTCAAAACTAAAGGTAATGGAGGAAGATGCCTGATACTAACATCTGACACAAACACCACACACACTTGAGTGAACATGCAACAGCACAATGCACACAGGCGCATGTACATAAAACACACACAGAGTTACTGCCTCTTGATAGCTGTGTTCTTTGTTTTTTCACTTATGTACAAAATGATGCACAATAAGGAAGAAACGTTTCTTATTTTACATTTTTAAGAAACATATTCTTCCCCCTGCCCCATGGTGGGGCTGGGAGGATGACTCAGTGGTTGCCAGAGCACATTGTTTTTCCAAAGGTCCCAGTATCAATTCCTAGAGCCCATGCCAGGCAGCTTATGACTGCTTATGCTCCAGCATCAGAGGATCCAACGCCCTCTTTTGCCTACGTGGGTACTGTACTCCTGCAGACACACACACACACACACACACCAATTTTAAATAATAATAACAATAAATAAAATAGAAAGAAACATTTTCTGAACTTGCAACATATTTACATTTTCATTGCTTTATACAGTTCACCTTTCATCACTTTATACAATTCACTAAGACTGTGTTTCTCATTTGTGTCATTATGGTTTATCTTAGAAATACAACTGGAAATTCAGAATCACCACAGGAAGCTCACACATGTTTCTGTTGCCTCCAGTTGGAATTGCTAGGATTAGAAATAACTGAATTGTCAGAATTTGCCTAGCAGATAGAACAGCTGGCTTAATATACATTACCATAACATTTTTCTTTTGCAACACATATGAATGACAAAATTTATTATTTTTAACAATATGCATGTGCCTGTGTGTGGGTAAGTATACTCTAATACAGGGACTGAGGATACCACAACTGCTAGATTCCAACTGAGCTAGAGTTACAGACAGTTGGGAAATAACACAAAGGCCTATAGCTATGCAATGTGCGGAGCATAAGAGAGTCAGGAACACTGAGTCCTAATGGGCTCGGAGAACTCTGTCAAAGAGAAGGCAGCAAGACTCTAAGAGCCAGAGGGAACAGGCTACACCAAGGAAAACATACGAAAGGATTGATACACATATGAGCTCGCAGAGACTCTGGTAGCATGCACAGGGTCTACGCATATCCAAACCAGACAGGATTACACTGCTTAACACTCACATATAAGAAAATACATACTACTTTATATTTTGGAGTATCCGTATACTCACTCAGGATGATTTTTTTTCTAGTTCCATCAATTTACCTGCACTTTTCATAATTTCAGGCTTTTTTTTTCCAACAGCGTGATATTCCATTGTTTGAACATAATATGTTTTCTTTATCTATTCATCTGTTGGCAGACATGTAAGCTGTTTCCAATTTCTGGGAATTGTGAATAGAGGAGAAATGAGCATGGTTGAGCAAGTGTCTCTGTGATAGGAGATGCCTCAGATACTTGCCCAAGAGTGGTACAGCTGGATCTGGAGCTAGATCTATCCCTAGCTTCCTGAGGAACCACCACACTGCCTTCCATAGTGGCTGTTCAAGTCTGGACTCTCATCAGCAATGGATGAGTGTTCTCCTTTCTCCACACCTAATGAGCATGAGCTATTTGTTTTATTGATCTTGATTATTCTGACTGGTTTTAGGTGAGATTTCATAGTAGTTTTGATTTGCATTCCCCTGATGACTAAGGATGTTTGTTTCTCAACCACTTGTGTTTCACCTTTTGAGAATTTTCTTTTTATATCTGTATCCTATTTTTTGTTTGAGTTATTTGTTTCCTTGATGTCCAGGGTTTTTTAAAATTTTTTATATTTTAGATATTTACTCTCTCCTTGATATGTAATTGGTGAATTATGTAATTCTTGCCTTCTACAGCCTGCTGCTTTTTCCACATGATAGTATCCTTTGCCATACAGAAGCTTTTCAGTTCCATGAACTCCCATTAGTTAATTGTTGTTTTTAGTGCCTGTGTTGCCAGCGTTCTATTCAGAAATGTTTTTCTTTCCCCAGCGAGTTCAAGATTATTCCCCTCTTTCTCTTCTAACAGATTCAGGATACCTGGCCTCAAGTTGAGGTCCTTGATTTGAAGTTGAGTTTTGTAGAGGGTAACAAACATGGATCAATTTGGATTTTTCTACATGCAGATTTCTAGCTTAAGCATCCCGTTTGTTGAAGATGCTATTGTTATTATTTTTATTATTAATTATTATTTTACAAACACGTAGGCCACATGGCTAGGCTTTTCTCTGACTAGTTCATAACTTAAAATAAGCCATTATACTAGTTTACATTCTGCTACATGGCTAGTTACCTATCAGTTTCCTTGCTTTCTTGGGCACATAGCGAGAATGATATTTTCGAACCCTCTTGTAGTTCCATGGGGCTATTTGACTAATTCTGGCTACTGGCTTGTGAGCTTATGTAAGGTCAGGCATTCCTCACCCCTGTATGAGTTCACTACAGTTATCGCAAATGCCATCTATGTCAGATATAACTATGTTACCATTGAAATATTATGTGTCCCCTAAGAGTCATACAGATGTCAGGGCTAGAGCTTATTCCAATGGTAGAGTTCTTGATTAGCTTGTACAAAACTCTGAGTTAGATACACACACACACAGTCAGATCATGGAGTTGAAGATCCAATCTGGATTACTTAGGTGGGGCATATGTGGTTGAACAAGTTACAGAGGTTCTGCTCCTTAAGAAGCATTAATCTTTAAATAAAGGATTGGAGGGAACCAGACAGTGTCTGTCCACCCTTTCCCCTCTTGCACCATGTAGGCGGAAACAAGAAAGTACTCTCAAACCAGTGAAACGGTGCCATGGATAAATGCACTCACTGCTAAACCCGATGACCTGAGTTTGGTTCCCAGGACCCACACGGTAGGAGAGGGCTGACATCCACACTGTATTGTAGTATGCACTCACTCACAAACATACAATAAAGAAAGAAATGTGACTTTAGATTTTTTTTTGAAAGAAGACTCACATCAAACGCCAAAACACCAGTGCATTGTTTTTGGATTTTCCCAGCTTCAAGAACAGTAAGAAGCAAATTGCTGTATAAATTACCCAGGCTCAGACTGGAGAGATGGCTCAGCCATTAAAGGCTAGGCTCACAATCAAAATTACCAAGTCTCCTGTGTTTGGTTATAGCAATACAAATGGATGAAGGCAAACTTAAAATAAGAAGAAGAATGAAGCATCATGTAGTGAGACCTCCTAATTATCAAACTCTCTGCTGCTGGCCAGCGTACTCAGAATTACCTGATTACTGCTACAAGGCTTAGACCTTTCAAACTAATACAATGTCTCTAAACATTAATTAAAAATTTAAAAAATTAAAGTATGGTAGTTCGCTTCTACAACCTATAAACATAGCACTAGCGAGGCAGAGGGAGAAGAATTTTGTATTCGAAGCCAGCATGAGATACATATCAGGATTCTGCCTCAAAAAAGTAGGAAAAAGTGGAGGAGAGGGAAGGTAAAGGAAAAGTACTTTAAAATCACAAAATGAATTGCAAAATATCTGTCTCAGTTTTATTTTGGTTGTGAGCCTGGCCTTTAACGGCTGAGTCATCTCTCCAGACCATCTCAGCGTCACTTTATTCTGCTATGGGAAGACAACAAAATGAACCTGATCATAGAAAAGCGACTGTTCCCAAGCTACTGGGGGAGTCACAGTGGGGACTGCTGGAAACAGATAAACAGGAACATGAATGCTAGAAACAGAAGTGCAGGCTGTGGGGATTCTGCAAGGCAGAATACTCGGTGATGCTAGGTTCTTGATGTTTCCAGAGAATATACAACTCGTGGTATATGAACCAAATTTTCTCTATGCAAAGTCCTGGCTATTCGTGCAAACATCTTTTAAATCACTCTGTGGATAAACTCTATGTAGACCAAGACAAAACATGAGCATCCTCTGGTTTATAAAGATGGGCCATAGCACCTTAAGGACTAGCTTCTTTAGCACTTAGGGGGAAGTCGCAGGCTGGAAACTCCCAGCGCCTGTGTCTCCAGGAAATTGCAGGAGTTCTGTTGTTTGGTTTGTACTCCTTTGCCCTATCTCCTCAGGTCCAGTTTTTCTTCCTGTGTGCAGCCTCTTTTGATTGACCCTTGACTGGAATGGTTGCCTTCAACTCCAGATATCCTACTGAATACTAGTGCAGTCAGACCTTCAGAACCACAGCGCCCTGTCTAGCCTCAGCGAAAATCTCCGTCTCACTGGCATCCTGCTTGTCTAGAAGGCCTTTGTGCTTAGGAGGCTGACTGGTACATTGAAAGACCCACAGATGCACAAGACCAAGTTCTCAGCACAAAGGAGATGCGTTTGCCCCAGAGCGACAGAGGGCAAGGAAAAACAGACAAAGACAGGAGACAGAGGCTGAGAGAGAAGGGGAAGGAAGCAAAGGAGAGGGGAGAAGAGGGATAGGAGGGAGGGTAAGGAGTTTGGGAGTGATGACAAAGGACTAGATAGAGAGGAAACAGGCATGGCATATGGGAAAAATGGCACTTTATAAAGGGAAAAGGGGAAAAGCCATGTTAGAAGGAGGTATTCAATTTAATTTTAATCGGGCGTGTCAATTAAGTAAGCTAAAGGAGGTTTTTGATTGCTCGACTTCAATACTTGGATAGCTGGACCTTGGTAGTCAGCCTCAGGAGGATGAAGTGGCAAAATAAAGAAGTACACCTTGGAGGCTAGCTTTAGGAATGTAATCTAACGGTTTTTAGCAAAACAGAGGATATAAGGGAGAAGGGTAAGGCCTTGAAGAGCCACATGCTTGAGTGGGCTAGTAACCCTTCAGTAGTTAGGTTAAAAATTATGTCTCACCCTTAAATATAAAATATATTTTGCTCACTCTCATGCAAAAGTATCTGTCTCCTGCCCCTGACTAAAACCAAACCTCTACATGCAATTATATGCTGGCTCTTTATAGCCTATTATTCCAAGTTGGAAATCAGTGCCACAACCATCAAAATGACCCAGCTACTTCCTGTGTGACCACATGTATTTGGATTATATAAGCTCTCATGTATCATTTCCTTAGTACTTCCAACTTGCTTGCTGTCTTTGGGAATTGATAAAGTCATTTAACTATTGATTTTAGGTAGGTTTAGCTTGTTTAAATATTGTCATCTATAATAAAAAACATACAGGTGCTAGGTGCTTAAAAATCTCACTTAAAATTAGAGGCATGAGTTTCAAGAGGTATTATTATTCTGATATTAACTATCCGAAATACCTGGTTTGTTAATAAAATTTAATGGAATATCATAAAATTGCCAACTTACAGCTGGTCTGTTAGTATAAACTTGAACAGCCTTGTCCCCCTACAGCTGTTTCTCCTCCGAGCCCATCTGTCATTTTTACCAAGAGCAGATCAAACACGGGGGTCGTGTTTTACGTGCTGCAGAAGTTGCAGGGTAAAGCAGGACAACAAACTTGATCCACACCTCTAGAGTTTTTTGTTTTACTTATTTATTTTGGCAGTGCTGGGAACAAAGCCATGGATTTGAAAATTAAGAATGGAAGGAAAGACACTTTATTAAGTGTCATAGTTATAGCTCTACTACCCTGAAAAGACACCATGACCAAGGCAACTTATAAAACAAAGGAGATTTTTGTTGTTGTTTTGGTTTGGTTTGGTTGGTTCATTAGTTGTCTTGGGTTGGTTTGGTTTGGTTTTTTGAAACAGGATTTCTCTGTGTAGCCCCTTGGCTGTCCTGGACTTGTGTTGTAGACCAGGCTGGCTTCGAACTCACAGAGATCTGCCTGCCTCTGTCTCCCTGAGTACTAGGATTACCGGTATGCACCACCACTCCTGGCTAAAAGAAAGCATTTAATTGGGAGTTTCCTTATAGTGCCAAAGGGTGAGTCAATGACCATCATGGTAAGGAACAAGGCAACAAACAGGCAGGCATGGTGGTGAAGCAGAAGTTTAATGCTTACATCCCCATCCAAAGAAAGAAAGGCTGGGCCTGAATGGGACCTCTAGCAATGCCTCCTCCAACAAGGCCACACCTAATCCTTCCTAAACACTTCTGCCAACTAGGAACTGTGCCCACTATCTCAGCTTTCAGAAGGCTGAGAAAACAGTCAGCTGTGCCTAGCCTGTGCTGCTGAAAAGTGGGGGGTGGGGGAAGAGGAAAAGGAAACTGAATGTAGCTAAAGCATGCCTTTAATCCCAGCACTCGGGAGGCAGAGAGGCAGGCAGATCTCTAAACCTCTGTGAGTTCCGGTACAGCCTGGTCTACAAAGAGAGTTCCAGGACAGCCAGAGCTGTTACACAGAAAACCCTGTCTCAGAAGAACAAGAAAGAGGAGGAGGAGGAGGAGGAGGAGGAGGAGCACCAGCTATAGGTAAGTCTAGATATTCAAGTGAATTGTCTAAATACTAAACATCTACTCCAAATATTCCAAGTCAATACTTAGACAAACATCAGAAGTCATTTAATAATTAGGCCTGAGAGTTGCTAATGGCACTTTTCACTGTGACACTAGAATAATTTCATGCATTGGAATTACTGTGTGAAGCTTGTGGAGTTGGCTCAGCAAGTACAGACATTTGCCACTTCTAATCCTCATAGCCTGGGTTTAATCCCACATGGTAGAAGGAGAGAAACAACTTTGGAAAGTTGTCCTCTGACCTCCACACCATAAGACATATACACACACAGAAAAAAGTAATAAATGTTAAAAAAAATTAATTACCATGCATTCTTGGTGTTTTTATTTAACTGACAAAATAGAAAGACATTTGTGTTCCAGTAAAAGATTTGCTCCCTTACATAACTCTCTCCTCTCGCATCCTATGGCACGGGTTAAATCAGTGAATTCCTATAGCAAATTTAGTTTGCTGTTGGGACCAGCTCTCTAGCCCACAGCCGCTTCCCCATGCTAGCTGTCGTCCTGGTATGGTTCATCTGCAAATATCTGGGAAGGAAGATAACTCAGTAATAGAAAATTTCGAGTCATGACCAAGTTTCGAGTCATTGCAAGTTTTCATGAATGTTCTAAGCCAGGGAAGTAAGATTGTAATACCAAATACTTGTCAAAATGCATCATCTAAACCAGAGATGGAAATAAAAAATAGGATTAGAAATGGCTCAAGGGACAGCTAACATTCTCGGTATCAGAAGTACCATAATGATATTCATGTGCAAAGAAAAAGAGAGATGGAATTTCCGCAAAAATGTCAAGTGTTGAAACTTAAGAGGAAAGATACTAAAAAGACAAAGCAGACAAAAGGAGTGCCCGTAGCTCAGCACCACAAGTGTGCGCTGGAATGAGCTGCCAAGCTGAGGAGCCAGAGCTTCAGCTCTCCAGCTAGCCATGCCACCCGGGCAGAAGAGAGGACAGAGAACACTGAGACAAGAGACTGCTGTGTGAGGCAGAGAATGTCTGGAGATAAAATTTGCTACAGATGAGGGGGCAGCAGGCTGCTGAGAGAGAGGATATGGTGCCGCTGGCTTTAAATTGTTTTTAAACAGTCTTACAGTGTAGCCTATGCTGTTTGGGCTCAGACTCTCCGTTCTCCTGCCTCAGCTTCCCCCGGTGTTGGAATTACAAGCATGTACCCCGCCACACACACACACACACACAAACACACACACACACCCTGTGCCTGCCTAAGAGTTCAGTCTTCAATTCAGAAAGTAAATCATCACTTCTGGAATGCCAGGCACACAGGCTTCAAATTTAAAACCATAAATGAAGACTGTTATTGTTGTTGTTGTTGAATAGGGATGACAGGGAAGCGGAAACTTCCAGCAGGCATTCATTTAGGAACTAGCAAGGCGAGCCGGGGTCCAGGTGACTCTAATAACAGGAGACTGGCTTCTGTCTGCGGGCGTGAGGCTGGCGCTGCGACTGCGTTAAGGATCCTATTAACTCTTCAGACTCTTTACAAGCAAGGCACATGGGGAGCAGGCTTGAAGGAGGCATTTAAGCACAGCACCTGTGAAGAAAGCTGCTCGCAGCTTCAGCGAGGGTGGGGACACCAGACATGCAGACCTCTGACAGACCTCTAAGAGTAAACAGAGCAGAAACAGCTGAAGCCTTTAAGGTCTCCAAGTGTAACAATAAATGAGCAAAGATTTGATTCCCATCTTAACTCTATCCCTGAAGCTACCACAACAATAACAGGAGCTTTAGTGTTCAGTTTCAATCAGATTTATACTCCTATCCTCTGCCAATAGTATTGTGCCATTTAGACTCAATGGGTTTCAAATAAATCACATTGTACAGAATTGCTAGGTAAAATTTTAACAAATAGTGAAATTGTGTTGCGTGTGTATGTGTGTGAGAGAGAGAGGTAGGAGAGGACATAGCCCTGCCTGTTCTGCAACTCAGTATGTAGACCAGGCTGTCCTCAGACTCACAGAAATCTGCCTGCCTTCGCTTTCAAAGTGTTAGGATGAAAGGCACGATAGTGAAATTCTTTATTCCCAGCCCTTAGAAGTCAATAGGACAATTATTTTCCAGCTAGACTGGGCTACACAGTAGCACTCTGACTTTACTTAACTGTGAATTATTTCTTCCTACCACTCAGGACATTAAGGCAGGAGAATGGTGAACTTCGGACCAGACTACATCATGTACCAGGTTTTAAAAAATATAAATAAGCTACCTTGTTTTGAGGGGTGAGAGATCAAACTTGTTTTACAAATGGTAGGCAAGTGCTTACATAGTCCCAGCCCCCATGGCAGGGTTTCTAAAACTGAGTACTATTGACAGATTTGAACCAGTAATTCCATTTTAGGGAATAGTGCACAGTCTATGCTTAGCAATAATCCTGGACTCTCTTTCCCCCAAATCTATAACACTGTCTCTTCCCTTTTTGCACAAATCAGAAGTGTTTCAGGGCTGACCAGAAGCCTCAGCAGGTAATGGGGCATGCCACCAAGCTTGACGACCTAAAGTCAATCCCCAAGGCACTCGAGGTAGGAAAAAAAAAAAAAAATTAGGAAAGTTGACCTTAGACCCCCAGAGGCAAACCACAGCCCGTGCACAAACCACCCGCACCCCTACCATGTAAATAAATAATATTTTTTTTAAGTTCAAAACAGTCTCTTACACTATCCATCTGGGGATAAAATTCTCCTTTATTTTCTAATTTCTACTTTACGTTAGTTGGATGTCGGTGCTGGGGGTCAAGCCGGGTCTCCCACTGTTTTTTGTTAAATGTTGCGCATGCGCTCTTTCTTCTGGAGTAAGCCGAATGGTTTCCCTGCAACCCTTTTTGCAACATCATCTGCAGTAAGCACAAAGGCCTAACTAGTCACAGATCTGCTGGGCGTGCAGGAGAGCAGAGCGCTTTGTAAACTTAACACCAGGCAGGTTCGGACTTGGCGTACGTTTTCATTGGTTAATTGGTTGGCTGGTTTTATGAGACCAGGTCTCACTTCGCAGTTCAGGCTGAGCGCAAAATCCCAATCTGCCTCCCTCCCAAGTGCTGGAAAAGGGAACAGGGCCCACCGTGTCTAGCTTTGCTTTCAGGTTTTTCAACAACAAAATCTGAGCTCCCTGCCAAAACTGAAAGGAAGAAAAGAAGTGGTGCTTTTTAAAGAAACGCCCTGACAAAGGGCTCTTCGGGATTCCTGGTCTGCACAAGAAGCAGGGTTAAGCACAGGATGGGTACGCGGCAACAAAATCAGCAACTGCTCTTCTCTCCCTGTATTTCTGCCTGCGCTTATGGACTAGCAGATGAAAAGGAATGTCCAACTTACTAGCAAAAACTTCAACCAAATAGGTCCGCTCCCTGCATCGTCTAATGAATTATGTAGGTCCCAAAGAGTCCCAAGAACCAGTGGTAGGATCTGTCTCACTATAACACAGCATAACTCACATCAGGGATTTTAGGAGTCTGTTTCCCATCGCCGGGACTGGTTATTTAAAGATGTAAACAGCAGGGGGGAAAATGCTTCCAGCGCTGTAGCAAAGGCCTGGCAGCTCAGCTCAGAAGGCAGAGGCAGGAGGATAACTACAATGTTAAGGCCAACCAGAGCTATGTAACAAGACCTTGACTTAAGCAAATAAAGCCTGTGTCTGTGGAACGCGCCTTTTATTCCCAGCGTAAGGGAGGCAGACACAGGAGGATTTCTGTGAGTTCCAGGACAGCCTGGTCTATAAAGTGAGTTCCGGGACAGCCCGGCTTGTCATATAGAAAAACCCTGCCTAATAACAAAGAAAGAAAAAGAAATGAATAAGAAAATTAAAAAAAAAAAAACATGCTTCCAACTGGAGAGATAAGTCTGCACCACTTAAGTAGAAACTGAGATAATTACTGACAATATAATTGATCCAGAAGACAAAAATGGCTCCAACCAGGCAACAAAGTCATTCCCTGTGAGAATCTGGATGCTGACTCACCAAGAACAAAGTCCCTTGCCTCAGTGACAATCTTGACTGAAAGTAGCTTTTCCACGTAGGTCCTCCCGACACACAGTCCCTCACCATACTTCCAGTAATTCCCCTTGCCTTTCAATTGCATCTTCCCCACTCAGCTAAACTCCAACACTGTTTGAAAATGCTCCAGAGTAAAAGCCTGAGCTTCCAGAAGAGGTTACAAAAACTAAGTGGCCTCTTTTGTCTATTTGCCCAAGGATATCTCTGAGCCACCTAGACTTTAGTGTTCACAAATATGAGAGGAACCCTCTGCCCTGGGTGTCAACACTTATGTAGCTCTGCCTGAGACACCCGGGCCCTATGACTGAGCTCTGACATAGTCCCCTAAATAGAACAGGAAGGCACTGGGCAGGTGATGTGGATGAAGCTATGATTCTGCTCACCATGAAAATTCCTGAGTCCTTGGACAGGTTGTGTGTGCCTTCCATCGATTGTACTAATGTTTGGAATTTTCCACAATAAACAGTTTTAAAGTATCAAGGAATAGGAGCCAGGAAATGTGCAGTTCTGCAGGCTCCTGGTTCTGATTCTTACTCAGTAGTTGGAAAACCCTTGCTCAAGGGCCTCTGAATCCTCTCCTTGTTGCTCTGTGGAGTGTGAGGTCTGCACATAGCCTGGGTCATATGTCTCTTTCTTCATTCTTCCTCGTAAACACCAACATGACAAAGTCTCATCACAAGGCCCTGCTACATTCTTCGAATCCTTTCCTTTCTGATTTTTCCCGGATGATATTTTCTTTTAAGGTTTACATATTTGCTTTTATTGTGTGTGTAGTGGTGTGCACACAGATGCCTACAGAGGCCAGAAGGGGGAGTTGGATCCCCTAGTACTGGAGTTACACGTGATTGTGAGCCTCTTGATATGGCTGCTGGAAACAAAGGTCCTCTCCACAGTGTTCTTAACTGGTGAGCCATCTCCACCTGAGGTTTTGAGGGGGTTTTGTTTGTTTGTTTGTGACTAGGGATAGAGACCGATCCATCTTGGGTTTTTGTTACATGTTAGCGTGGAGCTCTGCGCCTTTTCTGATAACCTGATAATTTTCTTCCAAGCCTCTGACCAGTGTCATCTCAGAGAACACAGCTGACAGCACACTGCCACATAATTACAGCGTGCCCTCGGGAAGCAAGATAAACAGGGAACATACCCTTCAGGTCACCAGGACCGTCCCCTCTCTGCTTAGTTCACAGAGCAGACGGACCTAGACAGTCTCTCCCTGGAGACTGTCCCATTCGATTGTCACAACAAAAGGCCCATTTGCCCTGAAATCTTTCTCGTGAGCTTACTGAAACCTATGAGCTGAGATGCCCACCCTGGGGAAGAAACAAGCCACATGGGTCTGTTGCCTGATGTGAGCAGCAATTATTCTTCCCAAAGGTGTTGGTAGTGAGAAGCAATTTGTATCAGCCAAGTGTCAGCCAGGCCACCTCAGCAAGCTCCATAAACACACAGACATTCTGGAGCCAAATATTCCAAACACTGGCACCTCTGAGGGCTGCTGTTCCCAGGCAGGCTCTTTGCTTGTTTTGTTTTGGTTTGTTACTATTATTAAGTGTGTTTAACAGCAAAAGAACAGGACTGTGAATAAAGGACCACTCAAGTAACGTTACCCATCCGAACCCATCCGAATAGTGTCTGAGAAACACCTTTTCCCTTAATCCTTTCATTGGGGATATTGAGGGAAGGGTTAAACACCAGCCGTATAGCTCGCAGTGTGGTCCACAATCCCTGGCACATTGACCTCACTTTGGGGCTCCTCAGAAATGCAGACAATACAATCAGAACCGCGGTTTTAAAATAGACTTCCAGGGATGCCTACGCCTACCAAATTAATTTTGGAATCTTGGATAAATCACTGCAAATTTAGTAACTTAAGGCAAAAGAAATGTGTTTTGTTACAGTGTGTGAGTCAAAGTGCCACATATCTCTAACTGGGCTCAAATGGAGGTGTCTCAGACAGTGTTCCCTTTCTGGCACCACCAGGCAAAATTCTTTGCTTACTTCTCCCTTTTCAAGGAGCTAGTCATACCCTTATCCCCTAAAACCCTTCCCCTAGGGTTGCAATTCTCAGACCATTCTCCCACTTTCATCCGCTGTTGATGTTGCTGATACAGGTTCTCACGAAGCCCAGATTGGCTTCAGACTTGCTCTGAAGCTGAGAAAGACCTTGCATTTTTGATCCGACTGTCTTTGCCTTCTAAG
Source organism: Pachyuromys duprasi (assembly GCA_028658305.1). Taxonomy (NCBI): domain Eukaryota; kingdom Metazoa; phylum Chordata; class Mammalia; order Rodentia; family Muridae; genus Pachyuromys; species Pachyuromys duprasi. The sequence goes on from CM053767.1 coordinate 18,565,486, forward strand.
CACTGCAATTACAAGAATTCAGCACTATGAGTACGTGATGTGCTGCTGAACTTGATCGAATCCATGGCTTTGTTGTATCCTAGACAAGCACTCTACCAACTGAGCTCCACCCCAAGACACAATTTTACTAAATCTCACTCCAACCGAATGCAGGAAAAATCCTTCACTTAAAAACACCTCTGTAATTGATTGGGCTGGGCTTGCTGATTATCCAGGATAACCTTACAACTTCAAAACGCTTGCCTGGTTCACATGTTGTGTTTTGTTTTGTTTTGTTTTTTATTGTATTGTTTGTTTTGTTTTGAGTTGTGTTGTATTGTGTTGTTTGCCAAGCCATGTAGCCATTCACAGGTCTGAAGGTTAGGGTATAGACCTCTTTGGGGATCACTGTTCTACCTATCACAAACATAGTGACTTTTATAAAGCTCCACTCTCACAACTTTTTTAAAAAAGACAAAAAAAAAAAAAAGAAATAGATTTTTTTTTCTTCATCTGTTGTTGACTGTATTCTTCTTGTTATAAACTGAACTATATCCTTGGAAAATCTGTATGTCAAAATCTAAACCCCTAGTACCTCAGAATGTGACTTTCCTGGGGAAGACATAAGAGATAAGGAGGGCAAAATGAGGCCAAATGAATAGGGCCTTATGGTATGACTTGTGTTATTACAAGAAGAGGTGGTTGCTGGACAAGGTGGCATATGCCTTCAATTTTAGTGAAAGGTAGAGGCAGGCAGAGCTCTGTAAGTCTGAGGTCAGTCTGATCTACATAGCAAGTTCCAGTCCAGCCAGAAATATGTAAAGACACTCTGCTTCAGAAAGTAAATAAGTAATAAATAGGTAAATAATTAAGTAAATAAAGAAAAAGAGACAAAGATGTAGACACACAAGAGCAAATGGATCTTGTATTAGTTGTCTACGAGCCAAGGATCAAAAGCCTCAAAAGAAACAAACCTGGCCAACAGCTGGACCTTGGACCTGTAGCTTCCAGAATGATAAGAAAATAAGCTCCTGCTTTTCAAGCCACCTAGTCTTTGTGCTTTGTTCCATTCTCCTGGCCTAAGCTACATCTCAATGCATTTCAAAATACGTTGAGGCAATAGCGATGATATCACACCATTCTTGTTGCTTCATTGTCCTGTACTGATGTCCTTCTGACCCCATTTAGTCACTCAGGTCTCTCTCTTCCTCATCTCTACCTGCATGTGACCCAGAATCAACTCATCCTGTCTGCCTTGCCCTTATGACTCAGTTTGCGGAAAGCACGTTAGCCCTTCTCAGCACGTCTCACACTCTTGCCTGTTCTTCCTCCAGTCCCTGCTGTTTTTCCCAACACTGAATGCCTGCAGTTAGTTATTTACTCTTTCTCTAGAATATACAGCCTTTCCCACCGGCCAGTTCTCTGGAAGCTTTGAGCTTCTGGTAACAGAGATCCATATTTAGCCTATGAATCTGCAGTACCAATCCCTTCACATCTCTAAGCCTAATGTGCCTTCCAACTGTCTAGCTACAGCAGCTGCCTCAGATATCACTGGTAACTGTCAGACTGAGTAGTCTCTTTTCACCATCTGTCCTTTTTGTTCTAACTATAGGTTTTGACAGTGAGGATGAAAGTTTCTCAACACTACACTGACTAACTCTAGCCCCAACACCATCTTCTTCTATTCTGCACTGATTGCATTAAACATACACACACACACACACACCCACACACACACACACACACACAAAAGAGATTGATTTCCTATCATACTTCTTAAAAAGACTGACTCCCAAACATTAAAAATTTGACTTTTCTACTCCCTGACCATGAGAAGCTGTTCTGGGGGCTGGAGAGATGGTTCAGCAGTTAAGAGCACTGACTACTCTTCCAGAGGACCTGAGTTCAATTCCCAGCACCCAAATGGCAGCTCACAACTGTCTGTTATTCCTGTTCCAGGGTGTCTCACACCCTCATGCAGACATACATGCAGTCAAACACCAATAAGATAAAACTAAATACATTTGTTTAAAAAAGAGAGGCTCTTCTATGTTTAAATATAACTGTCTCTGATATAAAGCTTAAAAAACTTTCTCTTCTGTTGGACTTACTAAACTCTATTTCTAGCAAGTCATTTTAATATGTTAGATTTCACACTTCTAAAGCGAACTTGGTAAATATTTTTTAAAAGCCTCATGGGCTGGGAACTCAGTTGATAGAGCATTTGGCTAGCATGCATGAAATCCTGGTTTGGTTCCCGTCACCATATAAAACTGAACATGGTGGTATGCACCTGCAATCCAGCAATCAGGAGGTAAAAGCAGGAAGATTGGAAGTTCAATGTCATCCTCAGCTACACAACATGTTTCTAAGCTAGCCTGGGCTGCCTTAAGCCCTGTCTCCAAAATGCTTTTTTAAAGTATGCTTGTCAAGATTGTATTTTGAAGAAGAAAAACCAAACTGGGTACGGCAGCACTTTTGTAATATCACCACTCAGGAGACAGGGGCAGGAGAGCCAACGCCAGACTGCCGAATAACAGAAACACAAAACTCACAGAAATAAATAGATTACTTGAACTGATCAGCAGACAGAGATTAATCAGATGAATTTTAGTGTGAGAAAATGCTAAGTCAGCAACCTGTCACACAGATACAAACATGAGAAACCAGCTCTTCAGAAGGAATTAGTCCAGGCTTGGTAGTCCACACTATTACCCCAGTATTGGGAGATAGTGGTGTTAAGATCAGGAGTTCAAGGTCATCCTCTGCTATATAATGACCTCAAGGCAAGCCTGAGCTATGTGATACCTTGCCTCAAATGAATAAATAAACTAACAAACAAACAAATAGGCAACCAAAATGAGAAACTGTTTTTAAAAGGAAAGCTGCACTTAAAAGCTGGTAGTGTGAATCATAATAGCATACTTACATTACCCAGGCTAAGGTAGGAGAATCAAAGATGGCTTCAAAGAGAGACCCTGGTCACCAAGAGGAAATAAATTTATGATGCATGGTGATGCCATATGTTCTCTGGACATACAAAATTTGGGTCAAGATTTTGAAATAGTTGATGAACCTGACCACCAGACAGCTCAGCTGTAAATACCAGTTAAAAACAATCAGAAAGAAAGGAATCTGGAAACCTGACAAGCTTTTCTGCCTTGCAGTCAAATGGCATCAGGTGTTTGAAGGGGAGATAGTGAAAGTGTGGCTACAGCATATAAAGTCTGTGATAAGATCCAACTGAAAAAGTAGATGGTTTGCCTAGCATGTGCAAGGCCTTGAGATCATTTTTCAGCAAGCCATACATTTTCTAGATGCACGCACAAGGAAAACATTTTCTAACAAAGATGGCAACTAGACATGCAGAAATTTCCATGTAGAATGATTTTTACATGACCAAAAATATCTAAGCATTTTGTTACTACATCAAAGCCTGTAAGTTAGTTCCAGGGCATTCAGTGGTGGTGAGATCCTGTACTGGCTAATTGGAACTACTCAAATGGCTAGTTACTTGTTTTAGTTTCATCTCCTCCTATGTAAAATATGTAAAATGCTAAACTTGGGTTGTTTTCAGATTATCCATAAAGCTTTTGAACCATTTGATCCTTATTATAATTTTGAACAATGGTAGAAATTTTGAGGAAACTAGCTCTAAGTCCAAGGCCAATTGAGATTAAATTTTTTTGAGAGCTTGATTGAAATATGTTGTGTAAATCACACACACAAAAAATTCCTTATTCCTGCCACAGAGAAACATAAACTGTAGGATTTGTGTGTATGTATGCTCATTTATCTCAGGAAACTTAACCATATTAACCATACGAAGTGGCACATGCCTGTGATCTCAGAACTTGAAAGATGGAGGTAAGAGGATCACTATTTCAAGATCATCTTTTGCTATACATCAGGTTCAAGATCAGCCTGGATTACACCAGGATCCTTTCTCAAAACAAAGCAACGGTAGCAATAAATTCATCCATGTGGCTGTGAAGGCAAACAATCTTCAGATACCCCAGTGAGCTGGAACCCAGGCAAAACCTGAAGCTGTAGGTTCAAAAGTAAACACTCTTGGAGGCAAAAATCTCTCCTGTAAGGCTCACTCGTAAAGGGTAATCTTACTCGAAATCTGCTGATTTAACGACTAATCACAGCTTTGAAAAAAAAAAGTCACAGCATCATCTAGACCTGTGTTTGATCAAATATATAAAAATTATAATGTCAACCTGTCTCAACTGTACAGGTTCTAAGGCTTTGTAAGTATTCCATTACTTTCTCTGGACTCAGAATCTACAAAGCCTCTGGCCATATACATTTATTCCATATTCTAATATGGAATTCTGTTCTCTAAAAAAACAAATATCTTGAGTTGAGGGTGGGCTTAAGAGTGTTAACTCCATATTAGGGTTTGCTGGCAAGGGTATCCTACTTTTTCAATTCGCCACAGTCTCTTTGATTTGCCTCCCAGAGCTCTGTTCCACCATTAACCTTCCTGTGAAACATGAATGCTCAATGTACCGGTCCCAAGATAGTGAGTTATACACAATCTCTCCCACATCTGCATTCATATACCTGGAACCCCATAAAGGACCAAAAAGGGAAGGACAGTTTTACTGGAGTGTCCTGGTTTGTCTCTCCATGAAGCTGGGCTGAGCTCCTGGGAAAGCATGAGAGGGACTGGCTTATTTCAGCTTCATGTTTTTCTCTGGGCATAGTTCTGCTACGCCAAATGAAATATCTAAAGTGCACACTCTTTAAACATTTCCCCTTGAACTAATTCCAGTTTTCTCAGTGTGATAATGGTTATTTTTAAAGTATCTTTATATTTAGAAGATGCATGTTAAATATATGCTGAAAAATGGGAAATGAGGCATTGGTTTAGCAAAGTGGTAAACACACAGGACTTTTTAAAAAGTCTTATCCTCTGCTTTTACATGAATTTAATAATTTTAAATATCAACAGCTTTTATTTTTTATTCACTACAATTTATTCACTTTGTATCCCAGATGTCCTTCAACAAAGGAATGGATACAGAAATTGTGGTACATTTACACGATGGAATACTACTCAGCAATTAAAATCAAGGAAATCATGAAATTTGCAGGCAAATGTTGGGAACCAGAAAAGATCATTCTGAGTGAGGTACCCCAGAAGCAGAAAGACACACGTGGTATATACTCACTTATAAGTGGATATGAGTCATACAATATAGGATAAACATACTAAAATCTGTACACCTAAAAGTTATTTTTTAAAAAAATATTTCCAATTAGGCATGCTAGTGCATACCTTTAATCTTAGCACTTGAGAGGCAGAGGCAGGCAGATCTCTGAGTTTAAGGCTAGCCTGGTCTACAAAGTAAGTTCCAGGACAGCCAGGGCTACACAGAGAAACCTGGTCTCAAACAAGCAAACCAAAACAATAACAACAAAAACAAAGGTTTCCATGTGGCAGATATTTCATTAGCATTTAAAAGTAATACAGATAGACATTTTGTGAGATTCCTGGCCCTTAAAGCTATAGATATTGCATGTTAGCTTAAATTCCCAGAAATGAGTGATGGTGATTTTGAATCTTTGTTTCTAGAATGCTTATATCTGTCAGGCTGCTTCTTCAGGAGGGGAGGGCAGAGGCAATCAGAGAAGCTCAAATTCCTCACACTTGAGGTTCAACAAGGAATGGAAAGAAAAAATTCAATGACTCCTCCAATATAAAAACTTTTATACACCAAAACATTTACAGTAAGAATCAATGAAATGAAGTCATTGGTTGGGAGATACCCTAGAATTTGGAAAGTCTTGATGTTTGCTGAAACTACCATATTATTAGCAGCTACCACTTCCTACCTCCTCAATAACTTTAACATAGTTCTCCACTGCAGACTCAGGGAGAATCAGGAAACATACAAAAGGAGAAAATATATCCTTATCATTTCATCCCATGAAGTAAACTCTAAGGATACAGAAGATTCAATGTATATGACCAATGACTTCAAGAGAAAAAGTCACGAGGAAGCTTGTAGGAACAAGTATGCCGAAGAACATGATGACTTCCTAAGACCGATCTACATCGAAGTTTGCCAGGCTGCTCCTCAGAACTTAGACTAAGGTCTTACCCTCCCAGTTGGTCGCTCCTAGTGAATTGTACTATTTGATCCAAGCAATATATAGGAAACCCACAGGATCGCTGCAGGAAAAAAAATCCAGATCTATGTATATCGTTATAGAATTTAATAGAATATGTTCTCATTATCAGCTTTCTGCTCCATGTCACCTTTTCTGCAAGCACAATTTCAAATCTTCTCTCCCAGATATGCTGCTCTTGCTAGGCTCATAAATGGCTGTTTTCATCTTGATATTATTTCTCACTGATGTTTCTTAGAGTCATTGCTTTCATCTGCAAAACTCAAATGAACCATCTTGAGCCCGCTGCCATTGCAAAGGTATTAAATGCTTCCGTGTCATGATTCAGTCAGACAGTCATTTTGAATGTGTACAAGCATTTTAAATGATTTAAATGACATCCTCCAAGGCACTTAGATTATAGCTTGTAATTGTTGTTTTATTTTTAAAATAGGCCAGACACACTGTTTGGAAAATATGTGTACCTTTTATTGAAATCATTCTTAGCTTTTTAAAATGATTTTCAAAGAGAATTATTTGAAAATTTATTACACTTCTTTTTCCTCATTGCTATGTCATCAGCGTTGGCTTCACATTCTTTGAATTGCAGTCGAGAATTTGGATGTCTAGACACAAAAGAGCAAGAATACACAGCTTACTTCAAGTAAATCAGTAACTTGTGTTGGCCAACAATGAGCAGAGTGTTTCTTCTAACGCTTTTGCTTCGCTTTTTATTCACTGAAGAAATCTAGAATCTAAGACAACACTTCCTTCAACTATGTTTTTCATTCTCTCAGTAAAGTTTTTTTTTTAGTTTTATTTTTTCCTCACAATTTATTCATTATATATCCTGATTAAAGTCCCCTCCCTCAACTCCCCCCAGTCCCCCCTCCCCCCCTCTTCCCCCATCCCCTTCCCTTAGTCCACTGAAAGGCACTCTTCACCATTACCATCTGCCCATAGCAATTTGTCCTGAACTGCCTTACATAAGATACATTCTCCTTGGATAAATTTATTTGCAATATATGACATCAACTTTGCTTAACAAACCTAGACACAAAAGATACTTCCTATTGCCCTGAACTGAATTTGGAAGACTTCATTCCAGACTCTTGTTTATTACATCATCACAGCCTATTGAAAGCAGAAAGGCTTTAGAGCTAGCCCTTAGGTTTCTTTTTTTTAAAATAATTTTGTTTATTTTTTATATTAGTTACAGTTTATTAACTTTGTATCTCAGATGTAGCCCCCTCCCTCATTCCTTCCCAATCCCACCCTTCCTCCCTCATCTCCACCCTGCCCCTTCCCCAGCCCACTGATAGGCGAGGTGCTCCTCCCTTTCCATCTGACCCTAGCTTATCAGTTTCTTACTTACTGAATACAAAGTAAAAGACTAAATGAAAGAATTTTTAGCCATTTAGTGCTCTGTGGCTTCAACTGACCTTTCATAAACATCTTCTTTCAAAGACTTGAGGTTACCTAAAAGCCTACTGCCCTGGGGACTAAAGAGTAGATAGATACATATAGAAGAAAATTACCTCTTTTACTATCTGTGTATTTAAACTTTTTGCCTATTGAGATCTTCATAGAAAGTTAAGCTTTCAAAATCAGGGCTTCAACATCTCTTGGTAAAGGAAGAACACATGAGATCTTTGCTGTGGTTGGCAATGACAGAAAACACAGAAACATGCTTATAAATTCTCAAAAGTGCTTTTAGAGTCTTCATGGAAATTCCCTGTGCTGGATTGTAGCTTCTCATTTTGTGATGTTGCGTGGGTTTTACTTACTTACTAATGTGTAACATTCAAATCTTATTGTCTTAAATCTACACACACTGGGAACTATTTCTAGCTTACCATGTGAAACACTGCTCTCATGCAGAAACACTGCAAGTAATTCAGGAAGGTGGTGAGGATTTGGCTCGTTTACAGTTGCCTGAATGGACAATTTAGCAATTTTATCTCCTTTACTAAAGCTGCTATCACTTGATTTATTTTTTTAATGCCTTGTCTAGTGAACTGAACTCTGAAGACAGTTCGTAATTTCTTTGTTTCTATTTTTTCATTTTAACATTAAAACTTAAAAATACTTGCTGCAGATTTTTATGAAAACATGTGCTCTAACACACACCCAGGCACCGTAGTCCTATATGCATTAGAGTTAGTTAAATCACGTGAGTGTCTAGCTGATCTGACCTCAGCATTGCTTTGAAATTTCATGCCTTGAAATCTTTCTTTTTTTTATTATTCCAAATATTGCCTTTGACTGTATAATATGTCTCTGTTTGAATATAAATATTACGTCTCAAATAATAAAGTGACTCAAACTGATAATACAAGAAGATGGTGTCTCCGGCTTCGTATGCATAAAAACACGGGTCTTATGAGTCATGGGCACCTAGTTTGAGAGCCTGCAGAGGACACGATATAAATTTTAGCAAAAACCAAACTAAGATTTAGTAAAACCTGTGAAATGGTCAAATCAGTTTTCTGAGAGCTGTTTATTTAAAGCAGGAATACCTTGGGTCTGTAGATGAGATGGACAATTAGATCTTCCAGAAGACAGGCCTTAGTAGGGTTCAGGGGAAAGGTAATGGATGAAAATTATTAAAGGTGTCTTCTACTTGTTCATTCATCCCCTTTCTGTGACTTGTATTTAATTGGAGTTAGAAATGGAATCACGGGTGAGAGATTTTTTACGGCAGCACAGAAACTTTCCAGCAGCCACACCACTGAAGTGATGTGCTCCTCCATCTTCAGCACCTCAATCCGTTCTGAAATCTTAGCACTGAACTAAATAGTTACCTAGGAATTTAAAGATGAATGGAATCCTTTCTTTCTCTTGCTCTTTTTCTTCCTTCCTTGCTTCCTTTCTTTCTAGCTTACAAGAGTAGGAGAAAACAGACACCTAAGCTGGAAAGTATAACACAAAATGAACCATGCACAGGAGTTGCATTGAAAGTCCTGCAAATAGTATGGACATTGAATGTAGGAGAAAACAAGCAACAGGACAGGAGCCTACCACAGAGGGCCTCTGAAAGACTCTAACTAGCAATGTATCAAAGCAGATATTAAGACTCACAACCAAGCCTGTGGCAGAGTACAGGGAATCTTATGAAAAAAGGGGGAGTTAGTAAGACTTGGCAAGGACAAGAGCTCCACAAAGACCAAATAGATCAGGGCACAGGGGTCCTCTATGAGACTGTTTCTCCAACCAAGGACCATGTATGGATATAAACTAGAACCCCTGCTCGGATGTGGCCCATGGTAGCTCAGTACCCAACTGAGTACCCTAGTAAGGGGAACAGGGACTATTTCTGTTATGAACCCAATGGCTGGCTTGTAGACCGTTCCCCCTCCCCTCCGAGGGAGGAGCAGCCTAGCTAGATCCCAGAAGAGGACATTGCAGCCAGCCCTGAAGAGACAAAATAAACTAGGGTCAGATGGAAGGGGAGGAAGTCCTCCCCTATCAGTGGACTTGGAGGGGGGGAAGGAGGAGATGAGGGAGGGATGGGGAAAGTGGGAGGAAATGAGGGAGGGGGCTACAGCCGGGATACAAAGTATATAACCTGTGATTAATATAAAAATAAATAAATTACTTTAAAAAAAAAAAAAAGAAAGTCCTGGATCAGAAGACATGACAGCCTCTCAGGTGGGAGCAGGTACAGAGGAAGAACATTGTAGAATTTTTGTCTTAACAGATTTTAGAATCATTCTAGGTTTCTAGAGCATGCCCAAAAGTTCTGAAAGCCTTATGAAAGGTATGGGTTTATTACTTGCTCTAAATACAGACAGCTATTAGGAGGCTTTACCTGGCTTTCCATCAATTCCCTTGCTTTGTGTTGCATTGATTTTATTTTATTAAGATAGAGTTTCTCTATGAATCCCTGACAGCCCTTGAACTTGTGCACAGTGTACAGATTTTAAAGCTGTTCTTGTGGAAACCGATTTATTCTAACAGAGTTAAAACAGACCCATCCTTTTTAAATAGCGCATCTCAATTTAACCAAGTTGTTTCTCATCGTAGAAAGTATTGGGGCCCAAGGTCACAGTGGCTCTCATCTGTAATCCCAGCACAATGGAGGTTGAAACAGGAGAATTGACAAAAATTCTCTACAAGCCTGAGCTACATAGTAAAATCCAGAAAATCCAGAAATGTTTACATTGTAAAATCCAGAAAATCGGGACTACAGTTTAGACCCTGTCTGAACATAGCCAATAAACAAACAAATAAATAAACAAACTAACATATGCTATGTTGTCAAATTCGATGCAAAGTGAAGAGCAGAGCAATCAATTGGACTTCCATGCACACTCAATGAACAGAACAGGTACTTGAGACAAGCTGCTGCTCAGTATCCATAGGTACTAGGATCTAGGACCCCTAAGAATAGCAGACCCTAGGAGTGCTTTGGGATCTTGTATAGAATAGGCCACACACATCCTCCTTAATATCTTCTCAATATTTCTTTTACATTAACACAATGCAAATGCCATCTGGACAGTTGTTATGCTATATTATTTGGAGAATGTTGACAAGAAAAACAGACCTATATTCTGCTGAGATGCATTTTTTCCTCCAATTATTTTCATTACATGGTTGGATCCACATACAAATTCATATTACACACCATCCTAAGGGCTGCTTCCCATCAAAAAAAATAATCCCATTTGGGGCTAGAGAGATGGAACTGTGGTTAAGAGCATTGGCTAAAAAAAAAAAAAAAAAAAAAGAGCATTGGCTATTCTTCCAGAAAACCCAGGCTTGAGTCCCAGCAGCCACATGACAGCTCACAGCTATCTGTAACTCCATCAAAATAAAGCTGATGATCTGAATTGTTTCAAAAACAAGACACTGTTTTAAGAAGGTTTGTGTAACTGTTGCTTGCAATTTTACCATTATACAAATAATTCAAATGGCAGTAGATAACTTAGCAAACTGAGAGACTGATATAAAAATAAAATAAAATTACCTACCTATTCTGAATACAATAGGAGTGAAGGTTGAGATGGGAAAACCAACAAAGGAATCTGAATCAAAAGGCCTGAGAATCAAAACCTCCAAAGTGCACTTTCTAAGGCATCAATTAGAGAGAATGTTTTTCAGAAGGAGGGAGTGATAACATGTCAAATTCTTTCAAGGGAGAAGAGGTCCAGGGCTCACCCTGAGGGCATGGATGCTTGTGGAGATCTTGCTGGAAACAGGGCCCTGCTTGAGAAGGAAGCAGATTGTTTGACCAGCAAACTATTAATAGCAAAAAGTTAGGATGCAAAGATTAAAAAATGATAGGTAATTTGCTCAAGCATTTTTGGGCTGTAAAAAGTAAGAGAGAGGTCAGGAGCTGAAGAGACTTGCAATCCAGAAAAGGATGTTTGCTGTGTGTGTTTGTCATTTATTAGCTTTCTTAATATCACATATCCAGTGAAAAACAACCACACACAAACACTTAAATGGGTAAAGTTAGAAGCTGGAAAGGAAAACTACTTCTTAGGGCCAAGGGCAGAGATGGGGAAGCCACTAACTAGGGAAGATCTTTTTTTTTTTAATAGAATTTTTTATTTATTACAATTTATTCACTTTGTATCCCAGCTGTAGCCCCCACCCTCATTGACAACTGAAGAAAGTATGAAGTAGTAGAGTCACCCGGAAGTGAGTGAATTTGACACTTGAACTTGGAGCGGGAGTCTTCCTGCGTCAGGATGCCCTGAAGACTGTGAGGTGTGGGGTAAGGGGATAGGATGGTGTGGAAGCCTAAAGTCTGATGAACTTGTCTGGAGATTTGAACTCTCCATAATGAAGAGCAGTGGGACAAACTTGCTCAATAAATAAAACAGTATTGCCCAACAGTGGTAGCTGACTTTAGATTTAAATATAAACCAAGTAGAGTAGCCCATGCCTGTAATCCCAGCACTTGGAGAGGGTAAGACAAGATGATCCTACTGAGTTGGAGGGCAGCATGAATTGTACAGCAAGCACCAGACTATGTAGCAAGACCTGCTCTTCAAAACTAAAACATTGATTACACAAGTACTGAGCCCGGTGTGGTGCACACACAGCACTTCGGAAGTGGGAGAAAGGATGGGCAAAAGTTCAAAGTCAGAGCCTGTGTGCAGGTCACACCTTTAATCACAGCACTCAGCAGAGGCAGGAGGATCTCTACGAGTTAAAGGCCAACCAGGGCTACAGAGTGAGACCCTGTCTTAAAAACCATTCAAGACCAACCCAGGCTACATAACGAGACTCTAACTAGAAAATAGTATCTTTCCCATAAATTTTATGTTTGTCTAGTCTTTTGTTGCTATTGCTTCTCTGTACCCATGCTTACAAGTTCAGTAAGGAAAGAAAAGAATTCTATAAAAACTTACAGCTACATGGGAAGAGGTATGCCTGCCTTATGTCAGACTAGTTCTAAATCCTGGTTCATGTGTTACTTACTCCAATGGGGTGGGAATGGAGGAGAAAAACAACAAAAGCATTTGGGACAGAACTTTACTATGCAGCCCGGGAAGATTGGTCTGGAGCTATAGATGTACATAAGCTAGATTTTAATTCATTCTAGTTCTCCAACCTCGGCTACCCTCTTCTCAGATCACAAATGTGAACTGGCTTGAAAATCTGTTTAATGCTTCAGAAAAGTTCCTCTAATTTGGGTCAAGTTGTAAGAGCATCAAGAATTAATCTCAAAGATTATAGTCTCAGCTACCAAGTGAGTCAATGACAAGAGCTAAATAACAAAGACGTCTTTTACCACCAACTCCAAATTTTAGGAAGCTGAGACTCAAGAACAGATCATGATGGGTGATAGATAGATTAATACATAGATAGATGGATAGATACATATATACATACATGCATGCATATATACATAGATGATACATAGATATATTCATAGTAGATTTTAATGCCACTTACTGGAGACTAAAAAGAGCAACTTTCTGGCACAAGTTCAGTCATATGAATAATTATATGTTTTTCTATTGTACAAAGTTAGAGAACAAAGAGTAGGTTGACCCGATATGACATTGTTGGTCAATTTTTCCCAAATTCCTACTATTTGTGGGAGATTGGTCTGGGAGTTTGAGTCGAGTGTACAGATAGGGATTAAATGGTTTCAAATGTGGACTGAAAGTTTGCCGAGTCAGGCAGATGGGAAAACAAGGCTTTGTAATCTTAGAAGGACCTCCTCCCACCGTCTACTCCCTAATCACATACTGGGAACATTGGTGTGGTATCACCAAAATGATGGGTGCTAGAACTAATATATGGGAATTAAAGGAAACGCTGTGATCATGAGACACTATACCATGGTGAATAAAATGAAAGGATAAAAAAAAAAGAGGGTGATCAGAAGTTCACTTTGTGAGACAGAAAGGGGCAGATGCGCATGGAAATGCTAAGGTTTTGTTAATTGTTCTCAAATACTATAGTAGTATTTGAGACATTTTCTTCGCACCAGATTTATGGTCTGTCTTCTGATTCCATTCTGACTAGGGTGACCATGAACTTTTCATACTTATGGGTAGTGTGAACAAAAATCTGCAAAATCCATTCAGTATAAGTCCCTACCTTTGGTCCTTGGCTACCCCTAGTGTCTTGTTACTCTGGGCTGGCTTCACTGGTGACCCTGTCAAGCCTGTACCTATAAATACCTTATCCTCAATGTTTCCTTTGGTACCCCTCCACACACAGATGTCTACCTTGATTTTTTCTCTATAAGTCCCTACTGACTCTCACTGGATTCAGTTGGGTTTAGTCTCTCCTCCAAGACCGTATTAAAATGAGGTGTCGTGGGTTGAATAAGAATATCCCCCATGGTCTCTGTTGTTTGACTACTTGGTCCCCAGTTGGCAGTACTGTTTCAGAGGCTTAGAAGGTGTGGCCTTGCTGAAGGAAGTGTGTCACTGGGGACAAGCTTCAGGGTTTTAGTCTCTTGTCCTTCCTAGTTTAATCTTTCTGCTTCCTGCTTTCATTCAAGATGTGAGAACCCTCAGTTTCTGCCCCAGTCATCACGACTGTTGATTGGTGCCATGCTTCTTCACCACAATAGACTCTTGTCCCTCTGGAATGTGTATATCCAAGTAAACTTTCTTCTACAAGTTGGTTTGGTTGTGATGTTTTATCATACCAATATAGAGATAACTAATACAGCGGAATCCATACCACGGCCCTCTGAATAGACTATCAGGCCATCATCCTCATTTGTGCAGCATAATGTGGGCAGATGAGGAAAATAGTTATTTGGGTGAGAAGAAAATAACTATGGGCAGTGGGAGGCAAGAGTATTGAGCAACAAAAAGCAATAATAGACCTAAAAAGGACACACTGACATGAAACACCGTTCACACCCCAGAAGCTAGAGATGAGGGTTCTAGTGAGCAGAAAAACTAGCATCCGATGCAATGGCTCTTAATGAAGGTATGATCAGCTTCTGTTCTCAAAGTATGTTTTCCTGGGGCTGGAGAGATGGCTCAGAGGTTAAGAACACTGGCTGCTCTTCTAGAGGTCCTCATTTCAATTCCCAGTAACCACATAGTAGCTGACAACCATCTATAATGAGATCTGGTACCTACAGACAGAACATAGTATACATATTATATATAAAGAGAGTGGTCTCTAAGAGACACAAAGAATTTGACTCTAGACAGAGATACATGCAAAGATTCAAAAATAAAATAAGAAGGTAAAAGACATCAAATGAAAGACAAATAACCACATGTAATTTAGGAACAAGAGCAATGATATCATTTTTATAAAATTACTTATACAGTATTTTTTTATGTTCTTTCTCTTTCTTCTCTCTCCCACTGCCCTCTTCTTTACCTTCATTTTTCGTTCTGAACAGCAACTTATTGTATAATCCTGGTTGGCCTCTTAACTTACAACCCTCAAACTTGGGTGGTCCCAAGTGCTAGGAGTACAGGAATAAGTTCCCTCACCTGACAGCATTTTTAATGATTATTTTTAGTTACCATACAAAATCATGAGTTTCATTGTGACATTTCCATGCATATCACTGTAATCTGCTTATATTGCTACCCCATTAAGCTCCGTGGTCTCTCCTGCTCACCTCTGGCTGAAACATGTTTTTTTTGTTTGTTTGTTTGTTTTTTTAAGGACCTGAAGAGTAATACAGAGCAATATTTTATTTATTTCAGGCCACACAGTAATCATTAAAATTATCTACCTCTTGGTTCAGAAATCAAAAACAACTATAGATAATATATAAAGAAATAGCATGTGGTTTTGGGCCAATTAAGTTTCATTTACAAAAACAAGCAGCCAGTGGCTTGGCTAACTCTTACATTAGTGGATTTATAAATCAATTAAATGATATAATTTATGTAACCTAGGTTTATTAATTAATCAAACATTGATGAAATGTGGTTCAAATCTATTCATGTTTTGATTAGCTATTCACTAATTTATCAGTGTAAATCTTTACTTTGTCTACCATTTTCCTTCTAGCACCTAGAAACGTCCCTGTCACATTGTAGATAGGAAGTGAATATATTTCATAAATGAATGGATAAAACTATTTTCCAGTCAGTAATGTCTTCACTGTATGAAAGTTAGTGACATTTCTTTCCCAGCACTCTGGTAGGCAGAGGCAGGCAGATCTCTGCATTCTAGGACAGCCTGGTCCACAGAGTGAGTTCCAATACAGCCAGGGCTACACAGAGAAACCCTGTCTTGAAGATAGATAGATAGATAGATAGATAGATAGATAGATAGATAGATAGATAGATAGATAAACAGAGGGCTCTGAATACTCAATATGTAGTCACCTGGCATGCCCAAGGCCTTGGGTTCCAGCCCCAGGACTACAGCAACAGCAGTACCAACACATACACACACACACACAGAGAGAGAGGAAGAGAGGAAGAAGGGGAGGGAGGGAGGCTGGGAGCAAGAAAGAAGGATGTTTTAAAGCCTAGAGTGACTATAGTGTCATATGCCTGTAATCAACGAGGCAGAACAGTTGCACACTTGATGCCAGTCTAGGCCAACTACATGTGAGACCTGTCTAAAAACAAAACAAAACAAGACAGAAAGGAAGAAAGAAAGAAAGAAAGAAAGAAAGAAAGAAAGAAAGAAAGAAAGAAAGAAAGAGAAGAAGGGAGGAAAAAAGGGAGGGAGGGATGGAAGGAAGGAAGAGGAAAGAAGCCTATTTCCTTCTCCTTCATTTCTAGTGTAACCCAGACTACAGAACTGATTCTGTTGCCAGAGGAAAGGTCAAAAGCAAAAGGAAAGAATTCAGTACTTCCATATGCATAAGGGAAGCCGGCATCTTTTGTGTGGCCTGAAGGGCTTTTCAGATCCATGTTTCTTATCTCACTGACCTCTTCTGAGTCTCTGGCCTCTACTCATTCCACTAGAGAGCTCCCACTTCTGCCTTTTTCTCAAAAATGTCAAACAACATTCTCACCTCAGGGCCTTCACACTCCCTGTGACCTTTGCTAAGGATTCTTTTACCTCTTTATCCAAAGTCATTTCTTAGCAGAAGCTTCCCTTGGCACTTTGTGCAAGATTACAGGCTTTACTAGTTTTACATATTTTTCGCTCTGGCGTTTTCTTTCCTAGCTAGCTAATATCCCTATATCATATTTATTTTATATTGTTTACGGTCAGTTCCTTTCTCTAGGATGTAATGCTCAGGAAGGCCAGATTTTCTCTGCACCTCATTCTCTAAACAGGGTCTAACATGCAGAGGCACAGCAGAGCTATTGAATGAACCGATGAGCAAATGCATGAATGCATCAATGCTCTCTTTTGAGGGAAGGAACAATTATTTTGAGCATTATTGTTCACAAAAATCAAGGGAGATGCAATGATTTAAAACTATGCTCTCTGGTGACATTCCCTGTGCTCACCCCGGAGTGTTAATTGCCTTCCTTCTTACAGGTAATGTTGCAACAACAGCGGTCATGAAAATACATGGTATTTCTCTGTGAGAGAACCACATACTCCTGGTTCTTTTCTATGACAGTAGGAGCCCATCTGTACGAATGAGATCACTCCACATGTAGCTAACAGGGATTGCCTGGCCCTCTGGAATCAACTGACAAGGCATCACACATGACTAACAGAGTTCTCCCATGATTATGATAGATCCTGACTCAGCCTAAAGACAGAGCAGATCATTTAACAAAGAGATTTGATAAAAATTTTTATTTGTGTAGTTGCTGTTTGGGTATTTTTTTTCTTTTTTTGCAATTCCCATGTATAAGGTCTCTCGAATCATTTAATAATTGTGTTAGACTTTTAACATAGACATTTGGAATGTGGAGGAATGTTTTGTAATAACAACGTCTCAAGAGACACAGACTCAAATATCCTGGGATTTTGCTGTGATGAAATTTTGCCTCAAGTTCTCAAGGTTGTGTCCAGCTGCACGGCAGCTTCAAGGACTTGAGCTCAGCTCTTGGAAATAGTTGCTCAATATGCTCTGTGGTTGCTGGAACATGGCTATCTGTGGCCTTCTAGGAGATTAAAAAAAAAAAAAAAAAAACAGCGTGAGTGCCCTTCAGTTTGAACTTCAACATGGTTCCAAAAAAAAAAAAAAAAAAAAAATTTAAAGCAAAATCTCTTGTTCAAATTAATGAAAATCGAAACACAAACTTCTGGGACTAACAAACAGCACCCTATTACCATTTCTGTTTCCAGGGAGCATGTCAGCAAATATATTCACTCTCTTCGCCATCACAGAATCATACATTCTTGCTTACTCTCTGCTCGCACCACTGCCACAGACAAGTTTTCATGTTCTTCTGTGGGGTTACTCCCAGGAAGGCACCAGTAGAAAAGTCCTTCCATGGAATAGGTACCACCTCGCAAGAGGCACACTGCTGATGAGTTCCCACGCAGGGAATCAAGTTATAATGAGGTTGTGTAGATGTGCTACACCAATGGAAAAATCTCCTAAAGGAACAGACATGATTGCCTGTATGAAAATACATCTCTAATCTTCTTTGTTTTGCTTGCAACAAGGTCATCTGTAGCTAAAGCTGTCCCCAAACTCCCTATGTAAAGGGGGTTGGATTTGAGCTCTGCTTTATCTTGAGGCCACCCCCCAAGTGCTGGGATTATAGGTCTGCTCGACTAGACCTGGTTTATGTAGTGCCAGAGATTGAACCCAGCACTCTAGGTGAGCACTCTACCAGCTAAACTACTTCCTCAGCCACTTCCCTGGAGGGTGTGGAGGGGTGGAAACAAAAATAAAAACAAAACGCTTCCTTTGTTAGGAGTATAATAGAATCAAAGAGGCAGAAATCACTTTACCACAGGAAAGAACGTGAAATCTTGTTTCAGAAATGGAAAGTATTATTAGTTAATGGATCTAACCTACAGCTTAAAAATATGGAATCACCCTCTTGATTGGCTTTGGTGGCCATGGATTTGAATTTTTCTCACTCCAAGCCTCTATTAAAACTATAATAAAAAGATTATCTTAAGCATAACCACGCAGAACTCTAGGGAAATGAGAATTCGGTGAGGCCACAAAGCAGATGTAAGAGGAGTAACTGATTTAACAGACCTGAGAAAGACAAAAAGAAGAAACATTTGAGGAGCACCTAAGGCATTAGAAACTGGAGTTCATCTTCTGAGGAGTGCAGCGCAGAGAAGCTGAGTACAGCACAGATACGTAAAGGCAATGAAACCTCTCCATCGCTTCTGTAGGTCTCCTTGGTGACTGCTGATTTCTCAACAGGACATTAAAAGTTCAATAGTCTGCAAATCAGAGGGCATCCTTGACATAGAAAAGTGAAGTCGAGGCCAGATTCTGTTCAAACGAAAATGGAGGGGTAAACGTTCAAATGCACATGAGGGGATTGTTAAGATCATCCCCAAGCCTATCTCACTCCACTGTCCCCGCGCATTTTCAAAAGAGAAAGCTTAATGATTCTGACAAACAGTCTAAACAAATTGTGTTGGCTTGACACAGGATAGACACTAGACTCATTTTGGAAGCGGGAACTTCACTGGGGGAAATTTCCCTACTATATTGGCCTGTGGGCAAGCCTATGGTGCACCACCCTGCTTTGGGCATTCTTGTGGGAGGACCCAGCTCACTGTGGGTGTGGTCAACCCTGCATCCTGGGTGCTATAAAATAGCAATCTGAGCAAGCCATCAGTAGCAAATAAAACAAAAGTTCAAACAAACAAACAAACAAACATACCACTCAACATGTCAATCAACTCAGCTTCCTTGCAATGCAGAAGGAAATGGCACCGTTGGAGCCAGGCCTGTAAAGAGGGTCTACAGTCATAGTGCCACATGAGATTGAGGCCAGGACAAATTCAAGGCCAGCCAGGGCAACTGAGATCCTGTGTCAAAATGAAAAATAAAAGGAGGAATTGGGATTCAATTCAATGGTAGAGACAATTGCTAGCAAACACAAAGACCTGGGTTCAATTGCCTGTACTATGATAAAGGAAGAGGAAGAAATGGGCATTTTGGGAAATTTGGGCCATTTTCACTTTTTCTCTCTCCTTTGCTTTCTACGAAGATCAAATCAAAATTTATTTTTGGAACCAGAAGTAGTGGGGACACACCTTTAACCCCAGCATTCAGAAAGCAGGAGAAGCAGTTGAATCCCTGTGAGTTTGAGATCAGCCTGTTCTACATAGTGAATTCCAGGATAGCTAGAGGTACATAATGGAGCCTGTCAAAACAAAACAAAAAACAAAAAAATCCAACTTTGGAAAATAACAATGAAAAACAAACAAGCAACCACTTGGTTGTGTTTAGTGATTTAAAATCTTAGTATGATTGTTATGCCCAAGTCTCATGGACCGAAAAGATCACCAAGGAGCCAATTTCAATGCAAATGCAGTAGGGTCTTTAGTACAAGCTTGAGCTCAGGTGCACACCATCACCAACACAAGCAGCAGTTGGAGTGTAGAGCCCTGAGCTCAGGGAGAGAAGGGTTTTTATTTAGCATTACAGCAAGGTTCAGGAAATTCCACCTTAGCAGTTACAGGACTGGGTGACATTTACAAGGGTATGCTTGTTACACAGTGATTGGCTAACTAACATAATTAACATTGAGTGAGCTAACTATAGACTTCAGGAATGTTAGATATTTCTGTGCCATGAATGTTCTACTACAAGGTCAGTGGGCTGCCCAGCACAGACAACACACCCTGAGATAAGGTACCTTGCCATTCTTGTGGTTACCTTCATGCTATTCCTTGGGTAGGTACTTTTATTGTCTTGTCTCTGGAATTGGTGACCTATGGCTTAGTTCCTGGGTGTCGTGATATTTTTTTTGGGGGGGGGGTGCGGGGTCGGGGGAAGGTCCTCTCAATTCGATTTTTACTTTAGCCTTGTGTGTTGGAGCCTAGGTCTGGAATTTAATCTACACAAAAACCTTCTGAAAATTTTACTGCACAAAAATAAATAAAATAATTACTGTTCTAGTCTAAGAATAGTCATATAAACCACTCAGACTCTGGTCTGATATGGATGGTTTATTGGAATGCCTTTTCTAAGGTGATTGCTCAGGGTCACAATAAGGACTCAGGAACCTAACTGTGACATCTACAAGTTCCCACAACAGGGTTTTTATAGAAAGAACCAAATGCAAATGACAAGGGGAGGGCAGTAACACATTTTGGCTAATGGTACATTTTTGGCTAACTAGACAATATTTTCAGCTAACCTTTAAACTGATTGGTCCTAAGTGAGGTAAGTAAGGCAGAGCTTAGAGTCTTCTAGAGTACATCCAAAGTGTAGCCAGGTGTGTAGTTAATTATGTTAACAACCATAGTGTATCCAACTGAATAGATAACGAAGAATGAGTTATGATACTACTGAATCATAAGGTCAGTTATGAACAACCACTTCCAGGAGACAGAGTTGAAAAGTTTAACATTTTGATCTTAATTTCACCTTAGAAACAAAATGGAAGCTGAATACGAAGATGACTTGCGCCTTTGTCTCAAACAGCAGGCTACAACAATTACCAGTAACATCAAGTAAGGTGTAGAAAAAGATGATCCTAAAGGGGGAACAGGGCATTGCAAAATAAGAGAAAATCTCAGGGACAAACACCATCTTGGGAATAAAAACAAGTACAGGGAGGAAGAAAAAAAAAAGTATCTCAAAGTGCTGGGGAGATGGCTCAGTCCATAAACTTCTTACCACCAAAGCATGAGGGCCTCCCCTTGCTCCCCAGCACCCAGGTTAAAAAGCTGTACAGCCCTGTGGAGGCGGAGGTCAATGGAGCTTGCTAGTCAGTCTGTCTGAATCCAGAAATTCCAGGTTCAGTGACAGACCCTGCCTCAGAAAGTAAACAGAGATGGAAGAAAGGAAGCCTGCTGCATAAACTACTAAAACTCCATTTTGTTATTGGGGCTGAAGAGTTGGTTCGACCATTAGGAGTATTTCTTGCCGCTACAGAGGACCTGAGTTTTATTCCAAGCACCCACTCAGTTGATTTATTCCATCTCTAAGTCTATGTCCAGGGAGACCTAACACCTCCAGCCTCCAAGGGCATCCGCACAACAGGTCAAAGATGAGAATTAACTGAGGTAGAGAGCAACTGAAAGAGACATCCAGCTTTGACCTGTGTCCCACATCTGCACAGCCATATGCATGCACACATAGCTAAATGCTGCATGTGTCCACACACATGAGAACAGTTTCTCAGGAGACCCAGTAGAAGCTAAAGTTCACAAAATCTTCAGTGGAGTGAAAAGGGTTATAGGCACAGAGACAAGAGAACTATAGAGCAATCTGGTAGCTGCAGTAAATCAAAGAAGTCTAGAAAGGAAACAAAGGAGAGGGGAGAAACTATCAGGGAATTATTCAGAACAGACTAAATGTGGTGGGACATTCCTGCAATCTCAGCGTTTGGGACCAGAAAGCAGCCTTAGTTATATAGAAACTCTGTAGCCAGGCCATGCAACATGACACACTGGCTAATGTAGAAAAGAAATTTCTCGGGATGAGAGTTCAGGAATTTCCAGATGCAGAGAACCAGCTAAGTGCTTTACAGTGAATAAGTAGCCACACCAGGCTACCTTCAAAAAGTTTAAGCTACACTGCATTCTCTGAACTGATTTGAGGCTGACCCAGGCCACAAAGTGAGAGCAGTCTCAAAAAGCAAAAAAAGAAAAGCAGAATGAAGAAGATAATGTGGAAAAGGAAAGGAGATGGGGAAGATGGAAGGGTAAGGGGAGGAGGGAGGGAGGGAGGGAGAACTGAGAGCAGAGGGGGAGGGAGGGAAGTTCTACAAATTTTAAACTGATAGTTAAAGCATCTTAAAGCAAGGCATGATGGCTCCTACCTATAATCCCCCAGTACTGAGGATGCTGAAGCAGGTCGATTGTCATGAATTCAAAACCGTCTGGACCACACAGTGAGTTTAACACAACCTGCAATATAGAATGAGACTCTGCCTAAAAAAATAACAAGAACGAAAATTTATTCATAAAACAGAAGACAACTTTTGAGAGTCGGTTCTCTCCTTCTAGTATTGGTTCTGGGTATCAAACTCAAGTTGTCAGGCTTGAGAAAAGAAGTGTTTTTAGCTAGCGAGCACCTTGCCAGCCCTGGTTTTTGTTTTTTGGTTTTGATTTTTGTTTTTTGTTATTTTTTAGATAGGTTTCATGTAGCCCATGTGGCCTCAAACGTATAAATTCTTCACCGTCCTGATTCTGTCATCTAGAACTGAGATTACAGGCATGTATGCCTTGGCTAAATGATTCATCTTCTGGAAAAGTCAGCTGAAATTAGAAAAATTAATCAGCAGAGACAGGATATAAACAAGAAGTGAAAGGGAAACCAGGCATGGCAGCACATGCCTGTAACCCCAGCATTTGGGGAGGCAAAGGCAGGCAGACCTATGTGAGTTCAAGGCCAGTCTGGTGAAAGCCAGTTTTTATAGCCAAGACTACAAAGAGAAACCATGTCTTGAAAAACAAAAAGCAAGAAAAGCAAAAAAAAAAAAAAAAAAAAAAAAAAAAAGGAAGACATGTAAAAAGGACATTCTCAAGCAATAGAAATATTATCTCCCAGATCTTGAGCTGTGTGCTAGATACACAGAATTGATGAGCCCAGGTGTGCTTGGCAACTGGTAGACCTTTGGCTTAAATTACTAGTAAGACCATGGAAAAACCTAGTAATTACATAATGTGGCAATTATGAATTATTGACAGAAGTTACAAACAGCATTTTAACTGACATAACCCTGTAGATAGTGATGCGACACATATTAATTCAAGAAAAAGATGGTGAGAAGCAGGAATAAGGCAAATACTCAAGCTTGGGTGAGGAAAAGCCACTAGGAGATCCAAGATACCTAAATCCGTGTCTGAGCATCAGGAGATGATGTCCAAAGTAAAAGTAATAGGAAGAAGCAAAATAAAACAACCTCGTTTATAGACACAAACACCAATTAATAATCACCTCCAAAAAATAAAAAGTATTTTTCTTCAAATAAAGAAAAATAGGAATGGGGAAAGAAGGAAATAATGATGCATAAGTGGCTTTTTAAAACTGACTTGTTGGGGCCTGAGAGATGGTTCCATGGGATAAGGCAGCTTTGTTGCTCTTCCAGAGGATACAACTTTGGTTTCCGGCCCCCACATCAGGAAACTTACAAGCCTTGTACCTCCAGCTCCAGAAGACCTGCTGCTGTCTTCTGGCTTCCGAGAATACCCTTACACATACGGCATACACACACATACATATGAATAAAAATAAAATCTTAAAGAAAGTATATTGCTTAAAAAGATAATTTACATGCATAAGAAGAAAAGCAAATTTTATTATGGAAAGGATGCCATGACGTATATTAGAGAGAGATGATATATAGAAAAATATATGTACATTAAAACAGTTACTATAGTGAGGCAAATTACTATATCCATCCTGCCACATTTTTCTCTCTTGATTTTTATTGTTGTACTTGTTTCTGTCCGGCGACTTAGGATGAAACTTGTTTTGTTTTTGAATTTCTGAATTTTTAAAACCAAGATAGCCTAGTTCAGATGAGTTTCCAAGTGGAATGCGTTCACCTGGAGCTCAGTTTCTGGATGATGATGATAATTAGTTATGAAACACCTCAGATGGCCTTCTATGATCTGACCGCTGGTAATGTCCCTTTTTCTCTTTGGTAAACAGTTAGCAACAAACGTTAGTGTCTATTCTAGTTCCAGTTTTACTCAGCCAGAGCCATCTCGGATGTCTCCTTGGAGGCACACACCATGTACAGGAAGCCGTCTTCACCCATCTCATTTTGGTACTCCTCGGAGCTGGCTGTGGAGATGCTCGCTAGGCGGTGCGGGTTCTCCAGGAGGAAGAAGGCTTGGTTAGCATTGAGATGTGAATACCTTCTAATTTTCTCGATGAGCTCTCTCTGGCTGACGTGGTCCGGTAGAGGGAACTTGGTTTTGTCCAGGACGGGTAGCTGCCTCTCAGCTTTGTATGGTTATATTATCCTCGGGGTCTGCTGCCCTCAGATGAGCTAAAGAGCTTCTAACTCCAGGGCGCTGCTTGAACGTCTTGCGCGAGGGTCCTCGGTGACCGTTTTGCTTCCTGCAACTGCCACTTCTCTGGTATATGTGGGTGTTTTTGCCTGAATGTACGTTTGTCTACTGCTTACATGCTTCAGACCCCCTGGAATTGTAGTTACAGGCAGTTGTATGCTGCCATGGCGGTAATGACAATTGAACTCAGGTCTTGAGGAAGAACAATCTTTTTCACTTAGCTGTCTTTCCATCCCATTGTTTTTTGATTTATGGCAAGAGAAACTGAAAACTGTTCATTTAACAGTCAGAATTTCATTTTTAAAAACATATTTATTTGAGGCAGGAGAGATGCCTCAGAGGTTAACAGCACTGCCTGCTCTTCCAGAAGTCCTGAGTTCAATTCCCGGCAACCACAAGGTGGCTCACAACCATCTATAATGAGATCTGATGCCCTCTTCTGGCATGTAGGCATACGTGCAGGCAGGCAGAACACTGTTTACATAATAAATCTTTAAAAAAAATTCATTTTGAGTGACTGTGTGTGTGTGTGTCTGTGTCTGTGTGTGTCTCACAGATGCACTGGTACCATGGTATACATGTGAATAATTTGCTGCTTGCATTGGCTGGTTTTGTGTGTGAACTCCACACAAGCTAGAGTCATCAGATACAAAGTAGCTTCAGGTGAGAAAAATGCCTCCTCCAGATCCATCTATAAGCCATCTTCTCAATTAGTGATCAGTGCATCAATTTGGGAGGGCTAGCCTATTACAGGTAGTACCGCCACTGGGCTGGTTCCATAAGAAAGCAGGCCGAACAAGCCGTGTGAAGCAGGGCAGTCAGCAGCAGCCTTTCAGGGAGTTTGTGTCATCTCTAGGTTCTAGCTCTGTCCTGGCTACCCCCAAATAAACCCTTTCCTCCCCGACTTGCTTTTTGGTCACGGTGTTTTTGTCCCAGTAATAAAAACCCTGACTAAGACACTGCTGGAGTCAGTTCTTGCCTTTCACCGTGTGAGTCCTGGGGATCGGACTCAGGTCCGTCCAGCTTTTCAGCAAGCACCTACCTGTTGAGCCATCTCCTTGGCCAATGGAGTTCTAAATTTTATTGCTCATTGTGATGGTTTAAATAAGAAATGTTTCCCACAGGCTGCAGTGTTTAGGCAATGGGTTCCCAGTTGATTATTGTCTTAGTTACTGTTCTATTGCTATGAAGATACACCATGACCAAGGCAAGTAAAGACAAAAGCATTTAATTGAGGGCATGCTTACAGTTTCTAAGAATGGGTCCATGACCATCATGACAGGAAGCCTGGCAACAGGTAGGCATGGTACTGGAACAGTAGCTGATAACTTACATTACTATCCACAAGTCTGAGGCGGAGACAGCAAGTCCAGACCTGGGGTGGGCTTTTGAAACCTCAAAGCCCTCCCCTGCTGACAATACCTCCTCTGAAATGCCACGCCCCCTAATCCTTCCTAAACAGTCCATTATTGAGAACTAAACATTAAAATATATGAACCTATAGAGGCCATTCTCAACCAAAACACTGCAATGGTGCTGTTTGGAGATGTGGTGCATCCTTGTTAGGAGTAATATGAAACTAGGGGCAGCCTCCTAGCATGTGGCTAAAGATGTTAATTCTCAGCTTCCTTCTCCTGATGCCAGTCTAGCTGGTTATTGCCATGCCCCAACACTATCACAGCGGGCCATCATTTTTCTGGGACCATAAGCCAAAATAACTCTCTCATCCTTAAGTTGCCTTTGATCGTGGTGTTTTATTCCAGCGATGGAAAAATTTCTGATTTCTTCTGAAAATGTTGCATTTGCAAGTCAAGAAGTCAAGAAATTGTGGAACCCTCTGTAACTACAACCTAATGACGTTTATAAAAGGTACTACTTCAAAGTGAAGTCACATTGGGAACCTCCATGTTAGTAAGGGGAGGAGAGGGACAGACACTATTTAAGCCCTGCAATGATGAAGATGAGATCCCATACACATGAGGAGGAGCCAGGATAAAAAGAACAGATGTAGAAAAAAAATGGAACCATCACCACCCCTTCCCCCAGAGGGGAAAAATTCTTACGCTCACAAAATATATCAAGAACATAAGTTTATGTTTCAAAACAATAAAGATATTAAGAAAATAATATTATTTGAAATCCAACATTCTGACTTAAATTAGAAAAATCAGAATGGATGTGACAGAACATAGGGAAGAATGAGATTCCGACATGAAAGATGAATGAGTTAATACAGAAGCGGTTACAGCAGGGCACACTTGAAATGAAATACATTCTTTTAGGACATAAATTTTTTCCACAATCAAAGGGCATAAATTATTAAAAGGTAAAAAAATAAAAATAAACAAGGGAAAACGGGATCGAAGGAAAGTGGCAAACACTGCAGATAAAAATAACGTGAAACGTGGAACAGCCTTTCACCAAGCAAACTACAAGAGTGTGTCTTTCTGATGAATATATTAAAGGCAGTCAGGAAAGAAAATAACTAGCAGGGCACCACATTATAGATCATTTTAAAGCAAAGAATGGATGCAGGTGGGATATCAAAATGACTCTCAATGATCTTTAATTACTGAATCATTGAAGCAGATGATAGGAAATCTAGCAAGCCTTTAATTTGGGTTTTTCCTAAATGCTATTGTAGAGGATAACAAAACTACAGGAGTATTCTAATCATTTGTTGAAACAAAGTTATAGTTTATCATATCGTAGGACTTGCCATAGCCTATATATACTAAATACCCCAAATATTATTGCTCTGGTTCCTAGGAAATCTAAAATCCAACAAGATCCCTATTTTATTTTATTTTTTCATTTTTTTAAGATCTCTATTTTAAATCATATATTTTACATAAAATTATTTAAAAGAATGTTTTTCACTAAAACGCTGGTTTTTAAAAATAAATAAGTTTTAATAAGCATCAGAGATTGGCTTGTATGTGAACAAAATCCAATAAAAACTCTGAAGAATATTTTCATGATACAGCATTTTCATTCTGTTTGAAATACTGACAGCTGAGGAACATTTAGGTTGTTGGCATTCTGACCGTTTATTTCTTTGTTTTATTGTCCCTGTTAATTTTCTTAATAACACATTATAATAGCCCCAAGTGTATGCAAAAACGAATGTGCTACAATCCATCCTAGCTCCATTCCATATGCTTCCCTGAGTCAGCTCTGTCTGAAACAAGCCTATACCCACTAGGACTGCAGATCATATGTGCCTACAGACACGTTCACAACTTGGCTGAATCATACAAGCCTCAGATTTTTGGCCCTTACATCTTGCCATAGAGTTTGTTTGCTGTGGAGTCCAAACTTCTTTCCCATGGAGATGCTAAATAGAAGGAACATAGACTTTTGCCCAGAGCATCATTTGGTTGATAGTCTAAGCCAAAATATGTGTTGTTTGACTGCAGCATAAACTATTTTAGCCAATTCATTTCTTCACATCCCAATTTAACATTCACATCAAGCCGCACATATACACCTACCATGGGGCAAACGTGCTTCTTCAATACCAAAAACTTTAGAGAATGTTCAATCAATGTACGAAGGCAAGACCTTCATCTTCATCTGTAACTCCTTGAACATCTTCCAACATTATGTGTGAACATGTCCAGTCCCCAGTGTGATGGTCTCTTATGATTTCCACAGGGATGCATATCCATTAAAGGTGGGATTTATGGGTAGACAGTATTTCTAAGACTTACTGGAAATCTTTGTTGACAATTTTGCAAATGTTTATTCAATGGAGACGGAGAAATGTTTCCTAATTAAGAGATGAAGAAAGAGAGTAAATATGTCCAAAGTGATGGTAAGCACATTTCCTATTACAATCTTGTGTGACTGAGATATAGGAAATTAAAAACGTGGTGATAGAGATTTAAATAACAGCTACGTGGGATGCTGAGACAGGAGGATCACCCAGTTCAAAGTCTTCTTGCACTACAGATTAAATTCAAGGACAATATACTGAGACTCAGAAAGAAAGCTGGTTGGAGAAGGGGGGATAGTTAGAGAAAGAGTGCTTGCTTATCATGCGGAGATCCATAGTAGATGTGATTCTCAATGAAGGAAAGAAGGGAGTGAGGGAGCTTTAAAAAAAATAAAATGTTTACAGGAAACAGATTTGAAAAGGGAGCGGTAGCAGGCTCACACTTAAAATTCCAGAACTTGAGCCAGCAGGGGCACAAAAGCCTAGAGCAGCCTAAAGGGGACCCCGTCAAACAACAGCCAAAACAAGAGAGGCTTCCACTTGAGGAATGGAGTAAGCACCCCAATTACTATGGGGAATATTGCTCCTAAATAACATAAAAAATAAAATATTTGATGCAAAGTGATATAAAAGGGTGAGAAAAGCAACACTGTGTTCTAAATTCATTTAAAGAAAACTAAACAGAGACTCTTAGAGAGTAAATATAACACATTTGTATGGGCACAGGGAGATTTTAGCTAACATAGCAATTTAACTCCCTCTTCCCTCTTCAAATGTTATAATTTTCAGCAGTTAAAAGCCAGAAAAGACTTCTCTATTTTTAGTGTTAGTATTTCATATAAAAATATTCTTTATGCTCCAGAGAGACATTTGGATCCGATACCACAGTCACCTGCAATTTCCGAGTGTTAAGAAACAAGGGGAAATACTTCTGGACCTAAAGCAATTAGAACCCCCAAGAACCCACAATCTATGCCCCAGAATTCCTGACAGCTCTTGCTATTGAAAGCCTGAGGCGATGTCTGCCTTGCTCTTTTCCACAAAAGGCTCATCTCATTGAGAAACAGACAGTTCCTGTGGATTTTGCAAATGTGCCATCAATTCGCTGATTTTAGCAATTACTACAAAAGCAGGCTTCTCACTTGAACACATTAAAAGCATTTATGGCATCTTGGGTGGAGCAGACTTTAAGGGAAACAGTGAGGTTATCTCCTCCATGACACACTGGACTGGCCACTCCCAAGTAATTCCACCATTCAAAGCTGTCAAGATTTCCAGCCACAGTGAGTGGATTTACTTTGTGGATGTGTTATTCACAGCTATGACTTTGTTAATTTTTTTAATTAACTAATTAAAAAAAAAACATAGGAAACAGCCATTTTTTTCCAGGATTGTTTTTAAAGGGGGAAGGTTTGCATAATTCTTTCAAACTCCACATGAGAGGAAAAATCATTTGCAGAAAGATAGATGGTTTTAGGCATGACAAAATTATGACAAAATTGACAAAAATTCAATTTACTGCTTCAACTTATTTTCAATTTATATTTTTGTGGGCTGGTCTTCATTTTTTGTTAACAAAAATGTATGTGTTGTTTGTACATGTCTTCTTGACATATATGTAATATATACACCTATACATGCTATATACGTTATGTGTTTATGTGTTATATATGAATATATACACATTATACATATATGTTATGTATTTTTATATATATGTTAATTTTAACATGTTTGTTATATGTACATATATATGTAGTGGTGAGATGGCTAAATCAAGCTAACATGCATTTTGTAATCGTGCCGCTTTTTTGTGGTAAGTGGTGAGAATACTTAAAAATCTGCTTCCTTGGCAATTTTTCATATAACAATACATTTTATCAACAATCATTTTCTGGTCCAATTTAAATGGGGAAAAGGCAGAAGGGTATGTTCCCCATGTCAGCTCCCAGGCTCAGCTGTCTCTCTGTGTCCATGTTGCTCATTCCCAGGAGAGGTTTCTTTATAACAGAATTCCCTGATGAGTGCAGCAGCGTAGTGATAATAGACTGGGATCAAAACATAACACAGGGAAGAAGCATTCCCTGCATTCGATCAGAAGCCGTGATTTATGAGAGTGTTCCTCATCTTACAAGCAATCTTCAAACTGATATTCCAAGATGAAGAAGCAAACCTGCTCAAAAACACCTTGATTCTCCCAACTCTTGCAAGTCCAGACTTCAACATGATGCACCCTGTGAGGCTCTCCCATCCCTCTTTCATGCGCATTTTGCCAAACTGCCAAATTTCCTTCCGTGCCTTCAGCATTTTGAGCCATGTGAAATTCTCTCATAGTATCTCATCACTCTGGTCTCCTGTAGGGAGCTGGGAGTCCTCTTTTGTCGTTACCAAGATTTGGGTTTTGCTGCTGTTGTTCTGAGACTGGGTCTCAAGGAGCTCAGGCTAGCCTGGGACTCACAAGGAACAGAAGATGGCCTTGAAGCTCTGATTCTCCGGCCCCTGCTCTTGAATCCTAGAATTAGAGGTGGGTGTCACCATATCTGATTACACCGTGCTCGGCACTCAATCCTGGGCTTCAGGTTGCATTGTACCAATTGAAATCTACCCCCAGCCTCTTGCTGATGCTTTTGTTCAGGCTTTGGAGTCTCAAGGCAGTTTTACTCCCTTTCCTCCTTGTTACCCTGGCTCGCTTTTCATATAGCCCTCTGCCCTTACCTCTCTGGTAGAATTCAGTCAAAACTTTACCACAGACTTGAAGAAGTCCCTTCCTCAACTAAACAGTGAGGGTCTCATGGGGCACAGCCTTAGCTTTTACTAATATTCGGACACCAGCACCAGGTACAGTGCAGCGCCTGAGGCGTGGTAGGTATTTATTTCATCGTGTCTAAGAAGCAAATGTAGGGGCAGGGTGAGTGCTTGCACATGCCTGTGGGGGGGCGGGGGGCGTCTCTGTTGGGCTGCTTGTCTGTGTATGGTGTGTGTGTGTGTGTCTGTGTGTGTGTATGTCTGTGTGTGGGGTGTGTGTATCTGTCTGTGTGTGTGTGTATGTCTGTCTGTGTCTATATTTCTGTGGGGGGATTTGTATGTGGTGTGGGGGTTGTCTGTGTGTCTGTAAGTCTGTGTGTCTGTATGTCACTGTGTGTATTGTGTCTCTCTGTGTGATGTGTGTCTGTGTGTAGGATAAGTATGTGCCCGTGTGTTGGGCGCACTGTGTCTACATGTCTGTTGAGGGACAGGTGTGTGTCTGTGTAATGTCTGTCTGTCTGTGTGAATGTCTGTGTGTGGGCTGTGTGTTTGTGTCTGAGTATGTAGTGTGTATTGTGGGGGGTTGTCTGTCTGTGTATCTGTATGTCTGTGTGTGTGTGTCTGTGTGGGTAGGTGTGTGTCTGTATGATGTGTGTCTGTCTGTCTGTCTGGGTGGGGGTTATCTGTGTGTGTGTGCCTGTGTGAAGGAAGAATACTGTCTTTTCTCATACTAAAATAAAATTAACTTTTTAATTAAGGCTTAAGTGCTAATTTCCTAATTATCAAGTAATTTTACATTTGATAAATATAAATTCACTCTAAAATGGTTAGAACTGTCAGTCCATCATTAAATTTTCAGATGTTAAAAACAATTTCTGGGCTGGTAAGTAAGTAAGTGAGTAAGTAAGTAAGTAAGTAAGACAGCAAGTAAGACGTCTGCTGCCAAACCCACTTACCTGAGTTTGATCCCAGAGACTGACACCTCGAAAGGAGAGAACAGACTCACGAGTTGTGTTCTGACCTTCATATTTATGCTGTAGCATGCAAAATATGTGCATATACACACACGATACATACACAAATAAATACATAGGTACACATAAAATATAATTTAAAAAACTTCTGAAGTAATTCTTGCTCTGCACCACAATTTCTTAAATCACCATAGTACCCTCAAAAGCAAGAATGAACTGTATTTCCAATGTGTGGCTCCCTTAATTCCTCAAATGTACTTAATCCGTTAAAAGGGGACTGAAGCAGCATGCTATGATCCAGGTGAAGACACTGACACTGTGTCTGCCCTTTCTAAAATTTCTTAGGAAAAAGAATGCTTTCTGAAAGAGAAGGCTGCTGTCTATTTCCAGACACCGCATGTTGCTTTAGCAGAGCAATTACATCATCTGTGGACACCCACCAGGAGGGGCCTGAGGACAGTGTAATACATACCAGGCTAATGAGAATACTTGACTAATGAGGAAAATCGCAAAGATGAAAACCCAGGCTGACAAAAATAACCAGTGCCATCATGACTTAACCAGAAGTTGTTTATTTCCGCCGCCCCCCATTAATTAATTGTTGCTTAATAGATCACAGGTGTGTCAAACAACTCTTTCCTGAATGCCAACAAAGTCAATGGAAGGTGTCTATAAATTAAAAGAGAACCTCAGAGCTAAAAGCATTTCATTTTCCTTCCTAAATTCTGCCTAGAGTCTGATTTGGGGCCCTAAGGTCATTTTATTAAGGAAATTTTCACAAGGTTAAATTGGGAGACAAAGTAATCCCACAAAACTTCCTAACACATCATATCTGGCCCAACCTAAGCGAACAGGCAAAATTCCTCCATAAACCATGCTGGATCAACCCTGATATTGTGTGGGCTGCTAAAATACAAAGGTGTTCATACGTCCTAAGGGATCTTTACATTTCCAAACTCAGCTGGCTCAATTTACTTGGGAAAAAGTTTTATATGATTGAGAATTGTTCAAATAATGCCTGTTCACGTTTAAATTGTCAGCGTGTGTACCAATAAGAAACGGTGGTACGAGCTGGGCAGGCGCGGTGACGCACGCTTGTAATCCCAGCACTCGGAGAGGCAGAAGTAGGCAGGTCTTTTTGAGTTCAAGGACAGCCTGGTCTACAAAGTGAGTCCAGGACAGCCAAGGCTACACAGAGAAACCCTGTCTTGGGAAAGGGGGGTTGGGGGCGGGGGGGGGGGCGGAGAGCAAGCTCAAAAAGTGAGCCAGGGTCTGAGAAACTCAGCCGGTAATAACATGGTGGTGGAAACCCATGGGTAAGCGTGAGAAAGCCAAGAGTTCCAACCTGCCTCCTGCTTGTCTTTGCTACAAAATATAAAAGTGAAAACCAGTTCCCATGTCCGTATTCTTTCCATCTCAGTGACTCAGCCTATTCACAGACTCTATAAATGATGCTTTAGTTTGTGAATATCCTTCTCATGGTAGCAAGCATGACTCATTTGCCAACCATGAATAAAGAACAGCCAGAGAATGCACCAGAAAGTGAAATCTGCCTGCATCTGAGTACAAGGTTGTTGTATTTCACATCCACACATTTGATATCTTTAAATGCCATCCCAAGAGAAAGATATTTATTTAGGATCTTTTTAGATGACCAGAGAAATGCTGCTCGTAGATCAAATAAATAGTTTGAATTTTAAATCGAGGAAAATCACTCCCACTTTTTAAACTGGTGAATATTCAGTAGAGCCGCTGTTGAGAGTCTTCAGCTTCCTGACCATGGCTGTCCTTTGTCAGCCCGTGGTAATATCGACCCTGGTGGCACACTTACTTTGAGTGTCATGTGTAGACTAGTCCTCCCTCACACTGAATGCACACACATTATACATGTTTATCTGAAGAAAATGACACTTAAAAAAATAGCTGTTACCACTCAGAAACATTTTCTTCCCAAGTGTGGTAGCCATCACACGAAATATTCTCAAGAGTCAGAAATTTCAGAAAGTAAAGCAAAATATTTTCTTTATAAAACTTCTTCTTCATTTAAGTGCCTTTCCTAAAACATGTGAACAAGAGAAGGTGTTTGACTGTCTGCCTATCTCATTTTTGCGTATACATTATGGCTGTTAGCTGGGTGTTCTTGAGGGACTCCTAACAGTGGGAGCAGGTGTGATTCTGACCCTTGCCTGCTCTTAGGAGTCTTTTCCTTCTCTTGGCTTGCCTTGTCCAGGCAGGATATGAGGGTTTTCATCTTGTTTTATTGTTTTATTGTATCCTGTTTTGTTCTGTTTGGTTGCTGTCTCTTGGAGGCCTGCTCTTTTCTGAAAGAAAACAAAACAAAAAAGTGTATCTGGGAATGGAGGGAGGGTAAACTGTGGTAAGGTTGTATCTTATGAGAGAAAAATCTATTTTCAATAGAATAAATAAGATTACAACTTTTAAAAATTAATGAAAGAAAGAAAGAGGGAAAGAAAAAGAAAGAAAAAAGAAAAGAAAGAAAGAAAAGGTGTTTTACAGGTATTTTTCTGTGAACTAATCTTTATCATGCCAGAACTTGCCTCATGGTATACTGGTATTATTAGAATTATGCAAAGACCAAGTTTAAAGGGCGTCCTTTCCTTGGTTCTACCGCTTAAAATAGGAGCTTCTTCACAAATGATGTCTTAAGTTAGATGAGATGCTGTGTCCTGTCTTCCAGTTCCAAATCTGTGCTGCAATGACTGTTGCATACAGCATCTTATTTAAACTCTTATTTAAACTTATTTAAAATTTCGTGATCACTTATGAAGTCCAGATCACAGAGAACCTAGAAATAACTAATCCAGCCATGATCTTATATTTTCATCTTATAGCTCAGTGGTGGGACACTTGCTGAGACTGTTTGAAGTTTTGAGTTCATCTTTACTACTAAAAAAATAAAATTGTCATTAACATTCAATTCTTTGAAATCTCTGCTTTAAGATTGTAAAAATCAGATGAATTTTCAGCAGCTATATTCAATCAGGTCAAATGTAGAAATTCTTATATAATTTTCATCAATTACACGTGAATACAATATGATATTCAAAGAGGACAAAAAGTTATGGAAGAAATAGGTATCTTTCTCACATTGCTATGGATTTTCACTCCCCCAAATACAAGATTTACTGTTTTTTTTTTTTTTTTTGGAAAGTGTCTCACTGCATAACCCTTTCTGGTCCAGGACTCACTGTGCAGACCAGGCCGCCCTTGAATTTGTTGCAATCCTGTGAGTGCTGAGATTAGAGACATGCACCACTACGCCTAGCTTCACTTATTTATTTAGAGACATGGTCTTCTTATGTGGCCCAGATGGACCTGAAATCTTTCTGTTTTCCTCAGCCTCCTGAGTTCTAGAATCACATGCATACATGCCACTACGTCCAGTTTGAATACACTATCCTAAAGCAAATTTATACATTTTAAAGAATCTAGATCAGTGGGCAAAGGCACCTGCTGGCAAGCCTGACAACCTAATTTAATCCCCAGGACCTACACGGTGCAAAGAGAGAAATGACTCCTACAAATTGTTCTCTGACCTCCAAGAGACACCCACATGGCAAATCACACACACACACACTAAATAAATGCAATTTTAAAATTTGAAAGTAGAGGTGCCCAAACACTATGCAGTATATAATCAGCAAACTAGAGATTGTAGCACTTCTCATGAAATGTTCACCTTCCAAAACGAATGCCAAAGCACCACCTAACCCTCCAACCCCACCCCACGTACACACAGAAGAATCAAGTTGTGGGTAGAAGGTATATGGAAAACTTCATAACAACGGCGAAGCCATAACAGGAAGTAAAAAGATTGCAGCTGCAATGAGTAAAACAAAGACTCAAGACAAAACTGGCTTGTTTTTCCAAGGCTGCCCTGGAAACAACATTGCTTCCGTTGTCGAAGAAATCAGGATTTAAATTCTGTGATGGCTCTTTTTTAGCCACATGGCCTTGGGTGAAATAACTAGTTCTCTGGGCCCATTTCCACTTCAAAACTGTAATGCAAAATAACAGTGCACAATGCAGCCCTGAGGAGAGGTGCTTGATTGAGATGTCTGGTATAGAAGCACGTTATTCACTACTTGAAGATCACCCATGTAACTTCTCCCATGGCTCCCTTTTTAAAAAGAGAAACCGACAATATAAAAACAAACAAACAAACAAAAATCAACCAGAGTAAGATCACCCCATGACGATGTTCACTTAGCCATACAAAAGTCAACGTGAAACGTGATTGGGTGTCACATACGTGGCTCCTGGAGCTCTGGCGGGCTGCAAGGTTTCACAACTGTAATCCCACCTCCCTCACGGTGACACAAAGCTCACCTGTTTTACGGTTTTTCACTGGTCACTGTATAATTGGGTTCTCCTCTGTAAAATAGCGTAAGCTTTCTCCTCTGAATTAAAGAATTTTACATTTCTAAAAAAAATAAAACTAGCTTTGATGTGCTTTGTCTAAAATAGATTTTAAAACTACAACATTTCAAGCCGTGCTTGTAACCCCCATACCTGACAGGTAGAGGCAGAAAGACTGGGAGAACAGAACCAGCCCTGGAAAGGTGAGACCCAGTCTCAGAAGGTTAAAATTTTGGGAGACGTGTTGACACACACCTTTAGTCACAGCAAAGTCAGAAGCAAAGGAACCTCTGTGAGCTCAAGGCCATCCTGTTCTACATATGGAATTCCAGTTCAGCCAAGAATACAGAGTAAGACTCTGTCTACAAATAAATGAATAAGTGAATGGACAATTTAGAGGCTAGAAAGATAGCTCACTAACTGCTCCTCTAGAGGACCCACATTCGATTTCCAGTTAGCTCACAATAGGCTGGAACTCCAGCTTCAGGGGGTCTAATGTCTCTAATCTCTGCAGGAACTCTCACACCTATGAACACTCACACACAAACACACACATACATACATACAAATTAGAAATAAAATATATATATTTTTTAATTGTTAAGTGGCCCTTTGAAGTAAAACTCTAATGGCTCTCTTCGGAACATCCAGAATAATAGAATTCTCCATTTTACCCCGGGACTGTTGGTTTATGGTGTGTCTAAGGAGTCTGGCTGGAAAACACACCTGTGAGAGCACACGTGTATCTAACGTCACCTGAAGTTACTTGGTCTTTTGACCTAGAGGTCCTTCAGGCCCCACTGGCAAGCCACACTCGCATCTGTAAATTCACCCCAATAGTCTTATCTTATTCATGTGTATTGCATCATTCCTTTGATACTGATTTTTCATGGACGTTTAGTTTTTTCAACATGAAGTTATTGGAACCAAAAAAAAAAAAAAAAAAAAATCAGCTCACTGCAAAACCTAACCCCATCATCAGCAAGTAACAAGAACTTACAAAAAACTTTCCTTTCAAACCAAAGCCTTGAAGGAAACCGTGCAAACATTCTGAGATATCCTTGAAATAAAAACAAATGTGAATAGCTCTCAAGGCCCAGGGAGCACATTGTTTATGCTGCTTTCCATAAATTCTGCAGATCTGTGCCAGGGTCTATACCAATATGGAGATAGGAGCAAAGAAAGTTGCAGTGTTTATGAAACAATTTATAATGGGTGTGATAAGGCAGGTCAGGATACACTGTGCATGACCAGTGTCTGCACTTAGATCTGGTTCAGGGTCAGAAAGCAGAAGCATTGTGTCAGATTCATTCTCATGTTCACATCTTTGCTGATTATTAAATAGACAACCTTGAACACCAATATATACATAGTTAGACACTGTAAGGGAATTTTATCTAAGGAAATACCAAAAAGGGAAGATTTAAAACACACACACATTTGAAGATGTTGAATAGTTTTTGTATATTGAAAACAGTATGGTGGGGTTTAGTTTGGTGTTGGTTTGGGTTTGTTGTTTGTTTCTTTTGAGATAGGGTCTCGTACAGCTCAGTCTAGGTCCTTAGTTTGCTGGTATTCCAAAAGAAAACAGAAATCAGGGAGCTGGCAACATGGCTTAGTGAGTAAAGGTGCTTGTCACCAGGTTTGACAATTTCAGTTCAATCTACAGGTCTGGTGATTGATTGAAAATAAAAATTAATTGTTGGAAATAAAAATTTATTAAAAAGAACCATATCTGTTCCAAACCTGGCAAGTTTCTTTGTCCCTTGGCCCATTGCTTTATTTGTTTCTGTCTGTATTTTATCAGAGTCTCACCCTGTAGCTTAGACTATTCTTGAACTCGCTGGTGAAAGGAGTAAACTGATTCCCTCCAGTTGACCTCACACCTGCACATGTACACTGTGGCATCCATACTCATATGCAAATATGTAAGTAAATAAATACAATTTTAAAACGAAAACCTTAAAACACACACAGAACACAGAAATCAAGGAAATGGAATCACTTACATTTCTTATCACCTTGCCATGAGAGCTCAACAATTTATAGAGAACAGTGAGGCAAGGGTAGATGGTATGTCCATTTAGCTGTGAAACAGATCAGTCACTCCTAGGAGAAAAACAACTTGGTCCTAGGTTGTATGTATTGTCTCTACTTTCTGTTAGTTTTTTATAATTGTTATTCAAATCTAGGACTGATAAAAATAGGATAGGCATTCTGTCCTAAATTGCCCCTTAGTTTTGAGACAGAGTCTTGCTTCTCAGGCTGACCTCAAACTCATTATGGAGCCAAAGATGATTGTGAACAGCTGATCCTCCCACTTCTGCTTCTTGAGTGCTGGGATAACAAGCATGTCCCACTGTGCCTTGTTTGTGTGGTCCTGCTGATCAAACTCTGGGCAGAAGGGTAGGCAAGCCTTCTACCAATGGAGAGATATCTCCAGACCCCTACCCCCAAATCTTCCCCACACAGCAACTCAGCTCAAAATTGTATACACAGCAGCTCATAATTGTCTATAATTACAGTTCCAGAAGATCTGATATCCTCTCCTGGACTCCGTGAGTACCAGGCAAGCATGTAGTACACATACATACATGCTGTCAAACCCTCACAAAATAAAAATTAATTGTTTGAAAAGAACCATATCTGTTCCAAACCTGGCAAGTTTCTTTGTTCCTTGGCCCATTTGTTTCTGTTTGTATTTTATCAGAGTCTCAACCTATAGCTTAGACTATTCTTGAACTCACTGTATAGCCTGTATAATCCAGGCTGGCCTCTAACTCAAAGCAACCCTCCTCTGGTTTTCAAGCGCTAGGCATGAGCCACTACTGCCTAGGTAAAGGGCCTTTGCAAGGGGAAGGGCCAAAGTGTTTTGTGTGTTTTCTCAGAAGATCAGCTTTAAGCTCTAACTCCAGCATGCCTGTTAATAGCAGCTAAAAGAGGGGTCCGAATATCTCTGGAGAATACCTCCTGTCTGCCAGGACTCCAGCCTTCTCTCTTTGTTCAGGGCAACAGGGAGAGTATCACGTGTGTTGTGTTGGCTTGAGACAGTATTTTCCTTTTGTCTTTATTTGGAAGTAAAACACCGTTCATAGGTGTGTCAGGATGCCAACTTGACCTAAAATTAGACCCAAAAGAGAAAGAGAGAGAGAGAGAGAGAGAGAGAGAGAGAGAGAGAGAGAGAGAGAGAGAGAGAGAGAGAGGAGAGAATTTCTATTATATCAGTTTGCCAAGTAAGAGGTTCGGTTGTTGACCTTCCACATCTGCATCATTCAGAGCTAATGTGAACCACAGAGATATTTTTCAAGAGATTTGGAATACAGAAAGGAAGGCGCAAACACATTCCTCAGGAAGTTGGTGCAGGCATCACTGCACCTCTCGCAGGCTGCTGCCTATCTGCTGACTCACATAGTCATTGCTGGGTGGGGCCCGCAGCTGGGCCCTCCGAGCAGCAGTGTTGGCTGGAGCTTATGATTCACTTTCTCTGTCTTCTGGGACAAGCATTTTTTTTTTTAACCTCCTAGACACACAGTGCACAGTTTCCTTTGCACAGTGTCCCAATCCTAAGCATTAGTGGCCTGGAGGCAGGCAGGCAGGAGATCCGGTCCTTTGGTCCTTCCTTGCGGTTTCCAGCTAGACTTCAAAGACTCTTCTGGTGGTTCCTTGAACTTCCCTCTTCATATCCACCCACCCCTCCTGACTGCCACCCTTACAAATTTCGGACTCCAGCACCAATCAGAAACCCAGCTCCCACTTTGCTGTTGTTTGGGGATTAGAGGGGGTCCTGGGAATGAAACCTAGAGACTCGACATTCCAGGCAATTACTCTAGCCCTTGATGGGTTTTGTTGTTGTTTTGAAACACTGTATACTTAAAAACAAGAAGAAAGAAAAAACAGAAAGAAGGGAAAGAAGAAGGCAGGAAGGCAGGAAAGAAGAAAGGAAGGAAGAGAAAGAGAGAGAGAGAAAGAAAGAAAGAAAGAAAGAAAGAAAGAAAGAAAGAAAGAAAGAAAGAAAGAAAGAAAGAAAGAAAGAAAGAAAGAAAGAAAGAAAGAAAGAAAGAAAGAAACTGTATATTCCAGACTGATCTCAAAAATGCAGCCTGACTTCACTTCTGGATTAGAGGCAAATTAGTTGTTTTATAGAGTCAAAACCCCACAATAAATGTTTTCTTTTGTGTGTTTAGATTTTCCAGTACTTCTGCTACTCTCCTACTCCAACATGAGGAAAGTGTGATTGCATCTAGAGTTCCTGTAATACCTACAGAGCCCTTTTAAAAGCTTTGACAAAGGTGAGCCAGGCTTGAAGGCTCGGTGAGGGGGTGTGGGGGAATGAGGGCGTGAGGACCAGATCTCATTAGTTTAGGACAGTCTGAACTAAATAAAACCTTGTCACAAAAAGGGGGTCTGGGGTTGGCAGACATGGCGTAACAGGACTTTAATCCCAGTGAGGAGGCAGGCAGATCTCTGGGACTTGAGGCCAGCCTGATCTCTACATTTCAAGCCCAAGGCCAGCTAGGGCTACATGATGAGACTCTTTGTTTCAAAACACAAAAACAAAAAGAAAGAAATCAGAGAATAAAGTAAGACAAGGTCTCTTATCCTTCAAGTACCTGGCAAACCAATCAAGGACACATTATTCTGAATGATTCTTGATTTAAACTATCTTGCCAATTGGCCATCTTCTCTTTTGGCAATTTAAACCCACATTTCTTAGCTGCAGTGAGTATGTTGTTCGGTGAGCAGATGAATCCTCCCTCTCCGGCCCCACACCCTCCACACCCAGCCGAACCCCCAGCTTACAAACCTTTAAAATCCAAGCATCACCAGCGGTTAGTCTGTCATTATATATTTTGTTCTTTCAAAATTAACTTTAGATTAAAAAAAATTAAGTTCAGAAAAATAACATCAAATCTTTTTAGGAAATGAGTCATTGGATTTCCAAGAACTGTGAGGTGCCGTCCAGGATACACTTCTGAGACTGTTTCAGATAGGGAAAACTTGAAAGTAATCAAAGACTGGCTGAAAATTCAGTTTCAGGCTAAGTTTGGGTAAGACAGATCGCTTGGAGTGAACAGGGCAATGGTTCCACAGCACGTTGAGCGGTTCTCCAGGGAAAACCCGATCCCTGCATCCGGAGTGTCAGCAGAG
The DNA here is from genome assembly GCA_028658305.1 of Pachyuromys duprasi. Lineage (NCBI taxonomy): Eukaryota > Metazoa > Chordata > Mammalia > Rodentia > Muridae > Pachyuromys > Pachyuromys duprasi. The sequence goes on from CM053767.1 coordinate 18,607,048, forward strand.
ATTTTCATATGTTTAGACACCATTCCCCAGGCATACACCAAAAAATAAAAAAAAATTCCATCAATGTCCATCTGTCTTATATGATAGTTTTGCATTCTGTCCAGGTAATTACCATTTCTAAGTCCTACAAGAAAAATCCCAGGAATTCTCTACGCCATTCATGTACACCTAACTTGAATTTAATTAAGGTTTAGAATTCACCCACTTCAATGCAATTTTAACCTTCACCAGCGAATTAAAGCCAATCAACAAAATTCACAATTTACACCCAAAGCAAAAGTTTACAGATTATTGGAAATTATCATGAAAGTGAAAAGTATCGCACATTTTTGTTCTTTAATATAGGAGCAAAATTAACATTTTCCACCACATTTTTATTTTTTCTTCTCTTCAAGAACCAAATGTTCCTCTAGGCAGGTTTTGTGTTTCTATTTCTGGTTATAGCTGTCATCGGTACTCTCTGCTTTCAAGGTTTATTTAAATAACTGCAAACTATCTGGAGATGTTGTTTCTATGTGTGCTCAATCAACGATCATGGACACTGATGCTTCTGATTTCTGTGACTTCTATACGCTGAGACTCCAGGGTGTCTGGCAACTGATAGTGACATGTGTGAGACCCACACTTTTCTTGAGGTGCATTTACCAGTAACCACTCTGGTAGGAGACTAGAGGAGAAGCAGGAGGAGGTGGGGAACCAGAAAGGAAGAAGAGAGAGGAGGAGAAGGAAAAACCAGACGGCTGCATCCAGAGTCACACAGTGACTTAGCAAAGAGAAAACAAATATTAAGTCTTCGATTTCTAATCACCTCTGTTGTGTATGCCCCGCTGAAGGTCATGATCACACATCCCAGCCCTTTATCCCGATAGCCAGCTTCTGCTAATAGTATAAACATTACTTGAGTCCCTTCCTAAGAATACCCATCTTAAAACACTTCTCAACCTGTGGCATACAAAATTTCCCCTTGATGGTGATTTAAGAGAACTTTTTCCAAAACGGAGGTTTCTGAGTGACAAGGAAAGAGTTCTGTCTGGTCAGTAGGTCTTTAGGGAGACACAGACTCTGTAACCAAAGCTGCAAATAAAGGATTTCTGTCTAGATCAAATCTGCAGGTGTCGTTAACCATGCAGAAATTCTTCACTTAGAAATTATATACATTCTCTTATTTGCATTTAAAAAATTTCTCTCCTACCCACCAGGGTCTCACTATGCAACCCTGACTCTCTTAGAACTCACTATGTAGACCAGAATGGCCTTGAATTCACAGAGATCCCCCTGCCTCAGCCTCCTGGGTGTTTATTAATAAAGGTTATTTAAAATAGTCACAGTCACATTTTTATTGTTTTTTGTTTGTTTCTAAATTAAAACATAAACTAGTTATTTCTACAGTCACAGTTAAAACCCACTCAGGTCTTCTGAAGCTTATTTCAGGGCTCTTTCTCAAATCAAGTTGATATGAGAATATACTCTTGAACCACTTGAGTGAATGATAAAGTAGGATTTCTGTGGCCACAAAACCTATGATGATGTCATGGGATCTTTGAACACTAGGAAGTTTTGTGTTTTAAACCTACTTAAACCCGAAGATCTAACCATTATATAAACCGCCTACCCAGGAAGCCATTCTATACAGGAATTTTATCTCTCTGAGACAGCAAACTTGTGAAAGCTTAAAATGCATGTTCCAGGACCTCCAACAGCAAGGAAATATGCCCAGTGTTTCTTTTTCAGTTGGACTGCCATGGGGGCAAGGTTAATGAGGAATTGCTTGTAAGCTACCTGGATCAGAACCGGCTGGGATATAACTGGAAACATCCAGTCCCTGGGTACCGAGACATCCTTAATGGATTCACATAGTCCACACCTTGCAATCTCCTCAGGCTCAGTTTATGCACATTAATATCAAGAATCGCTGTGCTGAATATGTTTCATTCACAAGACATAAAAAGGAAATCACATAATGAATGAATGAGATTCAGTTATCTGTCCCAAGAGTAGATGAACTATTAGGATATTATGTTATTATATTTTATATCTATACTATTAACTATTAATAATTATCATAAAATTATAACTATACCATAATTCTAATTAATTATTATTTATTAATATTATATTGTTTTATAACTATTGGGATATTATGATATTAAATATATAATGCATATTATGTTCTCAGTTTTCTTCATATGTAAAAATCGAGTCTCAGGCCTCGCTTACCTAGGGCATCTAGGCATCCAGCTGAGAAAGATAAACAGTTTACCACGCTACCAAACTCTAAAAAGAGATAAAGTCAGCAGTGCACGGTGATGCACTCCCAGCACTCAGGGAGGCAGAGACAGGTATGTCTTTGTGAGCTCGAGGCCAGGCTGGTCTACAAAGTCCAGGACAGCCAAAGCTACCTAGAGAAACCCTGGAGATAAACTCAAAAAACAGGTTTCAAAGTAACTTTTTACTATTCCTTTATTTAAAGAAACTTGCTTTACAAGGACTTCTGTCAGTAATCAACCACCTGTGTCTCACAGTAAGTAATTTGATTTTTTTTTTAAGTTTAAATTTTATGTAAGTTCTGAGGGTCAAGGAAATGATAAGGTATATAATATTATTTCAGATTCCTTTTCCTCTCACTATGCTATTGTTATATTAAGACTTCAAAAGTTTGAAGTTTTAACTATCAATGAAATTCTGATAAGCTCTTAATCTAGTAATCACTGACTGCTATTATCATAATCACAAGCTTACGATTTTAATTTTCCTTTGGTTGTCTTCTAAGTATAGACTTAAACATTGTTTCTCATTGACCTAAAAACATCTGTCCAAATTTTATACAGCCAGTCTTCTGGAGAGAAGGAGAATGTTCATGCTTTTAACCCAAAATCATTCTGGGGTCCTGAGCCTTTATGATGACTCAAAGGCAAAAGTCTACTGATCTTTCTACAATGTGGATTTCAGAACGGATTGCAAACAGTGGTAATGTTAATATATTTAAAACTTTTTAAAGATTTATTCATTTATTTTATGTATATGAACACTGTTTTCATACACACCAGAAGAGAAACTCAGATTCCATTACAGATGGTTGTGAGCCATCATGTGGTTGCTGGGAATTGAACTCAGGACCTCTGGAAGAGCAGTCAGTGTTCTTAACCACTAAGCCATCTCTCCGGCGCCATCTAAAACTTTTTTCTCTCTCTCTTTTTTAACTTAAAAAATATTCTTGTCGCAGGCAAATGGTGGGACCTGGAAACGATCATACTGAGTGAGGTATCCCAAAAGCAGAAAGAAACATATGGTATATACTCACTTATATAAACCTATAGGATAGGAAGTTCAAGCTGAAATCTACGCACCCAGAGAGGATATACAAGAAGGAGGACCCAGGTTGGTATGATCAATGCTTGTTTGGATGAAGAAATGGG
>CM053767.1:18610963-18636073 GCA_028658305.1 Pachyuromys duprasi
GGGGGAGGGGGCTACGCCTGGGATTCAAAGTACCCAACCTGTGATTGAGATAAAAATAAATAAATTTAAAAAAAAATATTCTTGTAATCTTCGGGGAATTAACTGACTCGAATACACCTCTCACAAGTCAAAGGGACTTCATGTAAGTACTACCAATCAACAACCTGTTCTCCATTTGCCAACTCCACCTATTCCTGAGGGTGGAATCTCTCAGTCTGCCTTGGTCTTGGGGCTCCTCCTCCAACTCCCAGGACTGTGGGCCTGGAAGTTTCAAATGTGCACCCAAGATAAAAATTTTCCTCTAAATTCCTTAACTTTACCTTCTCTCCCTGGTCTATCTGTCCCAGCAGATTTTAAATCAGCTTCAGAATATTCCAGCAATTCGCCAGCACCAGGTGTTTCTTCAAAATTCTCCATTCTAAAATAGGGCAGTGGTGGTGCACACCTTTAATCCCAGCACTCGGGAAGCAGAGGCAGGCAGATCTCTGTGAGTGTCAGCTCAGCCTGGTCTACAGAGTGATTCCAGAACAGCAAACACTACGCAGAGAAACCCTATCCAAAAAGCAAACCAACAAAAATATCTGAATCCTGGACAGCTTTGAAGCAGCCTTCGCTTCCCTAGCCTGAGCCTCACAAAAGCTCCAACTGCGGCCTGCAGGTCCCGAGACCCTGACGGTCCCACAGAGCCTGGTCAGTGACTGAACAGCCTGCTCTTCCTGGCCTTGGTCAGCATTCCAGCTTCCCCCAACAATGACACCCCAGTGTGAGCAGGCAGTAGTCATAGAGAAGATTACATCTCTTGATATTATTTATTTATTATCAATAAAAAGGCTGAGATATTATATCTCAAATGTGACAAGTGGCTGAGGTGCCTATTTAACATTTCAAAGTTGACCCTGGCCTCAGGTGCTCCCTGCATCCCTCAGTACCTGTTACAGGGCCCTCCTGGCTGATAGCTCCACCCGTACCTTGAACGCCATCCCAGTGGCTGGTCTTCTCCTCCCAATATAATCCAACCATTTTGATTACCAGCCCTCTTTGTATCTTTGGGCCTTCTGGCTACCTGGTCCCCCTTTCTCCCTTCTCCTTACATTCTTCCCTTTCCCCTCTCCTCAGGGTCACGTCCACTCTGGACTCTCTCGGATGCCCCTGCCTCTGGCTATGCTCTCCCACATATCTATAATAAACTTTCTCCTCCTAGGAGAAGTCATGTTTCTTTTCCTGCTTTCTTTCTTTTTTTTTTTTTTTCCATTCAGATACAATGTGAATTACATGCACTTAAAGGGAGATCAAGTAGAAATAGTCTATGCTGAGCTTATTGTTGTATTAGTTATTGATTCTCCCTCCCAGGGACAAAATGCCCTCCAGGAGCAACATAAAGATTACAAAGAAGACAACTGAGAACGTTCAAGTCTGTAATGGCCAGAGTTTGTGGCTGCTACTATTACCTCTTGGTGGATCATGAAGCAGAATGCTTGAGCTGAAAACAGGAGTGGATGTCACTTGCAACAAGGACCACCAGAGACCTGCTTCTACTAGTTAGGCCAAGCTTCCACAGTCTGCCTAACAACATCACAAATGGGGGACCAAGTATTCAAACCCATGAGCAGACCAAGGGACAATTCTATCCGAACTCCAACAGCTGTGCACACATGAATCATTTGGCTTAGTTGTGTCTTGTTTTATCCTTCTATAAAATACAAGTAATGCTTGAGCGTTCCTGAGACGTGAGGATTAACTCAGTGACAGTAATTCGTGTGTTGATATATGCAACTAGAGGCTAATAAAAGGATTATAGGGCAAGGCTCGTGTGTATCATATCCTGTCCCTGAGAATGCTGTCAGTTGCATTTCAGCTAAAGGCAGTTATTCACATGGCAATAATAGCCCCGACTCTCAGAATTGGCAGCAGGTTAGAATAAGTCAGCATTTTTCACGAAAACTAGGTCACATGGTCTAGAAAATGTTTACTTTGATTGAGAACCCCAGAGCGAGATATGCCCTGACCTGCCTGTTCTAGAAAGTTTTTGTCCTGTTGACAAGATAATTAGCTTCATGAGGAATATAGTTTTCCCAGCTGATCTTAGCAGAAGTAGAAAATGTCTGCTGTTACCCCTCTTCTCATAGTAGCCGTGATTCGCCATTATAAAATACATTTCAACCAGGGATTCATACCTGAATCCCTGAAATGATTTCTTGCTTAGACTAAGAGAAGTAGATTATGACTTTTCAGATTAAACTTGTAATTTGGGCTCCGAGATTTCATTACAAAAATCAAGCCAAAGCCGAAAGAAATTACCCAGGGTGTGGGGAACACGGGTCCATCTCTTATGGAATACAGATCCCATGTCTTATTATTTCCCCCACAAATGAAAAACCACTTTAATCCTGACTCATTTTCTTTCCTTTTCCTCTTAGACCTGTAAAACAAACACCTCTGACTCACCGCCCCCCCCCACCAAGTATAATTTTGAAAGCACCTGTAAGATACATATTCAACTTTTTGAGGCTGAAAGTTTCTTTAGAAAAGGATGGAGGTCCCCCCCACCCTTTCTGTTTTCTTTTATTTTAAATTTTGCTTCTAAGTGCTACTACCTTAAATTGTGGAGCCAAATTACACCTTTAAAGTGTTTATGTAATGGGCATAGCGGCACATGCCTACAATCTCAGTACTTGGAAGGCTGAACCAGGAGTTTCCACTCCAGCCAGGGATCTATAGCAGGACCCTGTCTCATCCAAACAAAAGATGGAAAAGGCGCTTATGCCTTTTTAAATCTATCCAGGTTTCCTTTAACCCATCACTGAGGATCTAAGCTAATAAAACCATTCTTTGTAGAACAATCTCCCCCACTTTACAGCTTTTGTTCTTCAATTCAGTTCTACTCATCTGCTGAGCTTGCTTGTAAGACCAATAATAGGCTCCTGTATTCTAGGAGTTTCTGCAGGCAGACCTTGACCCACGCTATTAAGTTCTTTAGCCACAGAGGTATTGTGAAAGAACAACTGCCTTGGAACAAGTTACTCCATGTATCCATTCTCTTCCGAACAATGAGCCACACTCCTGGGATATCAATGCCATCACTGAAAAAGATAAGACCTGAGGTTCTGTAACCTATGTTTTTCTTCAGTGTTGCTTTAGGGGATACACAATAGTAAGTGTATCTAGAGCACAGCTGCCATCTCCTTTCTCTTTTCTCTTTAATTGTGTTTTATGGCAACATCATAAATATTTCTGGAAAGCTTCAGTGGCTGGAGAGAGAACCTGGCATACGCTCAGGTTTTTACAAAAACACACGAATTACCTTGATGATCAGATGGATCAAGAAAACCCTGTTTGTTGGGTATTTCAAACAAGGGCTTTAGCAAAGTGAGCTCAGTTGCTGCTGCTGCTTTTTGACAACAGCCTGTGAATCACTGATAGAAAAGCATGAGAACGGAGTCAGCAACTTAATTATATATCATTACCCAAGATAATGGCAACATTTTAGGTATGAATTAAACCTTTTGTGGTGGAGTCTTGCATCATTCCCCTGTGTTAGTGTGGTCAGAGATTCTAAAAGTCTGTAGACAAAACACTCAAGCTTATTGTTCATTCAAGAGTAGTTGCCATCTTTCTTTGTATTCATCTTTCAAGATAGCAGGAGGAAAGAAGAACTTCTTTCTGTTCTGAGGACAGAAAAACAGCTCTGATGAAAGGTGGGAGGTAATAGTCACATTAAAAAGACTGAAATGCACCACCAAAAAAAAAGGGGGTGGGGGGTGGGGGACGTCACAACGATGCAGTGAAAGCCTGGCATCAAACCCGGGAAGTATTTGCTCTGACCTCCTGACCTGACCATAGGCAGGACTTTATCTCGGGCTTTTTCCAAGGTAAGAGAGAATTACTTCCTGGAGTCAGGACCTCAGGCACTCACCACACAGGATTTCTGTTCTGAAGGTTGTACATGGCACAGTTATGAGGAAAGAGTCATCTCATCCCCAGGAATACTGGTACCAACCTTTCTTCCCTTACTTCAACAGCAAAGTTCAAAATGCAATGAAAAAAAAAAAAAAACCTGTAAAGATGTAAAAAAAAAAAAAACTACAAAGGGGTCATGGAGGTGCACAGGTATCTGGCTGCAAGGTCTTGAGAGCTCTAATCCTTTCAAAGAAGCATCAGTCTATACCATGATCACAAAGAAGCTTCTTTCCTAACCAGACTCTGTCCCGACCCATATTGGTTTGACCCATATTATTTTTTTACTTCAAGTTTGTATTGAAAGTCAAATTTTAAAAGCATGGTTTCCAAGTCTCTGGTTTCACCTTTGAGTCATCAGACAGGCCTTACATGAGGACTGCTTCAGAGCATCACGCCCAGGTCAGGAGTGGAATCCATCCTTCCCTGGAGGACGGGGTAGGAAAACCAACCCCTGTCTTAAAGCCATATCTACTTAGGTAGTTGACATTGCTCAGAAAGCCCCACAAATCTGTGAAGATTTAAATATAAAAGCTCTTAAGCTGTTTTAAAGGGACTTTTCTGTGATTTCACTCAGCAGTGTTTCCTGGAAATAGGTTTGCTGTGTCTCCTATAAGCCCATTCCTGTTTTCTCACAATAGTTAGAAATAATGAGTTTTCACCTGGGGTTAACCACTTCTTCTGGGGACTTTCATGTGTGGAAAAGAAACACACTGTGTTGTAATTTGTTTTGCCATGTGCATTTGGGGTTTTTTGTTTGGGGTATTTGGGTCTTTTTTGTTTGGGGCATTTGTGTTGTGCTTGGGACTTTGGATTTTGTTGGGGGTGAGGGAGTGGTATGTGTGTAGCCCAAAGTGTCCAGGAACTCTGTTTAAATCAGGCTGTCCTTGAACTCACAGAGATCTGCCTACTTCTGTCTCCCAAGTGCTGGAATTTTTCTTTCATTTCTGAGACAATGTCTTAATAGGAAGTTCAGCCTGGTTGCTTTAGACATATTTTTCTTTGATCTTATGTGTATGTGTGTTTGCATGAGTATATGTCACATGTGTGGATACCTGAGGAGGGCCAGAAGAGGGTGTCAGCTGACCTTAAGCTAGAGTTACCTGCAGTTATAAGCCATCTGACATGGGTGCTGGGAATTGAACTTGGGTCCTCTAAAAGAACAGCAAGCACTCAACCATTAATCCATCTCTACAGTCTTCAGGGCTAATTTTTAACCTCTGCCCCGGGGACAGAGCCCATGTCTCCATGCCCAGCATAGACCATTTCAGGTTGTTGTTATTGTTAGCTAATTTCTGTCAACTCCTATTGTGTGGATGTTAAATAAAGACCTTTTCCCTTCTGAGACTCTCACACACACACACCAGCACTACCCATGCAATCGCCTTGAAGTTAAAGAAAGGGCTCTAATGGGAAATGCAAGTATTAAGATGGACTCACTCTACCTGTCACCCATCCTGAGGTCACACTTCAGACTCCCTCTGACTTTGGCTTAAACAAAGCATGACGGAGCTATAAGTTCCTCCACTCTGAGAAGAGGTGAACTTCACAGTAAAGCAAGGATAGAACTGTCCTCCACCCCAGCTCATACATGTATGTCATTAAGAGAGATGTGGATATGAAAGTCTTTGTGTCTCCATGGGCTATTTCTGGACTTGGTACAGAATCATTTTGTCATCCTGGTTTTCACAGTCATATTGTGATTGGCAGGAGAAGTAGAAAGTAGAGCATGTGGGCTGTCCTCTGATCTCTTCAACCGTGTGAAACAAAGTGTCGCTTTCTCTCTTCCAGCTAAAATGGCATTGTTATTTCAGCCCTTTCTCCCAGGACTATTTCTCAACTTTAATTATTCTTCTTGGGCTTCTCTGGTAACTCCCAACTCTTCCCCTTGGAACAGTGGTTCTCATGACTAGCATAGGCTCCTATGCTCTGCTGGTTTCTTACACTGAGGAAAATCAACTCATTTCTTTTAACAATTAGTATACACGTTCTTGTATAGTTTAACTTCAGACATTCATTTTATTAGCTATTCCTCCAAAGTAAATAACTGCAACATCTATAAGAATCCTGAACAAATCAATGGTTTTTGGTGTTTAAAGGCATCTGTTTTATTATTATTTCGAGTCTCGTTCAACTTTTCTAAATTTCACTTTGTCCCAAAGTGGACAAAACTCTATAACTTTAACAAAAGTCTTAAGCACAGTGAACAGAGTGAAAAGTTTACCACTGTGAAGATTCCTCATCTTCTAATTGTTCTACCTTTGTATACTTAAATCATAATTTTATTACCATGATACTACATTGCTAACAGATGTGTATTTAGTCACACATAGAGATTTTGAATTCTTGAATATACAGTCTTTGTTTCTGAACTTTGAAATATAATATTGATTATTATGTCTTCACTAGTTGTGAATCTACAAATTTATGTTCACCTCAGTTCACTCTATATGTGTGTGTCTGTGTCTGTGCATGTAGTTTGGGATAGGATTGTGGGTGGGGAAGGGATGTTTGCTTAGTTGGATTTCAAAGACAAAGTCTTGCTATATAGCCCAGGCTGGCATCAACTTGTGATCTTGCCTGCTTTTCATGAGTCCTGGCATTACTGGCTTTGCCACCACACCCAACTCTATGTCTTGAACTTCTACGTTACATTTGTTAGTTTAATCCATTCATTCATTCTTAAAAACTGTTTCTACCTTTGATACTATGAAAAGTTGCACTTATTTATCTATAAGAAAGAAAAGTGAGAGAAAATAAAGAGTACAAAAGTGAAGTTTAGAATCCAGCCAAGAGTAGAAAGTGTTAAATGCTATAAAAATAGAAATGTGTGTATAATTTTATATGTCGCGAAGGTTATGTAAACACAAATATTAATAAAATAAAGCAATCCTGAGCCAGCATTTTGCTTATAACACCTTAAATATTACTGTAACTTTTCAAACCATTGATAATTATGCCTTTGAAAAGTCAATTGCAGTAATATTACAGTGGCCCACACCTGTAATCCCAGCACTTTATTGAAACAGGAGGCAGAATATAGTGAGAATTTTTGTGTCTTTAAAAAACCAATTATGTCATGTAAACATGTTTTTGTTTCAATCCCAGGTGTGGGGTGTGGGGCTGCTTCAGACTATCCATAGCAGCAGACGATTTGCCTGGAGCGTGCTCTGGCAGGGGGCATCATTCTGCCAGCTGAAGATAGTTTAATCCTCGGGATTCTAGAGAAGGTATTAAAAAAATGGAGCCGCAAGAGAGGAGATTCAGCTGTTCCTCCTGCTGGTTCCTGCTCCTGCTGCTGCTGTTACTGGTTTGTCATGTGGTAAAGAAAAAACGGACAAGAAAAAGAAGCTGGAGATATCCTGACAAAGATTGGACTTGCCCCCAAAAGCTCAATGCCCATAATTAACAGAAAGTAGTCTAAATAGAATTCAATGTCCACTTTCCCCTCTCACGTTCTTTGTATCCTACCAGATGTTGGGGGGTTGGAAGGGATCAGGGTAGAGAAGGGTGGTAGATATAAGAATCAAATAAATTACATTTAAAAAATGAACATACAGCAACAGCATATTAATTGTGGAGAACTCAAGGCTAGCTTGGACAACAGAATGAGACACTGCCTCAGAAAAGAAAGAGAGAAAGAGGGAGAGAGAGAGAATGATTAATGCATTGTTGCTGGTTGTGTTGGATTACATCAGCATTTTGGAGGCAGAGGCTGGAGAATTACAAGTTTAAAGACAGCCTGGGCCATTTAGTAACAATCTGTCTAAAAGAAGGGTGCAAATTCTTCCCAAAACATTTTTTGCCTATTTATCCATCCAGTAAAAATGAATAAATAAATAAAAAGTCCTACTAAGTAATGTTATTAAAAGCCCATGAAATTTACTATTTATTGTTTTGCTTTAAATGGTTGAAGTTAATAAAATTTCATGTTAAATATGAATCCCACTTTGCTGAAATTCTCTTACACACCAATTATCTCTGCTCTACCTGTGAAAGAGGATTGCCTGCATTATTTTTCAAAATTCAGACTTCTTGAAAATAGAATTTCCTTTATGAGATCGGTTGAATAGTATATTCGACGTACTCAACAAACATATAGTGTCTGTATGGCTATGCCGCTCTGAATATACCCTGTCCTCTCAGAATGGGGGAGGGTAGTGTGTGTGTGTGTGTGTGTGTGGAGAGAGAGAAGCTGACATTTCTGCCTACTTTAGTACAAATTAAAGGGCTCCCTACTTTCAAGTAAACTCTAAAGAAAGACTATTCTTCAGGGTATGCATGGCAAGCTCACAGGGTCAAGGCAAGCCTGATTCTAGAGCTCAGTCTCATACGCTACCATTCCTGTAGATGGTAATGTCTACTTTTCTGGACTGGGAATGGGAAGTGATCTTAAGCTACTCATTTCAAGAGAGGTTTGGTCAGGTGGCAAAGAGTTAAAAACGAGACGTGTTGAAGCACACATCCAGACCGCAGAAGTTGTCTGCTCTTAAAACAGTTCTCAGGCTGGTGTTAAAATTCAGTAGGATACTTGCTCAGCATGCTCAAGGCACTGGGTTTGATCCCCAGTAAATGAAAGTTCTTATGTAACCAGTAACATTAATCAGCTTTAGAGCAACTCAGTGTGAAATGATGTCTCATTTGTGTTGAAGCCATTTTATTAGTTTTCAGATTTATGTAGTAACTGTGAGATTAAAATGCCCTAAGAGCTAACAGTAAAATAATATTTGACTAAAGAACTAATTTTTAGCAGACATTTGGCATTTTGTTACATCTCCCCAAATATACCTTCATGAAATATCCCATTCATAAGCATCTTCGTGTTAGCCATGAGCTGTTTAAAATGACATGGAGTTTTAGGTTGGCCAGGGGAGAGAGAGCACTTTCCAATGACAAGGTTCTGGTCAACGACAGATGAGGTTTTAGAAGTATTTGCCAAGATCAGATAAAGGTAAATATACTCTGGGGACAACAAGATACATTTTTTCAAAAACATAAATTAGGAGGTGGTAATAGTTCCTGGCCCACCAGTTGCTTCTCATCTAAATCCAATGAATGTGAACAATAAAGAAAAGAAAAAGCATTAAATTTTCTCAGAGTGAACACCTTTTAGGTGTCCTATAAAAAACTTCATTTAAGGCCTTGTTCATTATGAACCCTGCTTCATGAAATATTCCTTCATATCTGCCAAACCTTAGAAGAACCCTTGTAAAAATACTGTGCAGATAAACAGTGGCAGTCTTACATAATGAGATGTCCTTGCCAAATGGGAGTGAAAGAAGACAAGAAGCCTGCCTCCCACTGAGCAATATGTTCCAGGCCTAGCAAGCCTGAAACTCCATCATTCATGGCCTGGTCTGGCTCCTCACAGAAGCTCAGCATCGTGCTAGGCTACTGCAGAGAAGAGCACAGCAAAGCCCTTCACAGCACAGAGGCATTGGCTCTTTCCTTTCTCCCGCTGTTGGAGTGTGAAGGCAGCACAGGCAAAGATTGCGCCGCCACCACCATACTTAGCACTGAATCATGTCTAGTAAATACTAGATGGATTGAATTGCTTTCCAGTCTCCAGATGAGTGTCTTAACGGGTTACCTGTTCCAAGCACAGAACTGGCCTTGGAAACCACAGGGCAACATATTTTCTCCCAGGAGCTGTTCATTTCACTCTGCTGATGTGCAATCCACGAAGGACAAAGAGCCATGCTGTTAGAAGGAAAGTTGAATATTCATAGCAGCTGAATTCTGCTCCTCCTTCCCGCCCCGACTGAGACAGTTTCTCACAAATCCCAGCCTGGCCTTGAACTTGCCAAGAACCCAGGATAACTTGAACTTCCTGATCTGCCTGTTTCCACTTCTCAACTCTGCTAGGGTTATAGGCCTGTATTTCCACAACTGATTTTATGCTGTACTGGGGATGGAACCCAAGGCTTCATGTATGCTAGGCAAACGGGGTCTACCATGTGCGCTATATTCTCAGTCTGCAATTATATATATATTTTTTGTACCAAAGAATGTTTCTGTGGAATGTTTACACCATACCGACCACATTTGCCAGTCTAAGAAGCCAACCTAATGATCTCAGTTCTCAAAGGAGATACTTCCCTGGACATAGTTCTTATGACAGCTAATGATCCCTCAGTTTTCAGCAGCATCCTTTACGACGTGTGGAATCCGATTGGAGCTCCTGTGCCTCAGCTTTTCCTCAAATTGAGATCCAAGTAACACCCACTTTGCACTGGTGCTTTAGGTGCTGAGTGCGGCACTCCGGATTACCTATCCCTCCCACACAGGGGAGTCCGTTTTCCTCAGAGTGCTCATTTCCTGATAGGCTGCCTATGCTTGGGTGCATGGCCTCACGTAGCTATGCCCTAATTAGATGACATGGAAGAAGGAGAAGGAAGACATAAAGTAGGAAGGAGGAATTGGAGGGGAAAAATCTAAGAAGAGGTGGAGAGCTGGAGAGGGAAGAGAAGATAAATACAGTCAAAATGCATTGCATACATGTATGAACTTCTCAAATAAAAAATATTATATTAAAAATTAAACATTTACCATGTAAAAATTACAAACATATAATAAGACAAGATAATCAAAATTATGCATCGGTTAAGAATACAATATGAATTCAAGTGATTAATATTTGTAAGTATTCTAGACATTTTTAGATACTAATTCAGGAGAAGAAAATCCAGGAATGAATTATAGTTGACAGCTACTTACTTGGAATTCACTGGGTTAAAGTTAATAAAAATGCAGCAAAAAAAAAAAAAAAGCAGAAGGGTTATCTACTTTCTAAGAACTTAAAGTCTGGTAGCAGAAGCCAATATTTAAACATCTAACTGTGAAAATTGAGCAAGCAAGGAAGCCTAAGTAGTGAGGCACCCAGGAATCAGGTCAAGAAATATGACTGAAATTAACTATATTGCTTCAATATGCTTGTGTTGAAAATATGCTTGTGTTGACCATGATAGGAAAACTGTGTGTTCATTGATGACAGGGTATCATGTAGCCCAGGCTGGCCTTGAACTTGCTGTATGGCTGAGGATCACTTTCAACTCTAGTCCTCCTTCCTCTACCTCTCAAGTGCTGGGATGCTGCCATCCCTCGTTTAGGATTGTATTTAAATGATTATTCATGAACACAAAGTGCCGTTTAAAACTTGGTTTTGTTACTTGTTTGTTCTTATTGGCATTGACACAGAGTTCCACTAAAGCAACCCAGCCGGGTCTTGAACTTGAGAAGCTTTTGGATCACCCTCCCCAATGCTGGCTTTAATGCCATATGCAAACATGTTCAGCTGAAACTTGCTTTTCCAGCAAATCAAGATATTCTATCATATACACAGTGGTTCTCAACCTGTAGGTCTTGACCCCTTTGGTGGGACTGAATGACCGTTTCACAGGGCTTTCCTAAAACCATCTGAAAACAGAAATTTACTTTACGATTCGAAACAGTAGCAAATTACAGTTAAGCAATGAAATGTTTACCATTGGACACCACCATACATTAGGAACTGTAGCCCTTAGGGCCTGTATTAAAAGGTCCCAGCATTAGGTAGGTTGAGGACTACTGTGTTGAAGGCATTTTGAGGAGAAAAATTATCAAATTTTCTTAAGGTTGATATTAGACCTATGATGTTGACTTCTGTTTGTTTGCTTCCTTGTCTGTTTTTGTGATGCTGGGGACAAGACCTACTGCCTTGGCTGCATTAGGCAAGCAGTGTTCCATGGATCAGAATCCTTTTGTTGGTCATCTTGACAGAACCATCCATTGTAATGTTTTTCATAATTCTTATTTCTAGATCAGAAAGTAATGGTTAGCAGATTATCCTCCATCATTTCCCATCTGGTTTTTGAGACAGGTTCTCTCAAAGGAGCCCAGAACTCACCGATTTAGCTAGACTACCTGAATAGAAAGCCCCAGGGAACTTCCTGTCTTATCTCCCCAGGAATGTGATTAGGGGCTCACACTAGGAGCTCAGCTTTCTAGGCTGGACATTGGACTCAGCCCCATGCTTACATAGCAAGCTCTTTACCAACTAAACCTATGCATCAGCCCCCTCGCTTCCACTTTGTTGCAAGTTTGCTGTTCAACAACATGTAGAACATAAAAAGCGATAGGCACCCCACTAAAGACAATGGCCAGATGCAGATGAGCTACAGTATCTTATCTTCCAGATAGTCTGGAGGGGGAAAGGGTTACTGCTTGTGTGCAACCACTGTCCAAGAAGGCTTTTCTCCCTGCCCACCTTCCAAACAGCTTGTCTAGATAGAAAGGTAGGGGTACGAACCTCTCATTTGGTTAAAAGACAGTGACAGCTATTCTTACAAGCGGGACTATTTCTCAGCAGCTCCTCCAATGCCATTCCACTTCGTTTCACTAAATAAAAGTCTAAGGAAACCCTTGGGAAAAGGCAGTCTCACTCTGAGTGTGAGCACAGCAGGGGAGACTGTAACATGACTTGCCCAGTCCCTCTATTTCATAAGCCGGCACCGTGTGTAAGTGTTGGCTTCCGACAGCCTCCTGTAGTTGACTTCAAAAAGTATCTCAGGGGAACGCCTCTTGTCTTCCATAGTGACCCCAGACCTTTTACTATTAAAAGTTTTTTTTTCTTTTTCTTTTCTTCTTAGACAGGGAAAAGTCAATAATATGTATAGATTCCTTAATGGATATTACTCTCAACAGTGATATATGTGAGATATGGTCTGCATTGCTTTGAAAATGTCTTACTTAAAAAAAAAAAAGGAATTCATTTATTCATTTTACTTCCATTCATGTATGGTTTAAGAGTCTGCAGATGTAAAACTAAAGGGTTGGATTTGGAACCAAACTGTGGGCCTGTGCAAAATGACAAAAAAAAAAATTCTAGTCACAGAAATATCTCTGTGGGCAAACTACTATAAACTGTCCAGTATATTTAAGGGGTGGGGGTGGAGAAAGAAAAAAAAAAAACATGATTTTTTTTTGAGGTATAATTTTTCTTTCCCCCAGTCTGTTTTCTCCCAAGGCCCTTTCACTACTATATTGCAAATTAGTAGCAAAACAGAACAGAAAACCCAGATGCTCAAATGATCTCCTCAAGAAGCTGCTGGACTCCCAGAATAGCCTCCCCAAAACAGGGTATCTTTTTCAGAAGTGACTGCTTTCCTCAGGGAAGGGACTGCAGCGCAGAAAGCCTGGAATGCCTACGCAAGGCTCCAAAAAGATCATCTTTCCTTTTACAACTTTGTTTTGAATTTTCCTGAGCGGCACTGAGGACGTTAGACGCAGCCCATCGCTGTTGTCCAAGTTTTGCTCCTTTCCTTCTGCGTTAACCTGAAGCTGGATTTCAACTAGCCTTCGTACAACCCCTGCTGAGCGGACAATCCTAGACTCTCGGGATTCCAGGCTTGCTTGCTTCCCTGTGGCAGCCGGACCGCCAGCGTCCCTGCTGATTCACTGGGAGAGGTTAGGAGGGTGCAGGGCAGTGACCCTGTTGATAGGGCCTGGAGCCCATTTGTAAACCCCAGCTTTGCCTAAGCTCAACCGGGGCTTTTAAACTTTCTCATCAGCTTCTCCATCGGCAAATTGGGAATCAGCCTGGCATTAGGGCACTTAACTTTGTTTTCTTTGATGAAGTGCTTTGAAGATGAAAAGAGTCGCGTTTATTTTGTTTAGCAGCGTAAATTAATGGGGTCAGAACCATGACACACGGTGTGTTTGGTGGCACTTCTTGATTTACTGGCTCTGCCTAGTCCATTGCTTACACAGTCGAGTTCATCCCAGCCGGTCGCTGACGACTATCTCCAGTTTTCTTTACTTTCAGGATTTAAACTCAAAACCTGTATGATTGAGCCAGCAAGGTAGGCTTTAAAGAATGTGTCATAGTCATCTGTCTCTAGGCAGACTGCTGTATCACACCCAGGAAAGCTGGCCTAATACTTCCATACATCCTACTTAAGGTCATCTAGAAAAGTCAAAGAACTAGCTGGGTAATCCAAGCATTCAGGAGGCAGGTGGATCACTGTGAGTTTGAGGCCAGCCTGGTCCACAAAGCGAGTACAGGACAGCCAAGGCCACGTAGCAAAACCCTATCTCAAAAAACAAACAAACAAAAAAGCAAACTTTCTCAGTTTTCATTAGAAAAGTCAGAATTTGGCTAATTCCTGGAACATGTCCCCCTTTAACAAGGCTCAAGATAATTATATACTTGTCAAGTAAAGCATAAGCATGCTTACTTCTTTTTTTTTTAATTATATTTGTCCTTTGGTGTATGCATCTGAATAGATGCTCGTGTGCCTGTGTCAACTCCTGGAACTGGAGGTACATGCGGTTGTGATCTGCCATGTCCTGCTGGGAACCCCACCATAGTCCTCCGTAAGAGTAATAAGTTCTCTTAGCTGCTGAGTTCTCTTTCCAGCCCACAAAGCTAGTTCTCTTCTCAGTGATCACTTGAGTTCTATTTGATACACGATCACAAAAGGTTCGAAACACACATTTAGTTCACATTGCTTTGAATATCCTGAATAAAAAAAAAAACATAAAGACTGCTGCTTTTATCTTGTTACGGTTTTACCAGGTTCATAATATTTCAGCTAAGAATCAGACCAAACGACTGCTATGAAATGAACTTGGGCCATGCCTGGCACCATAAACTTTAATCATAGTGCTTGGGAAGCAGAGGAAGGTAGATCTCCATGAGGTTAAGGCTATCCTTGTCCGCGTGCCAAGTTCCAGGTCAACAAGGACTACATAGTAATACCCTGGCTCAAAACAAATAAACAAAGGAGAGCTTGAAGACACTGTGGAGGTTGACACCTGTAATCCCCGCACAATGGTGGATGATCAGAGGTTTCAGGCCACCCTCAGCTACATTAGAAATTAGAGGCCAGCCTAATATACACAAGACATACTGCCTTAAGACAGACAGACAGAAGGATAGATAGTACACAAACAAAAATGTACATAAATAAAATGTTTTATGTTAGGTATATAGGTGTTTTGACTATTCTGTTCTATTTTCTGCATATAGGTGTTTTGTCTACATATTTGTCTTATGCCCAATGTACCTGTCTGGTACATAAAGAGGCTAGAAGGGATCACCAAACCCCTTGGGACTAGAGTTGCACATAGTTGTGCACTATCACATAGGTGATGGAAACCAAATCCAATCTCTCTAAAAAAAGTCGCAAGTGCTACTTAACCACTAAGCCGTCTCTCCAAACCCAAATACAATATTTTATTTTAATTTCACTTATCAGTGTGCGTGTGAGAGAAGGAGACACACAGACAGACAGGCACAGACAGAGGGTGGCCACATGCCATGGTACATATGTGGGTGTTAGAAAATAACTTCCAGAGTCAGCTCTTTCCTTCTACCTTTACACATGTTTCAGTGATAAAGCTTGGGTCTCCAGGCTTCCAGAGTAAGTACTTTTACTCCACTGAGTCATCTTGCCGGCCCATAGTAAAGTATTTTTAATTTTTTTAAATGATTTTTTTTTAATTTTATGAGCATTGGTGTTTTGCCCACAAGTGTGCTTGTATGAAAGTGTCAGGTCCCCTGGAACTGGAGTTACAGACAGTTGTGAGCTGCTGTGTGGGTGCTGGGAATTGAACCCAAGTCCTCTGGAAGAGCAAGCAATCAGTCCTCTTAACCATGGCCCATCCCTCCTGCTGTTATAAAATATAATGCAGCAAGGGGGAACCTTTGACAGGCCCATGCCAAGGTGTGCCCCTGAGTAATTAAGCCATGCAACAGATCTGGTATAAAGGAGGTTTCTTGGGGGAGGAGAGAGGACCTAGGGAAGGGGGTGAGGTAGATAAGTAGGCATGCAGACAGATAGACAGGAACAGAGCCATGACGGCAGAGAAGAGTAGGGCACAAAGGATAGAACGAGGGACGCAGAGGACATTGAGGGGAAGAGAAGAACAGAGAGTGAGCTGGGGCTCCAGGCAGCTTCTTTCATATGCAGCATACACCTCACACACCTGGCGGCGATTCCAGGTGACGGCATAAGCCTCTGCTAGATTGCTTCGAGAAGCCTAGTGGAATTGCCTGTATGCTATCAGCAGTCCCATAAAATATATTATTAAACAATTAAAAGTGGCCTCAAATATAAGTTTAGGAAATTACCCAAAAGTAGAATTGAAGAAGGAAAGGTGCAAGAATTTAGTTTTTTTCCTAATTTGGACATTTTGTGTCCCACAGTTTCCTCAGACATTTTATTAACTTTCAGCAGACTAAAAATCAACACTGCAACATAGGGGCATATTTTATTAATTCTAGAATCTAAATGTCTTGTCAGTTGCTTTGAGTGACTATTCTACTGTGTGATAGTTAATTTTCTATGACAGTTTGGCTCAGCTAATATATCCAGATGTTGGGTCAAACATTAGTCTAGATTTTATGTCGTAAAGTCAGCTTTTAGATGTGATTAAGATTTAAGCCAGTGAACTTTAAATAAATCAGATTAGCCTTCATAATGTGCTCAGGCTTATTTTAGATACTTTTCTCATAGCTGTGATTAAAATACCTGGAAAGAGTGACTTTAACAGAATCGAGATTGACTTTCATTCACACTTTGAAAGTGTATAATCTATCCTGGCAAGGAAGACATAGCAGAATTCCTGGCAGCAGGAATGTATGGAGAGGAGTCTTCACATCTCTGCACTGGAAGCAGAAGGTGCTCCCAACCTGGGGAAGACTATAGGTCCCAGAACCCTCCCCCTAGCAGCCTGCTTCCTGTAGATTCTGCAAGTTCCTGAAACAACCCCAGCTGGGAACCAAGTGCTGAAACACACGAGGCTTCGGAGACATTTCATAGTCAAGCCACAGTGCATGTGCACAGGCCCTGTTGGTTGTGTTCTGTTATTCTGGAGAACTGTGAGTAATAAAACTGACTCTTCCTTCTTTCCTTTTCCCTCTTGAGTTTTTCCCTTGTCCTTTACCTCCTTGGCTGGCACTAGTCCCATATGTGGTTAAGGGACATTGACCCAGGAGAACAGGAGGGAACAGCAAAAACAAAGATTTGAGGAGACAAGATGGCCTTGTGTTCCTCCCTTGGATACACTTATGGAAGGACATCCTGTGCATCCCCATGAGAAGAAGAAAGAGAGAAAGTAGATGTGACATAGAAAGTGAGGTCTGTGCAGTGAGAAAATATGGGCGAATACAAGCATACTCTTGACGCTCATGAAAATCATGTGAGTTTTCACATGTGTGTTAGCCATAGACTTACAGTATTGCAACTGATCTCAAATCACAGACTTCCCTTATTTCTTGTACAGTCCATGCCAAATAAATGTTGAGTGCCTTGGGAAAGGGCTTCTATCTTACCCACGTCAGTGTGGCTGCCTGACACAGGTCATTCCTCCTGCACTGCCTAAGCCTCTCTTGGGCTAGCTGAGAAGAAAAGTGTCACACTAGGAAGCACATTGATATCTCAAGATAAGAGGCTCACAGCTCATTGTGCAAAAGGACTGTTTTCAGAGGTTGTCTCTGCTGTGTCACCATCCTTCTGTGATTACTCTGGTCAGCTGGGCCGAGATTTAATTTTATAGAAAGTAATCAAAAACCAAGGCAAACCTGAGGTTTGAAGTCAAAGACTGGAAATTGTCCAGCCTTCACTAAATATGATGGTTTATGTCTATAATCCCAACACTTGGGAGGTTTCTTTCCAGCTTTTACAATCTTTAGAGTAATCCAGAAAGTACTTGGTGAGCACTGTGTTCGGTCATCACAAAAATTCCCTCCAGTACTCAGATATGCAGATTTGAACCTTGCACAGCAGGTCAAAAAGGGTCAGCATAGGCCACACAAATTGAGTAGCAAGGTTTGCCCAAGAGAGCCAACCTACATCTATATATGTATGTATAAACTTCAATAATAAAGCAAATTATATTTCTCAGGGATGAAAGGGGTCTGGTGTTTGGCACAGGCTTGAAGTGGGCTGCTAGAATATTTCTCCTATGCATTCTCAAAGTTCATGTGGAAAACATGACTTGAATACATAGGAAAAAAGAATTTAACTCACTGTGGTTGTTTGAGTAAGATATACCTTGTAGTCCAGGCAATTGAATACTCAGTGCCCAGTTGGTAGCTGTTTGGGGAGGCTTCAGAAGTGTGGCCTGGCCATTTCAACTTCACTCTCTCTGCTTCCTGTTTGTGGCTGGAGATATGAACTCTCAGCTCTCAGTTTCCATCCAACTGCCATACCTGCCTGCTGCTGTCTCCATTGGAATGATAAGAAACTCTTTTTTTTTTTTTACTAGCAAATATTTTATTTTTTATCTGTATAAAGCCCTTAGAAACACACTGCTGTATTTTATGTAATATTAAAATATAAGATTTCAAGTAATATTAAAAACACCTTTTAGTTTCTGGAGGAGGCCTTCCATGCCCAGGATCATCCAGGCCTGCAGGTCCTCAGGAAGTACCAGGATAGGGCCCACCCAGCATTTTCCTAGCCTGATGGAGGACACACCAGCATAGGTCACCTCCAGGCTGGCCCCTCTGCCTTCCCAGGCTACATATTAGGAAATGATCTTCTCCAACCCTACACCTAACAAAGGGCTAAAATCTAAAATACATAAAGAATTTAAAAATCGTTTTCATTGACATTTGTCCTTTGTTTTGTTAGTAGTACTAGCATTATTTTACAGTTTATTCACTTTGTATCCTGGTTGTAGCCCCTCCCTCTTCTCCTCCTAGTCTCACCCTCCCTCCTCTCTCACTTCCGATGTCTGTCCTGTTTGCCCTTGTGAATGAGGATTAAGCATCTTCCCTAGGGTCCTCCTTGTTGTCTAGCTTCTTTAGGTCCATAGATTTTAGTATGTTTATCCTATATTACATAGCTAATATCCACTTAAAAGTGAGTATATAGCACATTTGTCTCTCTGCCTCTGGGTTACCTCCACTCAGGATGATCTTTTCTATTTCCATCCATTTGCCTACAAATCTCATGATTTCCTTGTTTTTAATAGCTGAGGGATGACAGGTTCTGGAGATGAGTAACTCTTTTTTTTTAATGTATGTATTTATTTATATAGTGTTCTACACACATGCACACCTCCACACCAGAAGACAGCCCCAGGATCTCACTATAGATAGTTGGGAGCCACCATGTGGGTGCTGGGAATTGAACTCAGGACCTCTGGAAGAGCAGCCAGTGCTCCTAGCCTCTGAGCCATCTCTCCATGGAATAAGTGCCTCTTATTCCTCTGGAACTATAAGTCCTAAATAAACTTTTCCTCCAATAAGTTGCCTTGTTTACAGTGTTCTGTC
Organism: Pachyuromys duprasi; assembly: GCA_028658305.1. Classification (NCBI taxonomy): domain Eukaryota; kingdom Metazoa; phylum Chordata; class Mammalia; order Rodentia; family Muridae; genus Pachyuromys; species Pachyuromys duprasi. Next base: position 18,630,180 of record CM053767.1, read on the forward strand.
ACAGCAATAGCAAAGGAACAAATAAACTCACACTTCCAAAGTCTCATTCAGAGACTTTGTGTCCAAATAATCCAAAGTGAGACACTTGACTCTAATCCATGTGGCACCAAAAGCAAAACTGACCAAAGCCTATAGCATTCAGGAGGAAAGGAGAGTGTCCACATAGAGTTTGAGTGCATACTACATACTATACATTAAATACTATACTATAAACACTATATCTTCATTATGTATACTCTTGAGTATTGAAGTGGTACTACTGTTGAATTGGTGCAATGGCCAGTGTAAAGACCGGAGAGTTTTGGCAACTCCACATCACAAACAAGAGAACATGGCTAAGCAATTGCTTATTTCTATAGATCCAAAAAGGGAAACAAGGGTAAACATTTTTTGCATAATAATTTACATAGTACCGTATGCCATGCTTATTATGTTTGGCTCACAAAAGGCAAACTGTGTTGACTTCATTTGAATATTTTTTTCTTCTAGCAAAAATAGAATATATCTGTATATGTTATAGATAAATTTTAAGAAGATTTTGGGGGCTTGGCTAAAATACGTTTTAATTTGTTTCTACTACATGTGTTCTGAGAACCACCACGCCTCTGACTGGTGCACTGATGGCGGGAGCCCTGGTAGAAGCCGTATGTGTGCAAGAACATTCTACCTGTCAGACTCCACCCAAGCAGCAAAGCTCCAGCCTTCTGCTCCAGAAACAGAGATTGAAGGGGACTGGCATGTCACTCGGCTGGCAGACTGCTTGCTTCCCAGCACTGAGAAACCCAATGTAGTCACTCAAGACTTCAATCCCAGGCCTCAGGAAGGGCAGGCAGGTGGGTCATCCTCAGCTGTGTATGAAGTCTCAGGTCTGACTGTCACACTACATGAGACCCTGCCTCAAAATACACGAGAAGGTGCTGTCACCAAGCCTGAAGACTTGAGTTTGAACCCCAGCCTCCACATGGCAAGATAGAACACACATTCTCTCATGCTGTCTCTATAGCACGTTTGTAAACACAGGCACGCGCACGAACGCACACACACGCACACACAGTAGTGAAATGTTTTTAGTTCATCTTCAGTTGAAAACAAACTCATGAGAAGGTGCATGAGCTTGGTCAGCTGAAAACAGACACACCAGGGGGTGCATGGCCGGAAGCTGTCTCAAGCAAGGGGCATGGTGTTTAAACAGCCTCGTGTGATTTCTGAGATGGGACAAATAGAAGCCCGCGAACAGGAAGACAACGCTTTGGGATCGCTATGGTTTGCAAGGATCCACATCGCTTTGCTGGTCTTTGTTTTTTCTACACTTCACTTCTCAAAGAGAAGCGCTCTCATGGCACTCTGGCTGAGTCTTGTTGCTTTGGCTGACCCCTTCCGATTCGGTGGATTCTTGCCGTTTCTGCTGAATCACGCCGCTGCTATTGATTCGTGTTGCTTTCTGGGGTTTGCTATTTGGCTGGACTGCTGGAGTCCGGACAACAAACAGTGGAATGACTCCTAAAAAGGGCCACAACCCCCTTTTTCCTAATAACCTTTTTTCTCTCTTACCTCTGATCAGTGGGTTGGAAGGTAGGTAGAAGCATTTAAGAACCCTAAATAAAATCGGTTTTTGTAAAACCTAAGCCTACACACACACACACACAAGTAAATAAATAAACAAATGAATAAGTACAATATTTAAAAACCTTAAGGAAAAACAAAATCGAGGACTTCAGAGGTTAGGAGAACGTCCACGTCTGTCAGAGATACCAGCACAAGTTCCTATACCCCATGTAAAAATATGCTCCTAAACTCAGGATACTGAGCTGTGTGTCCAGGTTTCATTGTTGACATAGTTTTGCTTTAATAAGATACAAAAAAAAAAAAAAAGACTCCAAGTTAAATTTTCATTAAAAATAGGAAACTAAAACAGATTTGTTCAAGCTAATCTATTGCTTTTATTTATTTAGTTAGTTCATATTTGGTTTTTAGTTTTTTAAGGCAGGGTTTCTCTGTGTAGCCTTGGCTGTCCTGGGCTCATTTTGTAGACCAAGCTGGCCTCGAACTCATGAAGATAGGCCTGCCTCTGCCTCCCTGAGTGCTGGGATTACAGGCATGCACCACTGCTCCCGGCTCAATTTTTTTTTTTTTTTTTTGTTAATTTTGAGTCAGGTTCTTACTATACAGCACTAGCTGACTTGGAAGTTTTAGTATATAAATGAGCCTGGCCTGGAACTCAGAGATCACCTACCTCTTTCTCCTGAGTGTTGGAATTAAAGACAAATAAAATTTGTATTTTTTTTAATTATTCTTTTTTTTTTTTTTTGAGACACACTCTTCATAGGCAGCCTAGAACTTGTAAACCTCCTGCTTCTGCCTACCAAACGCTGAGATTACAACATGTGCCATCATTCATGCTTGGCTTTACAGCAATATATTTACATGTTTTATCACTCAACATTCTGTTTATTGTAATGCATATTTTCAGACATCTCATCATATTTGCATCCAGACTTATGTGCATATCCTCAAAAAAAAGAAGTCCCATGTTCTTTACTATTGTCCCATCTCATGCATGAAAACTACAGCAACTCCCTCACAGATGCTGAGTGATATTTGAAGTTAGCAGTTGTGGGGCTGTGTAGGAATCAACAGCACCTCAGGCTCTAAGCTCACCTGTGCTGTTCTCAAGGGACCTGCTGTGTGTTTCTAATTTGGTAAGGTCTTCCAGCCTCACTCATTTCTAAAGTCTTAAAGGAACTGCAAGGCTACGTGCTAAACTTAGAGCTCTGCCAATTATGTTCTTTTTAGAACTGTCTTTATTTATTCTTCAGAAATTGCATATGTGTATAAACATACCTTGATCATATCCACCCCTAATTCTTCCCTTCCACCCCCTCAACCTCTTTCACCTTCATGCCTTCTGTCTTTGTTTTTTGTTTGATTATGACCCAGTGAGTCCTGTTAGCACTGCCCTCATGCATGTGACTTTGGGACCACCATCATGTGCCATGGACAATTCCTCCAAAGAAAATTACCTCTCATTCACCAACAGCCATCAACGGTCAGTCGTTAGGGGTGGTGCCCCATGAGCCCCTTCCCCATCTGGCTTGATCCTGAGCAGGTAAACACAATTGCTATGAATTCATGAGTGTGACAGCTGTGTCCTATCAAGAAGAGAACATTTTTTTAGCATTGATTTCCATTCTCTGGCTCTTAAATTCTTACAGCTCCTGTTTCCAGAACGTTCTTCTGAGCCTTGGAGAGAAGGCACAGAATTGATATAGATGTCCCATTTAAGGGTATGTGCTTTCTAAAAAAAAAAAAAAAAAATCATACCAACATTTAGAAAGGAATTTTTCAAACAAAATTTGTTTCTTCCCTTTTCTCCTAGTCCTTCTCCCTGTACCCTTAAAGGAAGTAAAAAATGGTCTTTTGTCTTGGTATATTTTGTTTTATGTTTGTTATTTGATTACTCATTCATCTGTTTTGTCAATCTATATATTTTGTTATTTATATATTTTTGTTATTTTTATTTATTTATTTTGTTTGTTTTTCTTTTTCTTTCTGAGACAGACTCGCGTTATGAATCCCAAAGTGTCTCCAAACTTGCAATGCCGCTTCTTTTGCCTCCTGTGTGCTGGGATTACAGTCTGCCTCACCAGGCTTGGCTGTACGTGCTTCGGACCTATGCTGATAGTTGTTTTGAGGAGGCAGGGAGGTTTGTAACTGTTTGATACAAACTAAAAAGAAAAATCCTTGTGTACTAACGTATTTGTAAGTCTCTGTCCCAGTTGCTGTTCTATTGCTGTGAAGAGACACCATGACCAAGGCAAAGCATTTTAATTGAGAATTACATATAATTTCAGAAGCTTAATTTAGTATCATCATGGTGGAGAATATGGTGGCAAGCAAGCATGGTGCTGGAGACATAGGTGAGGGCTATATCCTGATTCATAGACAGAGAACCTGGGCCTAGCATGGGTTTTTTATATCTCAAACCCCATCCCCTGTTACATATTTCCTCCAAGAAGGCCAAACCTCCCAATCCTTCTAATCCTTTCAAATAGTGTCACGCCCTCCTGCTGACTAACTATTCAAGTATATGAACCTATGGAAACCATTCTTCTTCAAACCAACACAGTCTCTTAATCCCTTAGTGTCGGTGACATTTGGTACTGAATAGTATGATAATGAGGTATAGCGGCCATACATTTGGCATTGTAATTGGCTACTATGATTTTTCTTGGTTTTGCTTTGGTTTGGGTTTTTCAGATAGTGTCTCAGGCTGACCTTGAGCTCCTGTACCCTTGACTCCATCTCCCCTGTTTTGGAATGCACAACCACAAAAAAAAAAAAAATTCCATTTATTTATTTTCTTCCATGCTAAGAATTGAATCTAGAGCTGCAGGCACACTGGAAAAGCTTTTTACTAATGAGCTGCATCCTCAGCTCCCTATGACTTAAAAATTAAGGAGGAGGGTACAGAAAGAGCCCTGGATTCTTACCTGAAGTTTACACCCAACACAGCCAACTCCATTCTTCAACTGAAGAATCAAAATCTTTTCTTTTTTTAAATTTCTAAACAGGGAAGAAATTCTATTCACTTGTTCTCCCCTGCTCAAACAGACTTTATAAGAAAATGAATTACCTATCAGGTACTGTTCACTACCCAAGCTATCTTACTGAAATTACTCTGCAATTTTCTTCACCTTTTTGGAAAGAACCTAGCAATACTTTTGAAGGCTGCTAGCTGTAAATATGATGTTATTCCTTGCTTGCTCTGGAAGACACACCCCAGATGTCTGTGGTATTATTTCAGCAGAGTTATTTTCTTTTCCTTGTGGGTTATCATTTCCCACCAACCAGAGCATGCCCTTTTATTTTCCAAACCAAACTCTGCCAAACAATTTTGTTTGAGGCATGCTTTAGCTTGAAAGCTAAATCCCATCTGAATTCTTTTTATTTGACCAAGAAAAAAGGGAAGCCTGTATGAGTACAAAGTTGGGAGACAAAGCCCAGGCAGCTGTTCTTTACACATCTGCCTGGTGTTGCACAAACGAGATAAATAGTTTTGTCTCATATTTGTATAAAACTGTTTCGGTATACAACAAGGGAAACATAATTTTTCAACTAGCAAAGTGTAAAGGTAGATAAAGAGACCTAAAAATTCACTTTTTAAAAAGATCTTAAATGACTATGATAGTCAACATGAATACATATTTAGAGCTATAAAAATATAGCCAGGTGTAGTGGTGCATACTTGCAATCTCAACACTCAGGAGACAGAGGCAGAAGTATTACAAGAGTGGAGTCAGCCTGAACTACACAGCAAGCTGGAGAAGAAGGGAGAAGTGATGATACACAAGCTGTTTTCAGCGTGCTCAGTCTAGGGAGCAAGGTAAGTACAAACTCTGGCTCAGAATGTTATGGAAGCCATATGTGATGTGGTAGCATACACCTTTAATCCAAGCACTTGGATGCAGAGGCAGGTGTATCTCTGAAGGTATGAGACCAGTCTTATCTATATAGAGGGCTCTTGGACAGACAAGGCTACCTTGTCTCAAAAGAAAAAAAAGAAAAAGAAAAAAGTGTTTATAGAACCAGAATGTAGGCAAGAGGTAAGTCAGTGTTCAAACTTAGTTCCTCGGTTCTGAGAACCTGCTTATGAAGGAGAAATTAGGGTATATCTTTGATCCTAACATTCTGGACTAATGCAAGAAGGTTGGCAATTCAAGATCAGCCTGGACTCTATAAAAACATCTCCTCTCGAAAGAGGAACCCTCCTCCATTGCTGGTGGGAATGCAAACTTGTACAACCACTCTGGAAATCAATTTGGCGCTTTCTTAGACAATTAGGAATAGCGATTCCTCAAGACCCAGCTATACCACTCTTAGGCATATACCCAAAA
>CM053767.1:18636573-18733522 GCA_028658305.1 Pachyuromys duprasi
CCTGAGGAGACAGGATGAGCTGGGGTTGGATGGAAGGGGAGGAGGTCCTCCCCTGTTGGTGGACTTGGAAGGGGCGGGGAGGAGGGAGATGAGGGAGGGAGTGGGAGGGTGGGAGGGAATGAGGGAGGAGGCTATGCCTGGGATGCAAAGTACCTAACCTGTGATTGATATAAAAATAAATAAATTAATAAAAAAAAAATCTCCTCTCAGACTGCGACAAACATCCCTCCAAAATATGAAATTTTTGGATGGAATAAAAAAAATGCTTCTAATCAAAATAATTGAAACTATTTCCCAGGTTCTATTTATATTTAATCTGCTTATAATTATTTTTTAATTTCCTTTCTGTTTCTTTGTGCTTTCTTTGGCTCTTTGAGACACAGTCTCACTGTATTCTAGGCTATCAAACATGGGCTATCCTCCATACATAGCCTCCTGGATGCTAGGAATACAGGCATGAGCTTTATCCCTGTTTCTTATATCTTTATATGTATTCTGTTGAACTTATATTAAACCAAACCAACTAGTAGAAAATTTGGGATGAAATAGTTTGGGTTAAAACAAAACAATTTCTCATATAATCTCATTCCATTAAAGTGTTTCTTTGACAGACTCTGGTCGTGCCCCATTTCAATTTGATTTGCTTACCAAGTAGTTACTAAATATATGCTATTGAGTGGCAAGTTTTTTTAATTATTTATTTTCATTTTATGTACATTAGTGTTTTGCCTGTGTGAGGATGTCAGATCTTGGAGTAATAGACAGTTTTGAGCTTGGGTGCTGGGAATTGAACCCAGGTTCGTCAGAAGAGCAACCAGTACACTTAACCACTGAGCCATCTTTCTAGCCTGAGTGGACAATTTTAAAGCATCCCTGTATTTAGTGTGTTTGACTCAGTCTAGAAATATAGCCTCCATAACTTATCTGCACACCCAGCCCCAAATCTTTCTTTGCTTTTGTTTCCATTATGGTTTGATTTGATTTTGGTTTACGTTTGTTTTTTGATAGTTTTAGTATATTGTTCAAGATGTCCTTGAACTCAAGATTCTCCTTCTTTAGCCTGCCAAGTGCTAGAATAACAATAATGTGCCATAGTGACTAGTTCTCATTCTGTCTTATATGTGTATTATGTCTCATTCTGTTATATGTGTTAATTTTATATGTACTAATTGTCCTAACTAGTTTTCATCAACTTGATACAAGCTGAGGCCATTTGAGAAGAGAAAATCTCATTGAAAAATAGCCTCAGTAAGACTGGACTGTAAGCCAGGTGTGGTGGCACATGCCTGTAATCCCAGCATTCTGGGAGGCAGATCGGTATGAGTTCAAGGCCAGTGGTTGACAAAATGATTCCAGGACAGCCAAGGCTACACAGAGAAACCTTGTCTCAAAAAAAAAAAAAAAGAAAGAAAGAAAGAAAAAGAAAAAAGAAAAGAAAAGACTATATTCAGGGTGTTGGAATGTTTTCTCAATTAGTGATTGATGTGGAAGGGCCCAGACCACTGTGCATGGGACCACCCCCAAGCTGGTGGTCTTCAGTTATATAAGAAAGTGAGGTGAGCAAGTAAGCAGCACTCTTCCATGGTCTCTGTTTCAGTTCTTGCTCCGGGTTCCTGCTTTGAGTTCCTGCCCTGATTTCCCTCAATGACGGACTGTAAGGTGTAATATGAAATAAACCCTTTGCTCCCCAAGTTTTGGTCATGGTATTCATCACAGCAATAAAAATTTAAGTTAAACTAATTTTATGTATAATTTTATTCATATATATTTATTGTACATAAAAGATCCATTATGACATTTTCATGTATGTATATATTGTGGTTTGATGAAAATGGTCCACAAACCAGCCTGGTGGTGCACTCCTTTAATCCCAGCACTCAAGAGACAGAGTCAGGCATATACTCTGTGAGTGCAAGGCCATCCTGGTATACAAAGTGAGTCCAGAACAGCCAAGGCTACACAGAGAAACCCTGTCTCAAAAACAAAACAAAACAGAAAATGGTCCCCATACACTTATATATTTGAATTGCCTGGTTACCAAGGAGTGAAACTGTTTGAAAGGATTAGAAGGATTAGGAGGTGTGACCTTGTTGGTGTATGTGCAGACTTGTTGGAGGAAGTGTGTCAGTTGAATGTGGGGTTGTAGATTTCAAAAGCCCACACCAGTATGGCCTCTCTCTGGCTACTGCCTGTGTATCAGGATATAAAGCTGTCAGCTACTTCTCTGGTGCTATGTGTCCTACCATTGCTCCCTACTGTGATGATGACAGTCTGCACCTGTGAAACTGTAAGCAAGCCCTCACCCAGTTAAACGTTTTTATGAAACTAAGAGATGCCTTGGTTCTAGTGTTTCTTCATACCAATAGAACAGTGCTTAACCCTGTGTATAATGAATTCTGAACACATTGACTGCCCATTATCCTCATCTATCTCCCTCTCATTCCACTTAGTTCCTCTTCCAACCAGTCTCGCCTAATGTTTTCATGCCTTTCTGGTTTCAGTAGTTATTATCTCATTCACCTCACGAGAAAGGTTCCTGGTTCGAAACTGGGCAGAACGGTGGTTGTATTCCTTTAGCCGGGAGTGGTACACACCTGTAATCCCAGCACTCGGAGGGGCGAAGGCAGGCAGATCCCTGTGAATTCAAAGCCAGCCTGGTCTACAAAGCAAGTCCAGGACAGCCAAGGCTACACAGGAATATCCTGTTTCAAAAAAAAAAAAAAAAAGAAAAGAAAAGAAAAACTCTGTGAGTTTTGTTAAGTTGGTCAGAGCAAAAAGTATGAGGTTGTTTGCAGAAGCATGGGTATGCTACCAATAGCTACACACTCTGCCTTCTCCAGCATCTATTCAGCCCATTTAGGTCCTCAAATGCAGATAAGACCTTGTATGCCTTTCCCTCATCCATGACAGATTTTTGGTTGACCCAGTCTTACAAAAATCTTGCGCAGGTAGTCAGAGTTACTGTGAAGTAAATAGTGTGGCAGTTGCTCTGAATTCAAGAATACAATAGGCATGCCAGTTCCCTGTTTCCTAGTTGCTGTTCCACACTAATACCCCACACCCTCTAGGTCTTTCATTCTTTCTACCCTTTCTTCCTGGTGTTCTCTGATCCTTGTGTGTGTGGAATGGGTGGAGGGCAACATAGCTTCAGACATTTTTTTTTCTATCTGAGAATGAAGTTAGACTCATTGAATGTTGGTAATAAGTGCTTATTTTACTAACTTCCTACAAATTGATCTTAATTTTCAGTATTATCTTAGATTCATTAAAAAAAAATAATCCAGCAGTCCTATTAATGGATATCACCATGCTTACCAGTAGCATAATGAAACAACTGGTAAATTGCTGTTAATTAAAATCTTTAGCTTTTCTTATTGTTCTTCTAATAAAATGATCAGTTATATTTGCAATCTTGAATCCATTCTTTACAGGCCCTTTAATAAACACCAGCCATTGTGTTAGAATAAAATAGTGATAAAACACAGCCTTCTGATTTTCCCTTAGAGTACAGATAGGAAGATAATCATAGGCATAAAAATCCATCAAACATCTAGGAATCTGGCTGAGTGGTTAAGAGCACTGGTTGTTCTTTCAAAGGTTCTGAGTTCAATTCCCAGCAACCACATGGTGGCTTAAAACTCCCTGTAATGGGATCTGATGCCCTCTTCTGGTGTTCATGAAGACAGAGCACTCATGTACATAAAATACACAAATAAATAAATCTAAAAAAAACACTAAAACCATCTAGGAGTTTTAAGGGTTATATGCTAACACATTTAATCCTCACATGACTTTGTAAGTACTGTGCTTTGTTTCATTTTTAAATATAAAGCTAAGGCATACAGAGAGAAAGCAAATTGCCCAAGATCACAAAGTACGAAGAATAGAATAATTATTTGAGACCGGAACACCAGAACATAAGCCCACCATCACTGCCAAGGTACTTTATGTGCTCCCTCCTTAATTCATATATTGAAATGATTTTGTTTGTAACAGCATGACAGGAAAACCTTTTTATAAAAAAATATTTAATTTAAGACAAACTAAGTGCTTTCCTAGCACTGTTTGGGAGACCTGGCTCTTCGAACTGGGCAGTTTTTCTTACTATTGTTTGTTTCTTTGAACCACTTTAAAACCTTAGTTGTTGGATTTATGTTACTTAAAACATTCGCTTAGCAGAGCCAATATTAGTGAAGGGCCAACTCTAAATGTATGCCCAGGAATGAAGATACAGGAAAAGATTCAGAAATTCCAGTGTGGTGTAGATTTTCCTGTTCCCAGTAGTCATCTCGTATTTAGCATCTGTTGCAGAGCATTCATGAATTCATGCCTGCTATCTACAGTCATGGCTAGAAATCCTACCCCATTACCTGAGCCACAAAGAATCTTTATCAAAGCATGTATACAATAAAGAACAATGGATAATTTTATCTAATGTTATCTCCAAAGATGAAAATGTCTTACAACATACCTCCACGTTGTAAGCTGTCATGCTACCTTGTAGAATCTGCCCAACGGGGGTAACAAACGGCCCTTTCCTTAAGCCATTAAGATATTCATTGACTAGATAAGACATTCTGAATCACTCTGGAAGAAATGAGTAGTATGTTTTAACAACTCCTATGTCTATCTTCTGCAGTTTGAACAGCTAAAGAGAACACTGGGAAAACAGCCATGGAAGTCTTCCCCCATGACAAAGTCTGGAACAAGGATGTGGTATATTCTTAGCGGCATCATCTCAAGAAGATACTTTCCTACATTGCTTAAGCTAATTTACATACTTATTTCCTCATCACAATGATAGCACAAAGCATACATAGTGAAACTGGTTGTCTATCACACAGTTACACTAAAGAATCTTAACAAAATGCTGTTACCAGATCCTTGTGGAAAACCTTGCTCAGCTTTCTTGAACCATCCTCAGCACTGATACTCAAATCCTATGCTCTTTTCAAGTCTTTTAAATTTTTTTGAACTTTTTTGTTTGTACTTATTTATTTTGAGACAGGAGCTCATTGCCCTCTGCAAGCTAACCTTAACTTTACTCTGTAACCTAGGCAAGCCTTGAAATAGTGATCTTTCTACTTCAAGCTTACAAATCATTGGAATTACCGGTTAGTTAGTATCCCAGGCCAAGGTGAGATGGACCTTTCAAAGTTAACCTTCAAACTTTTTGCCAAGGCAGATTTGGTGGCACATGTGATCCTATAACTCAGGGAGATGGGTATAGGAAGCTCAAGAGTTCAAAGCCAGCCTGACCTTACTCAGAACACACACACACACACACATACACAAAGAAAAGAAAGACTTCATTCTTTATAGCTGTCAATTGTTATTGGACAACTTTGGAGAAAAATGCCAACAGTTAATAAGTGCATGTTCATCAATTATTTTGCAAGTACCCAGTACTAAGCAGACTATTTGTTGTTTAACTATGGACAGGGAGGAAAGATAACACAATCTTATACAATTGTTAATATTGATCTTCAACCTAACAGGATCTAGAATCACCCATAAGACGTATCCTCGGGCGTGTCATTTCTCAGTTGAGTTAGGCGATATGGGCAAACCCATCCTAAATGTGGATGGTGTCTTCCCACGGCCTGTGAAGCTGAACTGAATAGAAACAAGAATGCAGGCTGGGCACCAGCATTCGCCATCTTCTGCTTCCTGATGCAGCATGGCCAGCTGACTCTCTGAGCGACTGTCTGGGAACCGTTAGCCACAATAAAGCGTTCCTCTTGTAAGTTGTTCTTGCCCAGTATGTTGTCACAGCTACAAGAAAACTAATAGATCTTATACCATGGGGAAAAGGAGGCTGCCGCTTAGAGAAGCAAAACATCTTATCCAATGCTCCGCAAATGCAGGACAGCAATCTGAGCCCCTAGTCTCTCTCATCGATGCTCCTCTTGCTCACCTGCAGATGCCTCAATTGATGTAGTACTAAGTTTAAAAATAAATTCGGGGGCTACGTGTAACCACACACACATTTAATCCCGGCATTCAGGAGGCAGAAAGAGGCGGCTCTCTGGAGTTTCAAGCCATCCTGGTCTACACAGCTGGTTCCAAGCCAGCCAGGACCACGTAGTACCGCCATGACAAACAAAACAATACACAAGCAAATATATAGATTAAAAGGAAAAAAAAAAGGATTTTGGAGGGATTGGGTTTAACTCACTAGAAAAGTACTTTAGTAGCAGCCAAGAACTGGTAATTAACCCTCAGTTACCCTCCAAAAGAGAGAAGTTCCGTGGAAATCAAGAATTTCGTAGAGAAACTCTACATTCTGAAGACTGCTAGTGTGAGAAAGGCTACCAGGTCCCTGAGTTCTTCGGCCCTTCCTTTACTCAGATTGTCACCTACCCTGCCCAGCGATGTGGTCATGGCTATGGAGGGAACCAGATCTCAACTCAGATCCTGTTAGGGCTGGTTATCCCTGAAAACAGCGCACAGGTCAATTTCCATTTTCACTCTGCAGCACCCAAGTACTGGTGATGCCCAAAATTAGTAAAACTGTTATGCAGTCTCGGTTGGCCCTCTACTCACAATGTATCTCAAGCTAACCTTAAACTCACAATAATTTTCCTGCCTCAGCCTACCAAACACTAGCATCACAGGTGGGCACCCTTGCACTCTGATAAGTTTGTAAACTCTACAAGGCAGAAATTTGTGTTGTTTCTTAAGGTGGAGAGTCTTTTTTTTTTTTAATTCTTTGTCTATTTTTATGTGCATTGGTATTTTGACTGCATATGTCTGTGTGAGGGTATCAGATCCCTGGAACTGGAGTTACAAACAGTTGTGAGCTTCCATGTGGGTGCTGGGAATTGAACCAGGCCCCCTGGAAGAGCAGTCAGAGCTCCTGACAGCTAAGGCAGTCTGAACTACAGCCCTTGGGAGGCAGAGACCTAAGATCTCACTATATGAAGGCCAGAGAGATCTGGCCAATGAGGCTGGCTCCATGCACAATGAGACAGGGTCTCAAAAGAAACAAAAGTAATAAAAGAAATGAAAGAAAAAAGTACTTGGTAGCTGTTTGCCCTTGGAACGAAAAGATAAATCAGAATTGGAATATAAAATCAAAATGCAGCTGGTTCTAGGATAAGTTCACAGTTCTAGCTTAAGGCTCGTGAGCTGATGCAGTGAAATAGACATGGACAACACATCCCTGTTGGCCCAGCAAGGAGAAGGCTCTCACAGAAAAACCACAAGTTCTAGGTCAACCTGAGCTACACAGTAAGACCCTGTCTCAAATGACCTAAATAAATAAATAAATGAATCAGAACAGCTATAAAAACTGAAAACTTTTCAAAGCAGCTTCACTTAAACTATATTTGGAAGGTGAATGCAATGGGCCTCTGTAGTTATTTCTTCGTAATTCAATAAAGAATTCGAGATAGACAAAACATGCATTCTTGTTACTGAGATTCCGGATCCCATCTGGGTCACGAGGTGTCATAGAGGAAATTGAGGTGTTTACCCTCATTAATAAAAGAATTTAAGAACTAAGCTGGAGAGATGGTTCAGCGGTTAAAAATGGTGGCTGCTCTTCCAGAGGACCAGCGTTCAGTTCCCAGTACCCATGTGGCAGCTCACAACTGTCTATAACTCCAGTTCCATGGGGATCTGATGCCCTCATATGTGCAGAAAAAATACAAATACATATAATATAAAGAATAAATAAATTACTTTTTAAAAAATGAATTTAAGAATGAAATCAAGGGTTGGAGGAGAGATGACTCAGTGGTTAAGAGTTCTGCCTATTCTTCCAAAGGACCTGGGTTCAATTCCCAGCACCTACATGGCAGCTCACAAATTGTCTCTAACTCTAATTCCAGGGATCTGACACCTTCACACTAATGCACATAAAATAAAAAGGGTTTTGAAAAGGGCTGGAGAGATGACTCAGAGGTTAAGAGCACTGACTGTTTTTCCAGAGGTCCTCAGTTCAATTCTCAGCAACCATTTGACGGCTCACAACCATCTATAATGAGATCTGGTGTCCTCAGGCAAGCAGATGTACATGCAGATAGAGTACTCATACATAAAATAAATAAATCTTTAAAATAAAATTTTTTTAAAAGAATGGAGTCAAATAGAAACTCAAGGACAACTTTGTAATTTTATTAAAGTTTTAAAGGGAAAGTCTCAGGGTAGACAAGCTATAAACCGCAGCACTTGCACAGAGGAGTAGGGGAATCCAGGAGAGAAGGAAAGGAAAACATGTCATTTTAGCTGGTGTGAAGATCAGCCACCTGGAAGGTAAACAGCCTCATGGCAGGAGAAAAGGCCTTAGAGAAACAGTGATGAGCCTTTCTTGAGGAAACCCTAAATGTTAAAGAAAGCATGCTAGAACAGAGAAAGAAAAATAAGAAGGGTTTTTCTTGTCTGAATTCAGAGAAGCAGGCTGACTTACGAAGCTACACTGGTGTGGTCTAGGCTATTGCAGTAAAGGGGAGGATTCTGGGAAGGAAAAGTGCAGTATCTCATTAAAGAACGAATTATTCCACCTGTGTCTTCAGCATGGCTTCAGGTGAGCCCACCTTCCCAGGACAAATTATTTACCCATCCCATTTGGAATGGAAGGTCTCCACTCAGGCCAGAGAAGCTACTCTTTTGACTCTAACATTATTATGATCTTAATTTTACCACTAAGTAAGCTAAAAGTTTTACAGGGAGGAGGGAAACAAAATTAACAAGAACAACAAAACCTTTAGTAAAACACTTCTAAACCAGGCAAAGCAGCACATGTTTGTAATCCCAGCTGTTGGGAAGTAGAGGCAGAAAGGTCAGAAGTTCACAGTCACCCTCCATTCCACACCACTCAAGCTCAGCCTGGGTTTTCTGAGACCCCCATCTACATAAAGTTTTTACTTTTAACAGATGGTAAATATTTCTTGAGGTCATAGAAAGAAATATTCTCTTACCCACTTGAAAGGATGTCTTGGAAATCTCTCATCGAACTCTGTGTCAGCGAGCAAATCTTTTGGAGGGAAAAAAAATAAAAGAAATGTGGCACAATAAAATATAAACCTTTTTGCCTAAAACAATATAGCCAAGTTGAGTTGGTTTGTGTTTACAAATTATGACTGTTTTAACTAGCAAGGAATTCAAGACCACATCATTGTATCTATCATTATCTCTGTAAAAGGTCAGCCACAGATTATATCCTGACTTTTACTGGTACTGATTTCTTGCCACTTCATGGTAAGCTACCCCATGGACCTTTGGGAATGAACTCTATGGAGCAATGAGCAACAGTAGCTCTCTTTCATGGCTTTGCGCTCCGAGGTCTCCCACACCGTTCATTTAATTACGATGCTGCCCATTGTCTCAGGATTCAAAGCCTTTCAGAACTTACTAAAACGATATTCTGAGAGTGCGGCACAGAGGAGCAGGGCTACGTGGCAAGACACGGCTGTGTGATACGTCCCTAAAAAAAAAAAAAAACAATCAAAATAAATCATACTAGATAGTGCAGATATGGGTCGTTTTCAGGTTATAAGCGAGCTCTCAGCTCTGTGAAATAGAAAAACAGACGTCCAGGGGTGTGTTCCTAAGATAACTTTTCCTCCTTATAAAGTAGGTCAAAGACACATTATAAAGTTGAGTCAGTCGACAACCTTTTGTCCTGATCTTCTTGTCCCATTACACAATTAATAGTCATTAATCCTGAGCCCTAATCTTGTCTCGCCAGCAATATTTCACCCAGTGAGTGACTCCCTCCTCCTAGGGACGGCTTTGCTTTGTTTTGTTCAAAACTGGCTTCCAAGACCCACCCGCTTCCCTGACCTTTTCTCGCCTGTTCTTAACTTCCTCTACCTCTCACTCCTCTCCTGCCCTCCCTCTCCTCTCTGCACATCTCGTTCCTCTCATCCCCTGTCTTTACTACATAACAATATTTCTCTATTCAAATGGCTGCTGGGGCAACAAGCAGGCTCCGCGGGTGGCAAGGCACATCCAGATCCGCTTTCTGCCACCACCCTGAACTACAGAAATATTTTAACATACAGGTCTAACAAGATGGCTCCTTCTACCATGTGGCTCCCGGGGATCGAATCCACATTGCCAGGCAATCACTTTTACTCAGTGAGACATTTCTCCAAAACACCAATTTGGTTTTTGGAGACAGGATCTTCTGTAGCCCAGGCTGGCCAAGAACTTGGCAGATAGCTGAGGATGCTTCCACCTGCAAGACATGCACTGGTTGTTTGTTTGTTTGTTTATTTTGTCTTTCATTTTATTTTATTTTATTTTTTTCCGTGCTAAGAATTGTTCTTACAGCTTTCTGAATTCTAGGCAAACAGACTACCAACTGAGCTATATACCTGATCCAATCTTGCCCTGTTTTGATGAGAACTTTTAATCATTGGATTTAAACTGTGGTCAATACTAATATATTTGGTCCCATTTTAAATTATAAAAGCATTGGATTTTGATTGAAGTGAAGGTAAGAGGGAAAAAAGAGTTGAAACATTAGAAAGGATAATGGGCTAGGGCTTAAGCTAACAGCTTCTGGAAGAAGGTAGGGACTAGACATCTCCAACTCTTATATGCTCAGCAACCTCTGGCCAAGAAAGCAACCTCTGGGCAGAGCACAATACACAGCAATGTGTCATTAAGTCGTTATCCCTAAAGACCTGCAGTGTAGGTTATCAAATTATCCGGATGCCTCACCAGAGCCAGGAGGCACTAGGTAACTAAGAGGACTCACAAATATTCAGATTTCTTTGGGAAATATTGTATGGTTTCTATCCTTGGGTGAGTTCTGCTCTTTTTTTTTTTTTCCTGGGAGATGAGTAGTTCAAGGGTTCCACACCCAAAATCAGAACCCACCACTGAGCATGGTGTGGTAGCCTCCACCTAGGAAATGAAGGCAGAAGATGTTCAACTTCAAGACGAAGGCCAGCTTGATCTACACAAAGAACCCCTGTCTCAAAAGGATGTGTTGTCAATAGATATTCAAGAATTTAAACAGCATCATTTTCATACATAAAGGATTCACTTGTTTTTAAAATGGGTGGACTTTACTTTTTTGGGGGGAGGAGGGGTTACTTTTAGTCTTTTGAGACAGGGTTTCTCTGTGTAATAGCCCCAACTGTCCCAGACTTGCCTGTAGACCAGGATGGCTGAGAACTCATGAAGATCTGCCTCCGGGGGCTGGGATTAAAGATGTGTACCGCCAAGCCTGGCATCAAGTGCTTTTTAAAAATATTTTTTTCTTTTAATTTAAATTAAATTTCCATGTATTGGTGTTTGGTTTTTATGTTTGTCTGTGTACCATGTCAGTGCCTAGTACCCACAGAGCCCAGAAGAGAATGTTGACTCCCCCAAAATTAGACTTACAGACGATTGTGAGTTGCCATGTAGGTGATGCCCATCTAACCACACAAGTACAAGTGCCGTTAATTGCTGAGCCATATCTCCAGCGACACCCCCCCTCGCCACCCCCACTCCTGCACCACTGTTTTTAATAAAAGCTTTTCTGCAAATCACTTAAAGAAAGCAGTGACTTTAAAGATGCACAACTGTAGCAGAGATGATATTGTCTGGAGGGTCTCTACAGTGTCACTAAACCAACACGCAATAAGAAACTTGACTCAGGCAATGCAAGAAGCATATTAAGACTTGCATTTTAACTCTAAAGGACTAAAAACAAAGTTTGTCTTTAAAAACTCATCACTGTGCATGCAGTACTCACCCCATTGCTGCAGATACTTCTATTGATTTCAAAAAAAGCTTTATCCTACAGCTCCAGTGTCAGCTCATTGATGGAAAAGGTTACGTGCGTTCCTTCAGTTGAAGAAAGATATTTTGTTGGACACTGGGAGGGCGGAAGCTTTCCGTCATTGATTTGTGAGGTGCTGAGTACAATTCAGCCCATGCTCTTCTTCTCTGAAGTAGTCTCGTCTGCTCTGGCCATATGAGACTTCCTAGCTGCAAAGCACCTCACTTGTGCAGTCACTGTACTTGCTTGGATTCTACTTTTTCAGCATTACCTGGGCAGTGCGTGTACAACCATGATACCTAGTTGTAAAACGTGCAGATATGAAATGACATAGAATCCTGTGTATTTTGTGTGTTAATTTGGATCTTTCAACTGATGTGACCAAAATAATTGGAAGATAATGTTATACAACAGGAAGTGCAGAGGCTGGGGAGATGGCTCAGCAGTTTTTTGTTTTGTTTTGTTTTTGTTTGGTTGGTTTGGTTTTTTTGTTTGGTTCTTTTGAAGTTTTGGGAGGGGTTGTTTATTTGTCTTATTTTGGTTTTTTGTTTTGGTTTTTTTTGTTGTTTTTTTTTTGTTTGTTTGTTTTGAGGCTGAGTCTCGGTATGTAGCTTTAACTGGCCCTGAACTCACTGTGTCAGTGATTCTCACTCTTCCTAATGTCGCCACCCTTTAATATAGTTCCTCATGTTCCCGTGACCACCAACCACAAAACTGTTTTTGTTGCTACTTCATAACTGTAATTTTGCTACTCTTATGAATTGTAACATAAATATCGGTGCTTTTCTATAGTCTTTGGTCAGCCCTATGAAAGGGTTGTTTGACCCCTAATGGGGCCACAATCCATAGTGAAGTTGAGCACCACTTCATTGTAAGCTGGACTGGCCTTGAACTCATAGAGATCCACCTGCCTCTGCCTCCCTAGTGCTGGGATACCATACACAGCTGGTTCAGCAGTTAAGATTACATCTTGATCTTGCAGAGGACCTGGATTCAGTTCTCAGCACACACATGTTTTCAGCTCACAACCATTCATCTGTAACTCCAGTTCTAGGGGATCTGATGCTTTCTTATGACCTTCTTGGATATCAGGCACACATGTTGTACACATACATATAAGCAGGCAAAACACTCACACACATAAAATAAAATAAATCTAAAAGGGTTTTAAAAGGAAATGCCACCAAAATGTTAGCATCAGGGTCTCAGATAGCTTGAAAGAAGTTCTTTCCCCAACTCCCAAGTTTTCTTTTGTCTTTGAGACTTGGTCTCCAATAGCCCAAGACTGCCTTAAAGTATTTAGCCAAGGCTGGCAATGGACTCTTGCTCCTTCTGCTTCTACCTCCCAACTTTTATAGGTGTGTGGCACCACACCCAGCTAAAATGATTGAACAAAACATGAATGAAAAAAAATAGAGTAGAAAGTGACACTCAAATTAGCCTATTTCTTAAGGCTGAGTAGATTTGTGACACACAGGGGAGAAAGGGTTGGAGGAGCATACAGAACTAAAAGGTAGGAAAATTTAATCCTGATTATTGAAAAATCAACTGATAGTATAGAATTGCTATCATCCACGGATATTTACTTCCTAGTATTCAGGACAAATGAAATGTTCCTTTAAAATATATGTTTAGCAAGTCAGTAGTCAATAGGCAGTTACTGAGTGCTCACGATATGCCTACAGACAGCATCCAACTCATGAGATTGCGACCTATAGAGTAGTTCAGAGCCTTGTCTTCAAAGGAGCCCTGCAACAGCCTTAATTTGTATCTGTTATCTTAAAATACCTAATCATCTTGGGGCAAGGGTTGCTGTGATGATTCATATTGGTTGTCAACTCAAAGGGACCTAGAATCAACTAGGAGACAAACCTCCAGGTATTTTCTAGTGTGAAGCTTCTAGTCTGGGTGGCTTGAAATAAGAAAACACCCTCAGTGCAGGAGCCGCCATTCCTGAGGCTGAAATCCCAGGCTAAATAAGAGAAAGAAGCAATGGCTGATCTCTCTGTGTGTGTTTTATAACCTGCTGCCTCAAACTCCTACTGGCATACCTACCCAGCCACCACCATGATGGACTGTTGCTCCTTGAACTGTGAGGCAGATAAGTCCTTTCTCCTTCAAGTTGCCTTGGCTAAGAATTTTGCCCCAGAGGTGAGAAAAGTGACCAATCCAGTCCCCATATTTTAATCTTGTATTGTGCCTCTCAAATTAAGTGCCAGCTATTGTAAATGTGATGACAACAGCAAAAAAGACATGATTCCCTCCTCAGATAATTTTTAGAGAAGTATAGAAATACAGTTTTTAAATGTATAAGATGAAGGAATGAAATTAATTACTTGCATGATGAAGAAAGTAAGTGAGCTTATAGTCAGAGCACTTCAAACTGTTTAAAAGTCAACGAAACAAAATCTACCACCAAATTAATGATTAACATATATTTTCCTCATTGCCTCAGTCCTGCCATGATGAGAGCTGAAACACAGCAATTTTGTGGTTCATCTCTCCAATTCTGCTGACTTTCATCACGCAATAGTTAATACACTTAAGGGAAATGTAGGGCATCACAAGCCAGAACTGTATTTGTGGTCTTTTTCTGTCCTTGCCTCCACACATTTTATTTACCATGCTTGAACTTGTGGTAAATAAGGTTATAATCTGGGGTTTTAGCTTTGGTAATGTTAAGAAGATGAGTCAAGAAAGAGTACCATCCCTATCCCTTGTCAAGTGAAGTTTAAAAAACAACCCTCAGTCTGCCATAGCTCAGGGGAAAGTCTGATCATATCCAAATTCAGCACTTTCAGCAGTTGGGCTTTCAGCTCTGAGCTCAGCATCTCCAAGACCTTAGGGAGACCATTGAGCTGACAAAGGCCTTGGGTGTTTGCAGTCGATGTCTGGGAGCAGAGCTGCAAGCAGAGAATGTTGGTCTTTTGAGTCAATGCCTTCCTGCATCTCTTCCTGAAGCAACTAAACCACCTTCATGGTCCTGACTCATTGCTGGCCTCAGTGCATAATTCTCTGCGAGGATTTACATGGATGTCACTTTCAAATTCACCGAGAGAATGAACATTATTTCAAAAGATTTACCCAAATTATGAGTTCAAGGCCACCCTGGCCTAGGTAGTCAGAATTTGACACCAAAAATAAGTAAATAGAGATTTACCAGGAGACAATAATCTGCTTCCATCACTTCTTTATGCTCTGGTGTGAATTAAGTACAGCCTTTAAAAGAAGCACTATCCCCTGCCCAGATCACGTCTTTCTGACTAGCATAAGACAGCTACAGCTGTCCTTTCCTCAAACCCTAATACTGAGTCTGAGAGTTTCAGCATCAACATTTCAAGCGGCCAAACTACGACCTTCAATACACTCTGAGAAGTACCATTGCCTCTGAGTTCTCATTACAATTCCAGACACTTTTCAATAAGTTTTATTGAACCAATAGTCTTTGATACATAGTTTTATACTTCTATAACTTTAATACCAGAAATAATCTGACTAAAGTTGTAAGAAGAATAAATGTCTATCTGGCATGGAGACATTTGACTGCCTTCCTTCCTTTTCAAATCAGCTTTGTAGTATTTACCCACACCTCATGTCACACTTAGATGATATGATCAGAAGGATGGGAGGTCAACAAATCTAGAAAGCCTGCCCTAAAAAATCAGCAAACACATTGAGAAAGATATATCTTAAAAAGAAAGAGAATTCAGGCATAACCTCTGGGAATCATGATACACTTACTATCTGTTTACAAAAGAGCTATAAAATACATAGCACTGGACATATGGAACAGGACTGGTATGTGATGGTACAAGGCCCCGATCCTAGCATTTGAGAGAGTGAGGCAGGACGATCAGGAGTTCCAGGTGACCTTCAGCTACAGCATGATTTTGAAGCCAGCCTGGGCCGTGAGACCCTGGTAGGACAGTGATTCTCAAACTGTGGATCGTGACCCATTTGGGGGTCACCTAAGACCATCAAAAAACACAGATATTTACATTCCAATGCATAACACTAGTTATGAAGTAGCAACAAAAATAATTTTGTGGTTTGGGGTCACCACAACTTGAGGAACAGTATTAAAGGAAAGCAGCAGGAGGAAAGTTGAGAAGCACTTCTGTAGGGAATGAAAAGAGTCTTGAGTAAGTGAATATGTATTGTGACATGGGCACAGCCGTGCCAAGGACTCCAGGGCCTCAGATTCATGGCTGAGCTGTTTCTCCATATGAGCCAGGCCCAAGAGGGTGGCAAAATTCCCCTTGGGGGTCCAAGTATCAGTGTTTATAGATAATTGACCAGTGTGCAAAAACTAGCAACTGTAGCTGCTGCCGCTGCTGTTGCTTCTGCTTCTCCTCCTCCTCTTGGATGCTTCCAGCCCGAGACTGCTCATCTGCAGAAACCTCCTACTTAAACTAGCTAATGTCCCCCCCACCCCACCCCAATGCTATGCTTAATAAACCATCAGACTTCACATTGGGGATAACAGTAAGTGCCTTCCATCAGAGGTAGCAGATACCCTCCTGATCCCAGCTTCCCTGTATGTGTCTGACCTTTATTCACTCCCTTGAAACCCCTAGTCAAGTTTGCAGGACCCAACCACTGAGCATGTTATAAGACCTTGTTTCCAAAATCAAAACTCACAACAAAACAACCACCAAAAGAAGTCCAAACCATCACGTTCTTAGGTATACAGCAGGCTTTAAGATAAAACAGAATCTCTAAAATGATATCATTCAGAGTAAATTTTGCTTTCTTTTTTCTGTAAGATGTTCTAAACTGGATTTTAAGGCCAGTAAAAGGGGGTCTAAATGGGAGTGAGGCACTAAGTGTGGGGGATGAAAATAGTAGAAGGAAAGCCACATATAGGGGTTGCACACCTGAAATCCCTTCATTCCAGCATTCCAGAGGCAGACAGATCTCTGTAAATCTGAGGCAAGCCTGGTCTACAAAGCAAGTCTAGGATAGCCAAGGCTACTAATAAAACCAATTTTTAACTGCATGAGACCCTGTCTCAAGGCTAGGTATTCATCAGGTAAAGAACTTACCACCTGAGGACCAGAGTTTCAATCTCGAGCACACACACACAAGTGCCAGGAAGACATGGCAGTCCACCTATAAATCCAGCATTCCGAAGGTAGAGACAGGAGATCGAGAGCAAGCTAGCTAATTCTATTAGCCAGAATGGAACTCTGGATTCAAGAGACAGACTCTGCCTCAGTAAAGGTAAAGAGTGATCAAGGAAGACTTCTGAAATCAGCTTCAGGCCTTCACCTACACATACACAACCATACTAGCACACATATGTGCGCTAACACATATGCAAATATGCATACACACATGCACACATACATGCAAAAAATAACAATAGACAAATTTTGCTTAAAAAAAACAAAAATAAACTTTTAGGCCAGTTATGGTGATGATGCATGAAAGGATTAGGAGGTGTGGCCTTATTGGAGGAAGTGTGGGCTTTGAGGCTGCAGAAACCCATGCCAAGCCCAGAGACTCTCTCTTCCTGCAGACTGCAGATCCAGATGTGGAACTGTCAGCTATTTCTACAGCATCATGCCTATTGCATGCCAACATCCTTTCCACTATGATGACAATGGATTAAACTTCTGAAACTAGGCTGGAGAGATGGCTCTGAGGTTAAGAGCACTACCTGCTCTTCCAGAGGTCATGAGTTCAACTCCCAGCAACCCCATGGTGGCTCACAACCATCTATAATAAGATCTAGTGTCTTTTTTCTGGCATGCAGGTGTATATGCAGATAGAACATTGTATACTTAACAAATAAATAAATTATTTTAAAAAAGACCTCTGAAACTGTAAGCTAGCCCCAATTAAATGTTTTTATTTGTAAGATTTACCATGGTCATGGTGTCTCTTCACAGCAACAGAGACCCTTATAATAATAATAAATATTAGTAATAATAATAATAAATCTTTTTAAACAAAATTTTGAAGTTGTTGAGGATTTAACTCCATGGTAAAGGACTTACTTCCATAGCAAATACTAAATCTAGGGATTTAGTCCACAGCAGAGAGATAGACAGAGAGTAAAAGACAGAGGAAGGAGAGAGGGGAGAGATATGGCTCAGTTGATAGGGTGTTTGTCTAAGATGCACAAAGCTCTGGATTCAATTCTAGCACCATATAAAACAGGGTATACCGGAAACCCCAACATTTGGAAGGTATAAGCAGAAGGAGCAGAAGCTCAGGGTCATTCTCCACGTGTAAGAGGCCAACGTGGGCTACATGAGGCCAGGCTCTAGAGCTTCCATTCCGAGTGTCTATTCTAACAGTGTAGAAGGTTAGAGAGCCAGGCGGTGGTGGAGCACATCTTTAATCCCAGCACTCAGGAGGCAGGGGCAGGCAGAGCTCTGAGTTTGAGTCCAGCCTGGGACTACAGAGAAAGTTTCAGGACAGCCAGGGCTACACAGAAAAACGTCTCAAAAAAAAATATATATATATATGTATATATATATATATGAAAGATGTTCACTGAGGTGTGTAGTCTTTTGTTGTGTAGTATATTTTATTTATTTGCAATTTTTAATAATACAGTATATTTAAAGAAAAGTTTGAAAAGCAAGCAAAAGTTCTTTTCATCTCGGTGTTTGTTTGTCTCTCTATGTCCAAGAGCATATCTTGAGGCTTTGCTTCCAAACAGAATTCACTGACAAAGTTTCTAAGAGTGTGTAAGTAGCTATAGTAACTTACCTCTGTGGACTTTTGTAGCTTCCTGTTGGGAGCTCCAGACGTATTCCCAGAAGTAGAATCAGAAGGCCTTTGTGTGGGGGTGGAGTGGGGGTGGTGGTGGTCTGGAACCAAACCCATGGCTTCATACATTAAGCCAGAGCTCTACCACAAAACTACAACCCCAGGCCTACTAAATTACTCATTTTCTCTAGACAGGAAGAGGTAGGATGGGTTAGGAAAACAGACACCAGAGATTCTGCACCTGATCTCACAGTCCCACACTGCCCTGGTCTCCTCACTCCACACTGACGTCACTTCCCTGTCATCTGCCACCACACTCTGAATCATGTGTGGGTTAGGACAGCACTGACTCTCTGTATTTGTTAAATAAAAGATCTCAGTTGTTTGTGAAAGCATAGATCTTAAATGAAAAAACAAAACAAAACAAAACAAAAAACGAGGTGAAGTGTTTGGTCCGACAGCCTTCAAAACATCTGAAGTATGTGGAAGAACAAACATGCCGACTCAAAGGGCCTGGTATGAATACCGCTGACCGCTGAGCAAAACTAAGCATGTGTGCACTGCAGTTTTTCTCTCCTTTACTCTCCTCAGGTCTCTTCACTCCTCTTTCCTTCCCTCCCTCCTTTTTTCCCTCCCTCTCAAGATGGGTATAATTGTACATGAAATCCTAGCTCTTGGAAGGCTAAATCAGGAGGTGAGTTTGAGTCCAGCCTGGGTTACACAGTGACCCGGTCTTAAACAAAAACAGGACGGAGGTATAGCTCCATTGGTAGAATGTCTGTGTGATAAGCAAAAGGCCCTGAGTTTGAGCCCTAGCACAATATAAATTTAGGAGTAGGGACTCAGGCCTGATTCTTCTGGGAGGCAGAGGCAGGGGATCAGAAATGCAAGGTAAGAGAGAGAGAGACAAGGAAGGAAGAAAGGAACGAAGGAACGAACCAACAAACAAACAAACCTGGGCTACAGGAGAACATATCTGAAAGAGCCCACCAAACACGGGCCAGTGAGATGGCTTTTCTGGGAAGCCTGCCTGGCCTTCCCACACCTTTTTTTCTTTTTTTTCTTTTTTTTTTAAGTTATGGTTGTTTTTAAACTATTCTGGGCCCCAGCTCTGTCCCCACCTCCTGCTCTCAAGAAGTCTGTCTTATTTCTCCAAAACAAGATCATCATGAAAGTTTAAAAGACAAAGGTCTGGGCGCACAGCCTCCGCTTGAACCACATGGACCCTAGCGTTCCACCCTAGCCATAACTTTATCAGCTAAGCTCAAAATATGGTGACAATTCTATTTACATAAAAAGTCCGGAGTTTGTCTGAAATGTCAACAAATCCAGCATCGGTTAGAATGACATCCTGTCCCCAGACCTCATCTGTTAGATAAACTGTGACTCTTCAGCTTGTCCAAACCATTGGGTTTAAATAGTTGATAGAGGAAATGCATCGAACTTAAGAGTAGGTTTTTTTTTTCTATCAGCTACATCTTTTTAAACCTTGGAGAAAGCCATGTCCCTCCCTCACATTCTGCTAAGCCTTACTACCACACTCAGTCTCTCCCAAAGCTAGTGTGCAGTTCTAAGGGGCTGGGAGAACATGGGGGGAACTCGGGAGCTGCTTCCCTCCTGCTGCAAAAGCCAACGTTCAGCTAGAGCTGTGGCAGGGCCTGGGATAACTGTGTCCATCAGTCCATCAGTCCATCACTCTGGATTGTCAGCTCCAGGTGAACCACGGTAAAAATCAAACCCAAAGGATGAGAACACTTTTCAGAAACCTCAGGAAACATCATAGTCAAAGTTGAACATATTAAATTAAATGTTTCCCCCTTTAGTTAAAGTGTGCCTTAGCTGGGCATCATGGCACATGCCTGTAATCCCAGCACTTGCAGAGGCAGAGGCAAGCAGATCTCCATAAGTTCAAGGCCAGCCTGGTCTTCAAATCGAGTCCAGGGCAACCAGGCTACAGAGAGAAATGCTGTATCAGGGAAAGAAAAAAGAAGTATGTCTTAAAGTCTTTATTTTAAATGATAGTTTCTACATATCAAGGATTTACTTAATGGTTACTAATAATCATTAAATTATTAATATTCTAAGCCACCTCTGTGTTTTTTGTTTATTTTATTTTGATTTTTGTTTGTTTGTTTGGTTGGTTGGTTGTTGGTGTATGAGACAGGGCTTCTCTGTGTAGCCCTGGCTGTGCCAGAACTCACTCAGTAGACCAGGCTGGCCTCCAATTTAAAGATCAGCCTGCATCTGCCTCCCAAGTGCTAGGATTAAAAGCATATGACACCACTTCCCGGTTTATTTCGATTTTTTGAGACAGAGTCTCAGTACATAGCATAATTCAATAAAATTCACCACATAGGCCAAATTGTTCTCATATCCACAGCAATCCACCTGCCTCTGCTTTCTGGGTGCTGTGATTAAAGGTGTGCTCTAGAATGCACAGGATATTTATTTTTTCACAGTTTTTATAACTGTTGATAATTTACACATTCATTAGCCCTAGCCGAGTGTGTCCTCAAAATGTCTGGTCTTTGTGAAAAGGTGTACCTCAGAGCCAAGCTTAGTTGTACGTATATGTACTCCTAGCTACTCCTGAACCTGAAGTGGGAGTGTCAAGGCCAGCTTAGGCAATGTATTTAGACACTGTCACAATAGAAAAACAATATGTCTCGTGACATAATTTTATCCACATGTATCCTATGAGTTGAACTCTCCTTTTTTGTGTATGAGGTAGTTTTCTTTGTCCCTTCTTAGTATTAGAACAGCTGAATTTTAAAATAGCCTCAGGTCTTCAGAAATACAAAATTTCTTAACAAAGTATAACACATACAGGGTTTTTTTTTTTTTTATACTCAGTAGTGAACTACCCAGAAAAAACTTAACATGAAGGTTTTGAGCTAGGCATGATGGCACATGCCTGTAATTGCAGTGCCGGGAACACAGAGGTGGGAGGGTCAGGACTTCAAGTGTATCTTTTGTAGCTTTGGTTGGCTACCTAGCAAGTCTGAGGCTCATTCACCGGGACTGAATGAATCTCTGGCTTGGAAAAAAAAAAGAAATCAGCCAAATGTGGTGGCACATGCCTCTAATCTTAGCAATCAGGAGGCAGAGAGGAGCAGATCTCTGAGTTTGAAGTCAACTTGGGGTACACAATTTGTTCCAAGCTAGTTAGCGTTACACAATGAGACCTTGTGTCAACAAAAAGAAAAAAAAGGAGGAGGAAGAGGGAAGGAAGGATGGAAAGAAGGAAGGAAGGAAGGATGGAAGGAAGGAAGGAAGGAAGGAAGGAAGGAAGGAAGAAAGGAAGGAAGGAAGGAAGGAAGCCTCCCTGCAAAAGCCTGTAACAGCAGCTCTATAGAGGATTCTGCTCCTACATGCAGACACATATAAATAAAAAAAAACAAACTTTACAGTTTTTGTCCCTAAACTTTTTCATCTTCTATTAGATATTAACAATGAAAATTTCCATTGCCAGAGTAAATGTTCCTTATTTCAAAATCTATGTCACTCAAAATCATCAGGAATTAAATTTTTTCTACAGTTTTTTTTAACATTCTTTAATCCCAACCTAAAGCCCTATCAGGAATTACATTTTCTTTTTTTCCTTCCTTCCTTCCTTGAACATTCTTTAATCCTAATCTAAAGCCCCGACAGGAATTACATTTTTTTTCTAGTTTTCCTTCTTTAAACATTCTTTAATTCCAATCTAAAGCCCATCTAAGGAATATATGTAAACTTTGGGCCTGGAATTTGGTCAGACACATAAAGAAAGCCTGAAAGGAACTGTTCTGTCACTTAGGAGTAAAAACACTTTCAACTTTTCTGACTTTCAGTGAGGTTGAAAGCTATTTAGAGGAAGCACACCAAATGGTGGGCTGGAGTGTGTGGGCTAAAGGAAGCTGTGAGAGGTAGAAAAAAGAAGAGGAGAATGGAATATAATGGCCACGCTTCCTTCAAACATTCAGGCTGTGTTCATGGTGCTTGCAAGCGGTCCTTTTTGTTTGTTTGAGGGTTTTACGTTGTATTTAGGGACAAGGTCTAACTATATAGCTCTGGCTGGAAATCGCTACAGAGATGAAACTTCTGGCACTTCCCCCAACTCAGCCTGAAAATGTTTGATAAGAATTCTTTCATCATGCAATAGGTTAAATGGAGTAGCATGCTTCTATTCATTTGAGCTCCTAGCCAACCTGAACAGATAGGGAAAAGAAACGCAAGACAGAACCCTCAGAAAGTACGAAAGTAAAAGTTAAATCATTCTGAAGAAAGAGAGAGAAGGGAGGAAAAGCCTAGAAAACCTTTCAAGGGCATGGGTTTGGCACTGCTTTAATTGTAAAATATGATTAATGAATATGACAGAATTTGGAGAACTTAAAAGTACAAGTTGTTTACAGCTCTTATCCAGCCAGGACTCCTGGCTAAATCCGTAACTGTTGAAAATTTTCTCCACTGATTTCTTCTTAATCTTCAGCCAAGTATCCATTTCCTTTTGCTCTTAAAACCAGATTAATGACGTTTTAATTTTTACATCATCTCTCTCTTTTTTTCCCCCTCTTACCTACAGTTTTAGAAGCAGATTTATCTAGTCAATAAATCTCCATTGAATGGGGTCCAGGAAACAGAAACATAAACCAAAGGAAGAGATTCTCAGTGTTGCTTCAGCCACACACGGTTTCTTAAGCATCTGAACTACTTGTCTCACTGATGTATCTATTGCAGGCATGTGAGATGGCTTAGTGGGTGAAGGCTCTTGCTTCCAAGGCTGACCCTATGAGACTGATCCCTGGGACACACATAACAGAAGGAGAGAACCAACTTCCTCTGCCTTGTCCTCTGACCTTCACATTCATGCAGTGGCGATCATCTGCACATGCAAGAACTACATTTTTAAATGTCTACTTAGTTAATCCTCACCAGAATATAAGCTCTTTGATCATTCAGTAAGCACTCGTTACACATTGGTTCACTGAACAAAGCCAAAAGTACAATAAATAGCATCTCATTGAAACATTGAATTTTAACTTAAAATTCTTCTTTGCTGCAGCCTAAAATTATTCTCTTTCATCTGGCCTCTGCTTAATTAGTTTGTCATAACAAAAAAATTTAATATTTTGAAAATTGCCTCAATATTTGCTTTTCAAAAATAGATCAAATGAATCTTCTACGTTACTTTTGTGGCCAAAGAGATTGTTAATGACTAATTCAATTTTAGAACAATATAGATAGGTCACCATGGTTAAGGGTCTTTATTTATTATATGAATTATATTTGTTGGTTAGTTTTGTATGCATTTCTTTTTTTGCTGGAGATCCTGCCTACAACTTCATATTTCTAGGCAAGTGCTCTACCACTGAGCTACACTCCAGAACTACATTTTATTTGTTTTATTATTTGTGTAATAGTACATGCTTTATGCGTGTCCATGTGTCTATGTGCATGCCTGTGGAGGTCAGAGTAGGATTTACTTTTCTCCTATTGCTTTCCTGCCTCATCTCTGAGACAAGGTCTCCTACCAAATAAGAGATTTGCCCTTTTTGGCAGGCTGGTTGGATAGCCAGCTCTTAAGATCTGAACTCCCTTCTTCTTCTTCAGTGCTGGCACTACAGGCCTGAACGGCCATGCCAAGTAAAGATTCAAACTTAGGACATCTTGCTCTCAGCCACTGAACCATGTTCCCAGACCTCCATACTTTATTTAGTTCCATCACTGTATGTATAGGAAGGATTTAAAACAGTCTTATTGACCCGCTGAAGTATTCGTTCTGATTTTTTTTTTCTTTAGTAAATGCTCAAATTACCTAACCTTTCTTAAAGACTGAGAGGATCCTGAATACATTAATGGCATTAAACTGTTTACTTAAAAGTTGTCTCTCTTAATTAACAAGACCTGGAGAATGATGAAATCAGCTTCATAGGTGCTAGATCTTTTCCTATGATGCCTGTTGGCTTTCGATTTTCCAAACTCTCACATGCTTAAGTCACTCATCTCTCACCATCAATTTTTAATGGGGCTCTCTGTTCCATTGATTGCTTAGTCTTGCCTTTAGGCAATGGAAGAGGCCAAAGCTAAGATGTTGCGTTTGTTTCTGAAGCTCTGTGGAGACACATTTTGTGAAGGAACAAGGGAGTGACTTGATAATTTTGAGCTCAACAAGTATTTCATACCTATGACTCAAGGTTATATTGTCTTCAGAAACAGAACCTTGGTGATCCTTAATGAACTGCCTATTCTCCAGTGTTTTCTGGCTTTTGTTAGGCTCAAAAATGTCAAAACAAACATCATATTCATAATGCAGCATGAAAATCAGCATGACTTTTAGGCATATATCACACTTTGGGTAAAAAATATGTGACTGA
Organism: Pachyuromys duprasi; assembly: GCA_028658305.1. NCBI lineage: Eukaryota > Metazoa > Chordata > Mammalia > Rodentia > Muridae > Pachyuromys > Pachyuromys duprasi. The sequence continues at coordinate 18,661,375 of CM053767.1, forward strand.
TGATCGGATGGACTGTTATGAAAAGAATACTTTAAAACGAAACCATCAGAAGGTACTAGGAAATTTTTGCTTAAGAATGTCAGCAGCAGTTGGCCTAATGCTAGCCTATCATGCAGGAGGCCCTGGATCTTATCCCCAGACAAAAACAAAAATCAGATTTAAATTGGTAGCACACAGGCTTGCCTATAATCCCAGCACTCCAAAGCTAGAAGGGGACCAAGAATTCAAGGTCAGCCTTAGTCAATTATTGGCCAACCTGGGCTACATGAGACCCTGTTGCCAAAAGGAACTAGGACCGATAGTGACCCATAAATATAATCACAACACAACTTTAATCTCAGCACTCTGAAGACAGTGGCAGGAAGATCTCTATGAATTCCATGCCAGCCTGGGCTGCACAGTAAGAACCTGTCTTATAAAAATAAACAAATAAAAGACCCAGGGAATTTTCATATTCAGAACTTGTATTTGAAGGATGTAGACAGCCAGAGTTCCAAAACAAACCATTTGTATGTTATGTCTCCTGTGTCTATTTAAGATGAAAAGTTCAAGGAAATCTGCCAGGTATTTTAAGTAAACACTGCTGGTCAATGTCCTTATACCAGAACAAGTAAGCACTTAAAAAGACTCTATTCCTGGTAGGAAAAAAAAAATGCCTTTTATAGTCCAAAAAGTGAATTTCCTTACATAAATTATAAATTTTCCTCATTAAAATAGCTTAGCTATGAAAAGGGGAAAAAAAGGAATACTTAAAATGTATAATTTTAATATCCTTATAGAAGACAAAGGAACTAATTCCGTGTATGTGCTAAGCCACCATTAGTTACTGTTCTGGTGGGAAGCAGAAATTTGCCCTTTTCACGCCTATGTTGGAACACTTGGTCCCCAGATGGTCACACTGTTGTGGGAGATTGGAAAATGTTTGAGATACAGGGCCCAGCAAATGGATGTAGGTCATTAAAGGTAGGCTATAGCCCAGTCCTGTATCCCAGCCCATCTGGACGTAGTGAGCCTCTGCCACTTGCTCCTGCTGACATAAACTTCACTGTGCTTCTGCAGTGTTTTGTCACAACAAGAAGATTAGTTAGTACAGCGATATCATGCTTTAAAAGAAAAACCAAATATTAAAATGTAGTCTTGCCCCACGATATGAATATGATGATACCTTCAATAAGGCTACCTTGGGGCCAGTGAGATGGTCCAGTGGTTAAGGGTATTTGCCCCTAAACTGAGGACCTTAGTTAGATCCTCAAGACTCAGACAGGGAGAGAGAACTGATTCCTGAAGGTTATTTTCTGACCTCCTCTCTTCATGAAATAAATAGATAAAGAGATGATAGGTATATGATTGATAGATAGTAGGTAGATGATAGATTATAGATATATAGATATGATATATGACAAATAGATAAATGATAGATATGACAGATAGATAGAAACATAGATAAAAATTAAACTTAAAGAGCTTCTCTTTAATAAATAATATGTAAATAAGGGTGTCTTGTTCTCACTGAATGCTAAACAGCAACTACATGAACTTTATTTCATTAAACACTGAAGGAGCTGCACAAGAATAGCTCCCACTTCTGTAGACCAGAAACCAAGCCAAGAGACCAGCCAAGAGCTGCTACTAGGGTAACGGGCATGTGCCTCCAGACCCAGTTATTATTCACCTCTTGCTCTCCTCTCCTAGAATCGGAGTGTTGAAGATAGGTGTTCTCTTAGCACCACAGCCCCCATACAACATATTTGATCTTTAAGAAGCAGGTACTGAGGGACAGCTGAGTAAACCTGACCTGAGGTCCAGCAAGAATGTGTAAAATCTTAAAACGAGTTCCAGACAGCTTTCTAAATAATTTTGCGTGACTTTCACATCACCCACTTTAAAGCAAAACAATTCGCTGTTCAAGAACAGCAAAATCCTGAAGGAAGGGGAAATGAAGAATGTATACACACACACACACCCTCACACACCCTGGAAGGAATCTCTTTCTTTTGATACCGGGGGAATGTTCTGTGTTGATTGTGATTTAACTTCTCAGCACGATTTTCTCTAACAGATATGATTTAAGGCTAGGTGGGCAATGATATAATATCGTGATAGATACATGAAAATATAGCCAAGGATTAAAGTTACCTCCACATCAGAACACTACTGCTTTCAAGGGCAAACACTTGAAATGAATATGGTTATCAATCAGAGCTATGCTTAGGCACTGCAGTTTGTCTTATCCAGAAGTAGCTACTGAAGCATGCGTTCTCCATCCTGAGAAAGGCATCTTCTCAAATGTAAATCAATTTGTCCTAAGTGTGGTGTCTGGTTTGCTTGTTAGACTGGCTGTTTCTGGGACTGTGCAGAGTCCTGGTGAATCAGAATCAACAGCCCATATGTCTGAAGAGATCCCTTTCTGTTTACCACTGGTCTGATCATTTAGGACCGCTACAGTCTAACCTTGTCCTAGCCAGAGTCTGCGCCTGCTACCAGCTCCTGTTTTTTCTCTGGGGTCTGCCTTCCCAGCCAGCTGCAGACTGTCTCAAACCACCAAAATGCAGTTTCAAGTTACAGCCTAAAGGCAGGCTTTCAAATTACTACAGGCTGCCGCTATTTCCCCTGGAATGTTTGGACCCACGGAGCAAGTTAATCCCAGCCCCAGACAACCGAGTGAAATGCCTACAGAACAACCTTCCACCAACATTGCTCTGTCTGAGCTGGGAACAAACCCTCCCAATTCTCCTTCTCCTGCGCCTTCCCCAGCCTGTGCCAGCTCGCGCTGACGCTGAGGCTCCTGTCCTCCTCTGCTTGTTACCATGGAATGTCTAGTCCTGGCCTTTTGATGCCACGTCTTACCCTGCAACCTCACTGCCAATCTCGCTCTTCTTTACAGATCCTGTAGGCCGACTCCCTGCCTTCGTTTGCATGGTTCTCCCAAAATGACGGCTTTCTCCACAGCTAGTCAACAAAACTCAACCACCTTCCCTTCCTACTCCAAAGAGGTTCCCATTGTTTGACCTGTGAACGTTTTCCTCTTCAAGAACCTCTTTGACAAGTGACTGTTCTCATCCATATGAATCACTCCCTTATTTATTTATTGAGTATTTAATAGGTGCCACATCCAGGGAACAAAAGACGAATGAGAAATTAGTCAGGCAGACATATTGCAAGTAAATGCCCACAGGGTTGTAACCATTGCAAGCACACATTGTGATATAGCAAAGACATAACTATATCCATATAATGTATTCAGTTAGAACCTTGAAGTGTTGTTTTGTTTTTGAGTTTTGATTAGATTTTTAACAATTTTTTTTTTAGAGTGTGCATGCTGAAGTCAGTTCTCCCCTGCTACCACAGGGGTCCTCTAGCCTGGCAGCAGAAGACTTTACCTTGTTGTTGTTTTGTTTCCTGTTTTTAAAAAGTCGTTTATTTGCCAGGCACAGTGGCGCATGCCTGTGATCCCAGGACTTGGGTAAGCAAAGGCAGGCAGATGGATCTCTGTGAGTTCAAAGCCAGCCTGGTCTACAAAGCCAGCCCAGGATAGCTGGGGGTACACAGAGAACTCCTGTCTCAGGGGAAAAAAAAAACAATAGTAATACTAATTTATTTTATTCTATGTGTATCAATGTTCTGCTTACATGTATGTGCATCGCGTGCTAGAGTGGTGTCTAAAGAGCTCAGCAGAGGGCGTTAGATGCCCAGGGACTGGAATTGCATACACCTGTGAGCTGCCTTGTGGGTGCTGGGAGTCCAGCCTGGGTCCTCGAGAAGAGCTTCAGGTGCTCCTCACTCCTGAGCCCCCACCCCTTGTTTTGTTTTTTGAGACAGGGTCTCAAATGACTCAGGCTGCCATTGAACTTCTGATCAAGCCACCCTCTGCATTCCAAGCATTGGGAGTACAGGTGCGCACGGACACACCTGGCGTTTATCTTTTTACTTTATTTTTTATTTGTTTGGTTTTGGTTTTGTGAATCGAGGTCTTGATATGTAATTCTAGCTGTCCTTGAACTCACTCTGTAGAACAGGCTGCACAGAAGCCGGCCATCCATCATGCTAGTCAATGGAATGATCTTAATGTCTTAATATGATCTAATATGTTATATTGTTAGTGTGCTGATTTAAAAAAAAAAAGTGGTTGTTTTCTAGGCATAAAAGGCAAAAAGAAGCAGAAAACGCACCAAGCAGTTGTGAAAACATGCTTAAACTGAGCAAAGTAGCAATGCCTGTAATCCTAGCATTCCTGTGGTGTAGGGCAAGGCCCTCTTAGTTATGTATTTAGTTGATTTAATTGGAGGCCAGACCCCACAACAAGAAACCCTTTCTCAAAAAAAAGAAAGGAAGGAAGGAAGAGAAAAGGAAAGACCCCAGCATTGAGAGACTAAGGCAGGAGGATTGGGAGCTCAAGCTCGGCCTTGTCACAAGACAAGTTAAAGACCAACCTGAGCCTAAAGAGTCTTTGCCTCTAAAGCCAAACAAAAAGTTGGTCACATGAAAGTTCCTGGCTTTATGAGGTGGGGACAAGGAGTCAGAACAGCAGAATAAACATCTGCTTATCAGCACTGGGTTATCTTTTCTCTAGAAGGATTAAGCAAAGTGACCGTCATTGTTTTAGCCGAAACAGGCCGACGGGTGACATTTAACTGCATGTCTTTAATCCTTATTTATTTTTTAATATAATTTTTTATTTATTACAGTTTATTCACTTTGTATCTCAGCTGTAGCCCCACCCTCGTCCCCTCTCTCCCTCCCTCATCTCCTCCCAGGCCCCTGATTTCTTACAAGTTCAAATAAGTAGTTTAATTCTGATGCAAATTTTGGCACTGAGGACTCTTTACCCCTCCCCACCTCTCTCTTTTTTTTTTTCTTTTGGAGAAAGAACAGAGGGAAAGCCCTGCAAGTTAACAAGCCACCAATGCCTAGGGCTGAGGGGTAAAGGATCCTAGCTAAGAGGGAAGATTCCTTGCTTCTTTTGTCAGTAGACAGGAAAACCATCAATGACTTCCCCAGCATCATCAGTCTCTAGGGAGGACTGACCCAGAAGAGCAGCCAACTGAGGTGTTGAAAGGCTGCAGGTTCCAAATGCTGCCACTGCTTTCTGTTAGGTCTCTTCCTCTCCTTGGGGACCTCACCACTGCTCAGCAAACTTAGAACAAAGAACCCTGTCTATTTGGTTTTCATCCAAACCTATTAGAGCCTAGTGAAGGAATTAAGTTGAAAAATAATGGTTTTCTGACGCAGGTGGGGTAGGGCCCAGTAGTGGTAGAGACATTGCCTAGCAGACACAAGGCCCTTTTCTGAGAACTACCATCCAAAATAAATAGCTTTTTGAAAAACCAGAACACGCCAGGAGGCAGAGGCAAGTGAATCTCTGTGAGTTCAAGGCCAGCCTGATTGAGAAAGGGAGTCCAGGACAGCCAAGGCTACACAGAGAAACCCTCTCTCAAAAAACAAACAAAAAATTAAAAAGCAGAACAAAACACAGCAATAGTCTCCTGTAACTTTTATTTTTACACGGGGCAGACTCAGTCTATAAGTGATTTTGCACAGCAGTAAACAGGGACCTGCAGAAACAGGCAATTGAAATCATAAGCTCAGACATGGGCCAGGGAAGTAGATCCATGTCTTGCTCAGCCAGCATCAGAGAAGATTCCTCCTGCAGCAGTAGAATAAAAAAAAAAAAAAAAAAAACACCTTTTGGGAACAAACCCAGAGACCCATAGCCAGACAATATGCAAAGAGTAAGAAACATCAACATCGGAACACTCAGCTCTAAATGGGATATCTCCATCAAATCCCTCTGCATGGGCTTATTTTTACAGAATAGTCATTATTTAGGAGCTAGCAGTTATTCTGTTTAAAAATATGGCTCCAAGAATTTAGAAATTCAGGTTTTTGAGATAATTTTTTTAACTTTAAAAAAATGGTGATCCAGGTGTCATTTAAGAGGTAGACATAGAAGGATCATGAGTTCAAATTCACTTTTTCCTACTTAATGAGTTTGAGGCCAGTGTGAATTATGTGAGACCCTGTATCAACAAACAAAATAAATAAACCAACAAGCCAGTCAGTCATGGTGTGGTTATTCAAGGATGGCTAAATTCATAGTGTAGAAGGCCCTTAAGTAGCACTATAGACATGTTTAAAAATGCCATCATCCCACAGACTACTGAATAACCACAAAAGGAAATGACATCTTGACAATGGGGCAATCTGAAATATACCACTTTGAACAAGTGACCTAACTTCCTGTGACCCATACCCCATAATGAGAGAAGCTGACATTGCAGGTCTTTGGGAAGATTCAGTGATAAGTGCACTGCAGCATCAGGAAGATTTACCAAAAATTCCACCATGAGATAAACAATAAAAAAAAAAAAAAAAACTAATGGGATCTTCTACCAAACACTCAAACTGAACATCATAAACACTATAAAATAACAGAGCTAGCCAACAAGACTGCATACTGCTTCAGATTTAAAGAGACTAAAGAATTGACAAGCAAATGACTGACCTTCAGTAGGTTTGAGTCAGGCTTGGTTGCACATGCCTTTGACCTCAGTACTAGGAGGGCAAAGGCAAGAGGCTCTATATGATTTCAAGGCCAGCCTGGTCTACATAGCAAGTTCTCAGATAACCGGAACTACATAGAGAGATCTTGTCTCAAAAAGTATAATTAGATAGATAAATACATAGATAGATAGATAGATAGATAGATAGATAGATAGATAGATAGATAGATAGATGATAGACTAAATAGAGACCTTGTCTCAATAAATAAATAAAGATAGATAGACTAAATAGACATTGTTTTAATAAATAAATAAGGATAGCTAGAAGATAGATAAATAAAATGGGTATGCATGCTCATACATTACGGCAGCACTTGAGAAATTTAAATGTAGACAACTGGGAACGTATGCAATATTAAGTCTTATGAATTTGATAAATATGAAAATTGAAGATAAAAATTTTCTTTGTCTTAGGACTTACATGGTAGAATTCTTTTGTTTTGTTTTTTATAACTCAGGCTGGACTCAGACTCAATATGGATCTTAGGATGGCCATAAACTTCTAATCCTCTTGCCTCCAACTTTTGAGGGCTAAGATTACAAGAATGTGCTACCATCCCTGACATTTGCTGGAATATCTCATCAAGGTAACCTGTTGTTTGAAACTTGTTTTCAATGGGTTGTGGGGCAGGGGAACAAAGGTTCCAGGTAAGGATTCATCAGCTGAAAATGCTTGCCACCCGGGCCTTAAAGACCTACATTCAATCTCCAGAACCCACCTAAGTAGCTAGGTACAAAGATGTGCATCTGTAGTCCTGGCATTCCTAAGTAGAGATGGTTGGAGAAGAGCAGTGAATCATGGGAAGTCCATAGGACAGCTAGCCTCGAGTATCTGACCCCATGGAAACAAGAAAGACCATACCTCCACAAGGCAGAAGGGGAAAACTTACTCTGGAAAGTCATTGTCTGTCAGAGCAGTAGCACGCCTGTAATCCCAGCACTCAGGGAGGAAGAGGAAGACAGAACTCTGTGATTTCGAGACCAGGCTGTCTACAAAGGGAGTCCAGGACAGTCAAGGTTACACAGAGAAACTCTGGAAAATCCAAGAAAGAAAGAAAGAAAGAAAGAAAGAAAGAAAGAAAGAAAGAAAGAAAGAAAGAAAGAAAGAAAGAAAGAAAGAAAGAAAGAAAGAAAGAAGGAAGGAAGGAAGGAAGGAAGGAAGGAAGGAAGGAAGGAAGGAAGGAAGGAAGGAAGGAAGGAAGGAAAGAAAGAAAGAAAGAGGAGGAGGCTAGAGAAATGGCTCAGAGTTTAAGAGCACTGGCTGCTCTTCCAGAGGTTCAATTCCTGCTCTTCTTGAGTTCAATTCCCAGCAACCACGTGGTGGGTCATAACCGTCTATGATGAGATCTGGTGCCCTCTTCTGGCATTCAGGCATACATGTAGGCAGAGCATTGTATACGTAATAAATCTAAAAAAGGAAAGGAAGACCAAAAGGGAGAGAGGAGAGGAGGGAGGGAAGAAGAGACAGGGAGAGGGAGAGAGAGAGAAACAAAAACAAAGAAAATCGAAAAAATTAAAGAAGAGAAAGTATAAATGAAAAATAATATTGATGGCATAAACTGTAATGTCCATCGTTGTCATTTTGTTTGTTTACTTGTGTTTTGAGATGGTGTCTCGTGTATCTCAGGATGTCCTTCCTATGTAACTGAGGATAATCTTGAACTCTCTACCCTCCGGCCTCCACCTCGAAAGTGTTAGATTTATGGCTATGCACCATCAAGCTCAGCAACAATTATGCCCTTGTGCAGAATTTCTGTCTAAATAGAAAACATGGGGAACGAGAAGGGAGCCTGCCTACACAAGAGCTTACAGACCTTTGAGCCTGTGGCCCAAACCCATTTTCCTGCAGGCAGGGCTCATGTATCCAAACTCACCACCAGTTTCCAGCTCCAGGAAACAGTCGCAGCCTCCAATCTGTCTCTCTCTCTCCTTTATTTATTATTTATACAGTATTCTGCCTGCACTTCAGGAGAGGACCCCGGATCTCATTATTGAACTCAGGACCTTCGGAAAAACAGCTAGTGCTCTTAACCTCTGAGTCATCTCTCCAGCCCCCCCCTCTCTCTTTTTCTTTTTCTTTCTTTCTTTCTTTCTTTCTTTCTTTCTTTCTTTCTTTCTTTCTTTCTTTCTTTCTTTCTTTTTTAATCTAGTAATCCCTTGCTCCCCAGGACTCAGAAGAAAGTCCAAGTCAATTAGCAGGTATATCTCTGTGGCCAGACTTGGTCTATAAATCGATTCCAGGACAGCCAAGGCTGTACAGAGAAACCCTGTCTCAAAACAAAACAAAAACAACAACAAAAAAAGAATGAGATAGAAGAATGGGAAAACTCAAGGCCAGCACAAGATACACAGTGACATTCTGCCTCAAGAAAGAGAAGGAAAGAGAAAGAGGGGAGAGAAGAAAAGGGGAAGAGTGGTGGGGGAAACAACTCAGAAGTGGGTGGGCTATAACATAGGTAACAGAGTTATCGAAAAGAAAGGGCCCAGAGCTGAAAATTCAACTCCTGGACTCTCTCGGGTTGAGAAGATGAAGCCCAGAGCCAAGGCATTCAAAGCAGAACAGAGAGTTTCACTGCTGGGAAGCGTTAAGAGCTTAACTTCCCTTCCAAATGTCTCTGCTCTCAAGATCTCTTTTGTTTCTTGGGAAATTCTAAACATATTACATGGCCTTCTCAATGAAGGGTCTGTTTCCTGTAACTGGTGCCTCCTTTCAATTAAGATCAAACGGATTCAACATTAAGCGGAGCCGGGACTCTTTCTCAAGTTAAAGTTAATTATAACTTTGGTGGATGTGTTGCAGCTTGCTCTCAACCTATCTGATTCTACAAACAGACAGGGGCAAAGCTTCTAGGAGACAGCATTTTTCCTCTATTATTATGGTGCTGGCCTGCAATAATCCATGGGTATTTCTTCCCAGAAAAATCTTCATATAAGTATTTATTATATGAAAAATATGAAACTCTCTTAGAAGCCAACAATATACTCTGTGTCTACTCAGTTTCTGTTACGTACTTTAAGCAATGAAAGAGAACTCTGACATTTTGTTCCTACGTATTATGGTGAAAGTTGCTACCTTAAAAATATTACACTCAAAGAACTTACTGTTATAGAAAAATACAGACAACCATTTCTGAACTAACCATTGATAATCTCTGATGCCCTCAGCGAAGGTCACTAGCAAGCCTTTTGGGGATGGGCAGACAGTTCAAAATAGTCAGCATACTTAATGATTCTGTAAGCAAGAGTTTTGCAAACAGGTGTGTACCTACAGTTAGCCCCGCCAGAAAAAAAAAAAAAATCACAGGCAAACAATTCAGATTTAACTGAAATTCTTGTATTTTTATTTGCTAGGCTATCCTGCCTATGGGCTGATGTTATTTACCACAGAAATCGGGCTCTTATTTTTAAATTACAGCTGCTGGAACTCATTGTATGCCATCCCTTCTACAAATGAACTCCACTTATAAGTGAATTCTCCGGTTGGTTTCTGATGTACTGCCTACCCAACCCCTGCACGTTCTACACGTTCTTCTCTGGTCTCACCCATGCTTATAGATTTCATGACTGCCTACACTCACTGTCTGTGGCATTCTTATCTTGACCATTCACATATCCATTTGAGAATTTTCTTAGAATGGTACATCATTACTATATACATTGTTGTACCTCAGTATAGACACCTGAAAAAAAAAATACTAATGATTTCTGCACTGCCTAGTTTTATATCAACCTGAATAAGCTAAAGTCACTAGAGAGGAAGGACCCTCAACTAAGAAAATGCCTCCATGAGATCCAGCTGCAAAGCACTTTCTTAATTAGTGATCAATGGAGGAATGTGAGATGCCATCCCTGGGCTAGTGCGGCTGGGATCTATCAGAAAGCAGGCTGAGCAAGCCATGGGGAACAAGCCACTCAGCAGCAGCCCTCCATGGCCTCTGCATCAGCTCCTGCCTCCAGGCTCCTGTCCTGCTGCAGTCCGTGTCCTGACTTTTTTTGGGAACGTACAGCAATATAAAAGTGTAAGATGAATAAACCATTTCCTCCCCAGCTTGCATTTTGGTTACGGTGCTTCATTGCAGCAATAGAAATCCCAACCGGTGTTTTCTTACTGGTGATTTCTTAGATATTCTGTGCATTGCTTGACCCACTTTCTGATTTAACCTGAGCCTAAAGCAGTTCAGATGAGAAACTGTGGCAGTGGAAAAAATAGTGGATTTTACATGAGAATGTTCTTTCAGTTCTGCTGTAAAACTGAAACAACCACGCGATACGGACGATTCCTTAATCTCTCTACATATTGAGTTTCCTGTGTGAACAACATATTGACTATGCTTGAGTCTATTTTGTTTTCCATAACTAATGATCCTGGGGCTTGTGAGATGACTCGGTGGTTAGAAGCACTTGATGCTCTTGCAGAGGACCCAGCCCCCACATGGTGGCTCACAAATACCTGTAACTCTAGTGCCAGGGGACCCGAAGGAATCAGGCATGAACAAGAACAGCATGCATGCGGGTAAAGACACCCATACACATAAAACTGGGGGTGGGGGGAAGTCTTTTAAAAAATAACTTATGATTCTGTGACACTATTCCCTAATCCAGACTTTCTGGAACTGACCAATCAGAGCATGAGCTACCGCAGCATTTCGGTAACTTTCCTGTATTACTGTAATGTTTTATGGCATTGGAAAGCATTTATCTATTGTCAGGCTTGCATAGCATCACTGCAGATTGCTAGGAGACAGTAAATGTTTTTACAAGCAAAAAGCCTTCACTTTTTCCTACTGCTATCTACTGAAGAAAAATTTTAAAAAGTTTGTCCAGCTACTGGTCTACAATACAAGCCTTGTATTTCAGAGCAAAGGATAAACCCTTTCAGACCTAACTGAAGAAGAAGAGAGTCTGGTTCTTTTCATCTAACCTGAAGTATTCATCATGAAGGAGGGAGCATAGCAGGGTTGGCAAGTCTCAAAATGACAGCATGCCGCTGAGGCTGGCCATGAGGGAACACAGGAGAACTCTACATGAGGTAGAGGCAGGAGGGAGGTTAAGGCTATTGTGGGTACATAGCAAGTTCCAGGTCGACCAGGGCTACACTGCAATATAGGTCCTCAAACAAAACAAAACAGAGTGTTACTGAAGAACTATTGCAAGTAGTTCTCTACTTGACTCAAATCCATCCAACACTGTGTGTTTTGCAAAGCAGGGAGGTAAAACTTTTCAGATCACAGAGACAAGACCACACCTGAATACTCCCACTCTCTCTGCCAGGAGTAAGCACCTATCTCATAAAATTCTCTCTTATGAGAACTAACCAGACTGCCTCAACATTAATTAATATAATTAACGCATTATCAATAGATGCCTTTACCACCCCCCACTATGTATTCCCAGCTTCCTATAATCACAGATCGCAGCCTTTCCAATCGGCCAGCATTAATCCTACCTTCTTTCCCACAATCACCTCCCAAACTGAAAACTGTCCCATTATAAAACCCAAAGAATGAGCCAGACAAAATTTTACACTGGACAGAGAACTAGTTAGCCACGAGAGTAGGAACATGCTTTACAAGTTTATTAAATTGCTGCTTTAAAAAAATATGATAACCCATTACTGTACTTAGTAATCACGTAGGATTAAATGAGACTAAGCAACTAAAATACAATGAAGGTGCAGAAACATTTTTGTGAAAATAAAAAATTACCCCAAATTCAAGAATTTGCAACTCAGGAGACTAGCTGGAAATGAGCAGTTAATCCCAGGAGTTCAAGGCTTTTCTGGGCAATTTGGGAGAAAGGAAGAGAGAGAGGGAGAAAGATAAGGAAGGGAGGAAGAGAGGGGAGGAAGAGAGAGTTCTTCACCTCATATTTTTTGTAATGTTGAGATCTTACTATACTAAAGAAGGTACTGAAGGAAATGGCTTTGCAACGATGCTCAACAAAGAAAATTTCTAATCCATTTATTCCAGAGGGACAGAGGATAAGAATTGTGGTTGTTTGGAATTAAATAAAATAAATATATTATAACACACGTATACACAAATGCATACAAAGTCATTGGATGAGGCAACAATATACTACAGCATCTATACCAATGCTGGCTTGTGCAAGAATACAGAACAGAAAGAAAAAGGCATATGAAACAAACTTCCCCAATTTCTTCCACAAAAATTATGAAATAATTCCATATTTAGTGGAAATGTTACTTTTTGTATTTACTTAAGGAGAGATCCAAATCCAGGACTTTGAAATCCTGAGGAAATAGAAAATAGAGAAAATAGGATATGGGCTGGGCCTAGGGACAGTGAGGAAGAGCACACACAGGAACATCCATGAGTGGCTGAAGAGTGGTCCATCTTCCTAGGCTCCTTATAGCCTTGGTCTTCATAGGAACCACCACACCTATATGATTTCATAATTATTAAATGTAAGCACAAACAAAAAATTAAAAGTCAGTGATTGATAAATCACAAAAATGAGTGACCCATTTTGTTCAACGCCGACTCCTTTTCTGTAGAGTCCACTAACGTATAGAGCACATATGTTGAAGGTCAGGCAAGAGGCTGCATTCTCGACAGGATGATGCCAGTGGTTACTAAAGGTAAAAATACTTAAGAAGCGGGGCGTGGTGGTGCACATCCATAATCCCAGCACTCTGGGAGACAGAGGCAGGTGAATCTTCATGAGTTCAAGGCCAGCCTGGTCTACAAAGTGAGCTCAGAACAGGGAAGGCTACACAGAGATTGAGAACAAAAAGACAGAAATGGAGCAAAGAACCGGAGGTGCTGGACTCACTCTCGGCCTGCGGCTTGTGTTGAATGGAGGGAGGAGCCGGTGAGCTCATCCTGAAAATTCGTTCTCATGGTGGGTGAGAGGCAGGAGCGTGATCAAGTGTGTGCATTCAGTACTAGTTTGCAATGCAATACGTGAATAAAATAATTTAAGGTGTAAAATTATGAAGAAAATGAATACAGGTCAGTCCAGGAAAGGTGCTGCTGTTTCACAATGGCAAAATTTAATTGTGAGTGTTCTAGGTAAATGCCAGGTGAAGACTGATAGGTAAGAATGGCTCAGTTCCTGGGTGGTGGTGGTGCACACATTTAATCCCAGTGCTCCGAAGGCAGATAGATCTCTGAGTTCAAGGCCAGCCTGGTCTACAGATCAGTCCAGGACAGCCAAGGCTACACAGAGAAACCCTGTCTGTTCCTATTTATACAGTGTGATCTTACCAAGAGGATGAGGAGGGCTGAAGGAAACAAAAACAAAACAACATGTGTGGGGAGGATGAGTTATTTGTTTAAATTTTTGTTCGTTTAGTTAGTTAGTTAGTTAATTTGTTTGTTTTCAAGACAGGATTTGTCTGTGTAGCCTTGACTGTCCTGGAGACCAGGTTGGCCTCACAGAGGTCCATCTGCCTCTACCTCGGTGAGTGCTGGGATTTCAGGAGTACACCACTGTGCCTGGCTTGAGAATCAGTTATTTTATTAAAATATTTTTAGAGTTATTTTATTATTTAATATGTGTGGGTATTTTGTCTGTACACCAGATGTGTGCCTGGTGCTGATAGGTGTCAGGAGACGGCATCAGTTCCCTTGAGCTGGAGTTACAGATGGTTGTAAACCTTCACCATGGTGCTGAGAACCAAACCCAATTCCTCTGCAAGAGCAAGAAGTGCTCTTACTCTTGGAGCCAGATCTCCAGCCCTCTTAGTTTATGACATCAGATCCCAATTCTCAGGTCTGCCTTCCCCCACTGGGATGAGACCAGTTCACACCTTGCAAGACTCCCACACGTCCAGTATCTGATCCATTGAGACTTTGTTTTCTATTTTCTAGCCTGTCATCTCTTTTCACAGCTTCGTTTTCTCCATTTTACAATTGATTGGGTTTTAGCTTAGTAAACACTTCAGTAAGGTACCGAGAATGCTCTGTTAGACCTTTGGGTGTTTCCAAGCTCCTGGTTAAAAATTTAACTTTTTTAACTGCTCCAGCTGATAGCTCTACATGGTGGATTTATACTCACAGTAGTGACCCTAACTCCCTATTGTCTCACGTTTGGAGTAGCACACATTCTTTTCAAATATCACTTAGAAACTTTATGTTTGGCCATTCAACCACCTCACAAGAATAATTATTGGAAAAAAAATGTGTTTTCCACTCAGGTAATAAAAATGGACAGGCTTTTAGAAATCTGCTTCATAAAACAACCATATCCTTCCAGCCATACAGCTATACATTGTGAAATGATGACGGTGTGAATACTAGAGACTGAGATGTGTCCACTTACCAGAGAGGCAGAGCGCCAGTGAGAAACAGATTTGGGAGGGCATGGGATTAATTTTTATCTGGAACCTGATATGTTCTGCATTCCTGTGAGATACCAAAGTATTTTTCCAGGAGCTAGTTCTGACCCAAATGAGGCAGTTGTTTACAGTGACAAATGTTTCCCAAGGATCAAGCAAGAAAACAAACAAACAAAAAAAGGTCCTTTGAGTCTAACAATTTCTGTGTCATTGGTGACCAATGCGAGAAGACCTGGAGGCAGTAGATGGGTGATATTTCAGTAGGTGGAATGGTGAGCTGGGCATGTTTAAACAGAGCATGCATGAGATTCCTTCTAAGTTTGGCTGTGAACACCAGGAAAGAGATAACCAGGTTGTTGCTTGGTGGAGGCGGAGGTGAGAGAGGTCACATATGATTATTTTTCTTTGTGTTCCTACTGGTCAGAGTTGAGCATGGTTAAAATGCTGACTACAAAGAGCTCAGGGAGAAGTTAAAAACATGGAAAAGTCAAACAGAGGAGCACCGAGCCTGGAAGCTAAGGAAGGTCACAAACGAGATAGGAATGCTGGCTGGTTCTGTGCAGTACTTCAACAGGTGTGGTGGTTGACCAGTAGCTGACCTGAGTTCTGCAAATGCCCAGGGACAACTGTGAGAGGAAGCTGCCCATTGCTCTCAGAATTGTGTAAGTGCCCAGGTTCCTAACCACCTGGGGTAATTATACCACGGACACTTAGCCTTCACACCTTTAATTTCTGCAGGAGGGCAGGGAGGGGAGAGCAACGCACCAAAAAGTACCTCTACCCTTATTTCTGTATTAAAGCTCAAATCGGTCCATACAGCTGATGTTTCCTGGAAGAGAACAGGGCTTGAAAAGAACTCACTCCTGGTTAGATTCTCACTTCAGGAAGAAAAAAAAAAAATCACATAAACCAGTTTTTGCCCCATGTTGAATTTCTCCAGCCCTTGGGAGGCAGGGGCAACAAGCATAGTCCTGGGAGTCTGGGGCCAGTTTGGTCTTTCCTCATAGTGGGTTTGAACCACACGGTAAGACTCTGTTCAAAAAATGGCAATAATCATTGATTATCTACAATAGCCACGGCAGGGGCTAGGGATGCAACTGAGTTGGCAGAGTGCTTGCACCATGCCCTGAACTCAGTTACTCAGTCCCGGTACCACATACACCTGGAGGTGCATGTTTAAGATCCGGAGGGTCAGGAATTCAAGGTCATTCCCTTCTTCATACATTTATCTAGTTCAAGGCCAGCCTGAAATATGGAAGACACCGTGTAACAAAAACAAGAATTGGAGAAAGAATAAAGCATGCAGGAAACTAGGAAGAAAGTAGACCTTATAACTTCTTAATGCGATTTTTCTTATACTAATGAGAGTTACTTTTGACAGTTTTGTATACACAGAGGTTCAATGATCGAATCCAAACTCCTTAGCCAAACTTTCAACATTTTCCTATCTGAACGTATCCAAGACACCGAGGGTGGAATGCTATAAGCAAGGCTGATAACAGTTGGTGGAAACAAGGTCTAAAGTCACGGCTCAGGGAAAGAGGGCTTTGCCAAATATACAACATTGCCCAGGTACTGCAAGAAAAAGTCTTGTCTGATCCTAAAAGCAAGGACTTATTTGACTTGCTAAAGACATTAAAGTTCAACATAATGATAAAATCCTTGGAAGAACATTTGAAGATGAAGAAAATGACTAAAATGCCCATAGTAAAATGAAACACTAAGAAAATAATGTCACTCCAGTGGCTAAAATACCAGGCTGCATGTTTAGGACTGATTGCTCAAGACATGAGCCTCAGTGCCAAAGGGGTTGTAAGTCTAAAACACAGTTGATAAGACATTTAGTTATTTATCCTTTGCTTCTTTGGTTAGTGTTAAGTTTTTGTTTTTGTTTTTTTAATTCATTAATTGTTTTTCTTAGTAAATTTCAAAAAGATATAAGCACCTGCTAAATTTATCATATAGTCCACAACTACTCAGGATCAAGGTACTCATTCAATTAATGCAGTCAATAGTTTACCTTTTGATAAAGTCACATTATTATTTTTACTGGATGTGATAGTGGTGGTTTGTTTGTTTGTTTGTTTGAAACAAGGTCTCTTGTAGGTCAGGGTAGCCTTAGACTCCAGATTTCCCAGGCTCTCTCTCCTGACACTGAGATTATAGGTGTGTACCACCACACTTGACTAATAAAGGCCAAGGAGACTTAACTGTTGTTGTACTAGATGACTTATTTGGATTTTTTAAAAAATTTTTTGAGACAAGTTTTCTCTGTATAGCTTTGGCTGTCCTGGAAATCATGCTGGCCTCATACTCACAGAGATCCTTCTACCTCTGCTTCTGGAGTGCTGGAATTACAGGTGTGTGCTACCACTGCCTAACAATAAACAAACAAACAAACAAACAAATAAAATTTAAATTTTTATATTTTATATTAGAGAAGTGGAATTGAAAAAAAAAATCATCTCAAATTGGAGGATGTTGTGGTACATGCCAGCACTCAGGAGGCAGAAGCCAGCAGAGCTCTGTGAGTTTGAGTCTAGCCTGGTCTATAGAGCAAGTTCGAGGATAGTCAGGGCTATACAAAGAGAAATTTGGTTTCAGAAAACAAACAAACAAACCAAAGTAAGTAAATAAATAATAAATAAGAAGAAAAGAGAAAGAACAAAAGATTACATTAAATTATTAAAGCCATAGTGTTCTACAATTACTTTGAAAAAAAAAACCAGCAAGAATTCTCTGTAAACTCTAATTCCTAGGAATAATTCATACAGCCTTCGGAGTAGGTGGTTGCTCCCGTATGCTCATTAATACCATTTACAGCTGCTTATAATAGAGACTGTGAATTTGTCAAATGTCTGTCATTTCACTTTCCTACAGTAAAAACATATATATATATATATATATATATATATATATATATATATGTATGTATGTATGTTCCTGTGTCTACTATTTTAGGCTATACAAAATAAAACTTGTAATAGTATTTATAACAAGTATGCAAGCATGGCTAGAACATTCCTATAATTCCAGCACTCAGAAGAGGGGTTGCCACAGGGCAGACCGGTTTGCATAGTGACTTCCAGGTTGGCTAGACCTGTCTCAGATAAAATAAAATTAACCTGATCAATTTCATACAATATATTGATTCTTTTCCCCCACCATCACCAAATCCTTCCAGTTCCTCCTCACCTGTCCTTCCATCTGGATTCACTCACTTTCTCATTAGAAGACAAACTAACATGCAATAATGCATGACTAATAATAAAATGAGGTGAATAAAAAACAAATAAATCAGAATATGACAAAACAACCAAACAAGGAAAAAAAAAGCCAAAGAAAATGCATAAAAAACACATATAGACATAGAGACACATACATTCACATATATAGGAATCCCACAAAAACAGAATAGAAGGTTAAAAAAGAATAATGCCCTGGGTTAACATTATGAGACAAAGAACCTCCAAAATCACATTTGAAGTTTGTTTTGTGTTGGCCATCTACTGCTGGGCACGGAGAAATAATTAAGAATGATTTGTCTCCCCAGGGAGACTTCTTTGGAGAAAGCAAATTTTGTTTGCAAATCGTTATCAATTGGAGGTAGCTTCTGGGTTAGGGATAGATAGGGGCTTGTGTTACTTCTCTTTTTAGCCCTAGGAGCCTGTGAAGGCATTATTCATGTCTCTGTAAGTGCATGTGTGTTGGTCCTAATGTATTTAGAAGGCCTTGTTTCCTTGGTGTCCTCCATCCCGGATGGCTCCTAACATTCTTTCTGCCTCCTCTTCCACAGGGTTCCCTGAGCCCTGAGGTGAGCGATTTGATGGAAACATCCTATTTAGGGCTGAGTATTCTAAGGTCTCTCACTCTCTGTACATTTGTGTGGCTGTGTGTCTGGATTTGTTTTCATCTGCTGAAGAAGGAAACTTCTGATGATGGCCGAGTAGGACACTGATCTATGAATATAAGAAAATGTCTTTAGGACCCAATTTATTATATTCATTTAGCAGAACACGGAGTTTTGTTTTATCCTAGGTCGCTGGCCTATTGAGTTTCAGGTTCTTGGCCACCCAAACAGTATATGGTTTAGATTCCTTCTCATGGAGTGAGCCTTAAGTCAAGTCAAATATATTGCTTTCTTATTTCCACAAATTTTGTGCCTGTATTACACCAGCAAGCATTATAGACAGAACTGAAGTGTCTGTAGCTGGGTTGGTGTTTGTCTTCATCTTTGACAGTGTGCAGAGTACTTTCCGGTGCCATGAACATAGGGGTGAAGGCTCTATGTAGGCACTAGCTCAACTTCTCTGTGTTCTATGAGTTGTGTAGGTACTGTCTTCAGCAATAGGGTCTGGCTGTCAGTTTGTGGAGAGTAACCTATAGTCTTGGTAGTAGCCTGGGTTTTTGGGGGGTTCCCATGAGAGCCCTTTGGCCAGTAATCCATTAGCCGTAAACCACCCCTGGTACTAGAGGTTTCATCTGATGATGAGAGATGTCCACTTGGAGCTCTGTCTTCCCTGTTGTTTTTGTTTGTTTGTTTTGCTTGTTTCTTTTTTGACAATTTCATTTAAATCGCCTTTGTATGTGTATATATTCTAGGAAGCATCTGCTGTTAGGTTTCCATATAGGCCCTTAGACAGTCCTTAGTTTTAGCTGTCCCTCTCTATATTTACTCACTCACCAAACTCTTCCCTCACCTTCCTTATTTGAGCTACTTACTCCAGTCCTCATCCTGGTCCAACATAACAATCTATTCTATTTCCCTTTCCTAGGTAGATCTATTTGTCTCCTAGTCCTTTTCTCCATACCTAACCTTTGTGTTTCTAATAATTGTAACTTGTTCTCACTGACTTAGCTAGCATCCACATATAAGTGAATAAATACCATGTTTGTCTTTCTGGGCCTGATTTACTTCACTCAGGATGATTTTTTTTTTTCTATCCCCATAAATTTTCCAGCAAATTCCAAGACTTCATTATTTTTAATGGCTGGGTAATCTTCTTTGTGTAAATGTACCACATCTTCTTTATCCGTTCACCTGTTGATGGACATCTAAGTTGTTTCCAATTTCTGGACAGTATTAATGGAGCAGTATTAATGGTTGAGTGAGTGTCTCCATAACAGGATGTAGAGTACTTCAAGTATATGGATCTTTTTTAGTGGATTCTTTTTTTTCCAAGACACAGTTTCTCTGTGTGTAGCCTTGGCTGTGGTGGAACTTATTTTGTAGACCAGGCTGGCATTGAACTCATGGAGATCTGCTTGCCTCTGCCTCCCAAGTACTGGGATTAAAGGCTTGCCCCCCTCCCCCCCAGCTATAAAGCTGGGCCTGGAGGTAGATGTATTGCCATCTTCCTGAGGAACTGCCACACTGATTTCCATAGTGGTTGTACAAGGTTTTACTCCCACCAGCAACACATGAGTATCCCCTTACTCCACATACTTACCAGCATAAGCCGTCATTTATTTTATTTTGGCCATTCCGACTAATATAAGATGAAATCTCAAAGTCGTTTTGATTTCCGGTTCCCTCCCCGATGACTCGGAATGTTGAACATTTCTTTGTTTCCCAGTCATTTGATATTTCTCTGTGGAGAATTTTCTGTATAGAGCTGTACCCCACTTTTTAATTTGATTATTTGGTTTATTTGATGTTCAGTTTTTTTGAGTTCTTACAGATTTTGGATATTGGCCCTCTATTGGATGTATAGACAATCTTTTGCCATTCTGCAGGCTTCTGCTTTATCTGAATGATGGTTTCTTTGCCACACAGAAGATTTTGAGTTTCATGGGGGATCATTTATTACTGATCTTAGAGACTATGTTATCGGTGTCCAGTTCAGAAAGTGTTTACCTGTGCCAATAAGTTCAAGACAATTTCCCATTTCCTCTTCTATCAGTTCTGCATATCTGACTTTATGTTGAAGCTTTAGATCCATTTAAAGTTGAGTTTTACGCAGGATAAGTATGGATTTTTTGTGTTTTTCTTCAAGCAGACATTCAATTTGACAAGCACCATTAGTTGAAGATGGTGTCTTTTTTCTAGTATGTATTTCTTGATTCTTTATCAAAAACCACGTGTTGATAGGTATGAGGACTTATGTCTAGGTCTTCAATTTTATTCTGTTTACCAACACGTCTGTCTCTTTGCTAATATAATGCTGTTTTTATTACTATAGTTCTGTAGTACACCTTCAGGTGAGGGGTGGTGATACCTACAACAGTTATTATTAATATTATTATACAGGATTGTTTTTCCTAGGGTTTTTGTATTTCCATATGAAGCTGAAATGATTCTTTCAACTTCTGTGAAGATTTGTGTTGGAATTTTCTTGGAGATTGCATCGAATCTGTAAATTGTTTTTGATAAAACAGTTATTTTCACTATATTAATACTACTGATCCATGAGAATGGGAGATCTTTCCATCTTCAATTTTTTTTTCTTCAATGTCCTAAAGTATTTATTATACATATCTTTCATTTGCTTGGTTAGAATTACCTGAAGATATTTTCTATTATTTGAGGCTATTTTAAAAAGTTTCCCTGCTTTATTTCTTAGTACATTTTTATTTCTATATAATAGGGCCACTGCTTTTTCTGTGTTGATTCTTTTATTCAGCTACTTTGCTTAAAGTGTTTATCATCTGTAAGAGCTTCCTGTTAGAATGTTTAAGGTCAGTCATGTATACTATATCATTTCCAAATAAAGACATTTTGACTTCTTCCTTTCCAATTTATAACCCCTTGATCTCCTTCGGGTGACTTAATTGTTTTAGCTTAGACTTCAAGGACTATATTGAATAGGGAGGGAGGTAGTGGACAACTTTGTCTTGTTTCTGATTTTAGTGGAAATGTTCTGAGTTTCTCTCCATTTAAGTTGATACTGGCTGTGGACTTGCTGTAAATTCCCCTTATTGTGTTATGCTCCTCATATTTATCTCTCCAGGTCTTTTATCATGAAGGGATGTTGGATTTTGTCAAAGGCCTTATCTGCATCTAATAAAATGATCATGTAGTTTTTGTTTTTCAGTCTGTCTATGTGGTGATTACATTTACTGTTTTACATATTGTGATGGTTTGAATCAGTGTGGCCCTCATAGACTCCTGTGTTTAAATGCTTGGCCCACAGAGAGTGACACTATTAGGAGGTGTGGTCTTGTTGCAGAAGGTGTGGCCTTGTTGGAGGGAGGAAGTGTAGGACTTTGGGATCTCTTATGCTCAAGCTATGCCCAGTGTGGTACACTGTCTCCTTGCTGCCTGAGGATCAAGATGTAGAACTTTGAGCTCGATCTCCTGCACCATGTCCGCCTGCATGTTCCCCACTACGCTGATAATAAACTAAACCTCTGAAACTGTAAGGCAGCTCCAATTAAATGTTTTCCTTTATAAGAGTTGCTGTGGCCATGTGTCTCTTCACAGAAATGAAACCTTGACTAGAACACATATATTCAACTAACTCTGCATCTGTGGGTAGAAGCATACTTGATCATGGTGGAGATCATTTTGATGTGTTTATTAGGCTTGCAAGTACTTTATTGAAAATTTTTGCATTTATGTTCATAAAGGAAAGTGGTCAGTAACTGTCTTTCTTTGTTGGGTCTTTATGTGATTAAGGAATCAGGGTAACTGTAGCCTCATAAAAAGAATTGGGCAATATTTCTATTTCTATTGTTCTATTGGGTGGAATAATTTGAGAAGTACTAGTTTTAACTCTTCTTTGAAAATCTGGTAGAATTCTGTGCTAAATCATCTGGCCCTAGGATTTTCATTGTTGGTAGACTTTTAGTAACTGCTTCTATTTTCCTAGGTGTTAAATTGTTTATCTGATCTTGATCTTGGTAAGTTGTATGGAAATTATCCATTTCTCTTAGATTTTCCAATTTGATAGAGTGCAAGTTTTAAAAGTATGTCCTTATGAGTCTCTTAAATTTCCTCAATGTCTGTTGTTATGTCCCATTTTATTTCTCATTTTATTAATTGGAATCTTCTCTTGTCAATCTTATTGATTTCCTCAAAGAACCAACTTTGTTTTATTGGTTCTTTGTATTGTTTTGTTGTTTGTATGTTTGTTTGTTGCTGTATTATTGATTTCAGCCCTGACTTTGATTATTTATTGTTATCTACTCCTTTTGGGTTTCATTACTGCTTTTCATTCTAGAACTTTCAGGTGTATGGTTAAGTTACTAATATGAGATACTTCCAATTTTTTTTTTTTGGTAGGCACTTAGTGCTGTGAACTCACCTTTTAGGATCACCTTCATTATGTTTCATAATTTCAGGTATGTTGTTTTTATTTTTATTCAATTCTGAAAAGTTTTAAAATTCTTTCCTGGTTTCTTTCTTGACCCATTTTTCATTCAATAGAAAGTTAATCAGTTTCCCTGATTTTGTAAGATTTCTGTTGTTTCTGTGGTTGTTGATATCCTGCTTTAATCTATGGTGGTCAGATAAAATGTGGAGTTTTATTTCTTCTTTATTATATCTGTTGAGACTTGCTTTGTGTAAAGCATGTGGTCAGTTATAGAGAAAATTCCAGTGATCTGCAGAGAAGAAACTATATTCTGTGTTTTGGTGAAACATTCTTTTAATATCTTTTAGGTACATTTAATTTATGACATCTGTTAGGTCTACCATTTCTGTATAATTTCTTGTCTAGGTGACCTGTATATTGGCAAGACTTGGGTATTAAAAGTACCTGCTATAAACGGGTGAGTGTCAATATTTGATTTAAGCTGTAGTACTGTTTCTTTTACAAACTTATGTGCCTATGGGTTGGTGCACAGATGTTAGGAACTAGAATGTCCTCCTGGTGGATTTTTTTCTTTGATGAGTATTTTGTGACCTTCCCTATGTCTTCTGACTAGTTTTGATTTGAAGTCTATTGTGTCACCTCTTTAAAAAATGGCTTCACTAGCTTATGTTTTAGGTCTGTTCACTTGGAATGTTTTTCCATCCTTTTATCCTGAGATGATGTCAGTCCTTGAAGAAGGTGTGTTTTGTGAATGCTGAATAAAAATGGATACCATCTTTGTATCCATTCTGTTAGTCTGTGTCCTTTTATTAGTGAATTGAGATCATTGATTTTGAGAGTTATCAATAAGCCAGTGGTTATTGATTCCATTATGTTGCTGTGTGTTCCCCCTGCCACACACTTTTGATTTGCTGGTCTGAGATTATTTATTCCTTGTGGGTTTTTTTTGGCGGGGCAGGGAGGGAATAGTTAGCTTCATCAGGTTGAAGTTTTCTTTCTAAAACCTTCTGTAGGGTTGGATTTGTAAATAGGTATGTATAAGCTTGGATTTTTTTTTCATGGAATATCTTTCTTTTTCCACCTATTGTGGTTAAAAGTTTTGCTGGGTATAAAATTATGGCATCTGTTGTCTTTTAGAGTCGGTAGAACATCTGTCTGTGCTCTTCTGGCTTTTTGAGTTTCCATTAAGGAGTTGGGTGTTATTCTAATAGGTCTGCTTTTGTTTTTTCCCTTTGCACAGCTTTTAACATACTTTTTTGTTCTGTGAATTTAGTGTTTTGGTTATTACGTGACTTGGATAATTTCTGCTTCAGTCTGGTAGTCTCTGTGCTTCTTATAACTTGAGAACTTATACTTCTCTAAGTTGGGGACAATTTCTTTCAGCGAATCTGACACCCTCTTCTGACCTCCTTGCGCACCAGGCATGCATAGGGTTCACAGACATACATGGAGGTAAAACAATCACACACATCATAAAATAAATAAATACAACAACAAAAGCGCAAGTTACAATCTAGCCTTGTATACAGAATAACTGAATGATAGCGTGGGAGGGGGAGGAAAGGTCTTCATGACTTTTCTATTCTGTGACAAAACACCATGACCAAGACAAAATTGTCTTTAATTTGGGGCTTATGGTTTCAAAGTGTTAGAATCCATGAAAGCAGGGCAAAAATATGATTTTGACCCACAAGTCGAAGCAGAGAAAGCATGCATGTGAGAGAGGGAAATTAAAAGATAAACATAAGTAGAGCTGTCCTTGGAGGTCAGAAGAGGGAATCTAATCCCGTGGAGCTGGAACTACATGGCTTGTGAGCTGTTACACATGGTTCTTGGAAACTGGACTCGGATTCTCTAGAAGAACAAGCACTCTTAACCACTGAGCTAGCTCTGCATCAGAATATTTGTGTTCTCCATGTGTGGTACAATGCCTAGTAAGGTGATAGAAAAAATAAGCCTTTGTCAGCCACATGCTGAAATAATAGGCTTCCTGATACAACTGTATCCAGTGAGGTTTTGTTTATTTGTTTGTTTGTCTTGAGACAGGGCCTCTATATTTCAGGCTGGTCTAGAACTTGAGCTTACTCTGTAGCTGATGATCACTATGAACTTTTTGACCTTCATGCCTTCACTTCCAGAATGCTGGGATTACAGGTGAGTACCTCCACGCCTGGTTTATCAGTAACAACCTCTTCCTCTCCTTGTTCTTTTTATCTTTCTTCTTCTTTAAGAGGCAATGTAGCCCAGGCTGGCTTGGAGTTTACTGCTCCCTTGCTATCTAGCCCAGGCTGGATTTGAAATCATGATTCTCCTGCCCCAGCCTCTCTGGGTTTAAAATCACATATGCACCATCACAACTGCTTCTCAGTGACCTCTTGCTTTTGGCTGCAAAAGCCACTCCAGAAATGCTGGGTGTGGTGACACTGGTGACACAGGTCTGTTATCCCACCATTCATCAGCAGGGTGAAACAACAGGAAGATCATTTGTCTCAGACCAGTCTAGGTTTCATCATGGGACTCTGTTACATGGAGGTGGGGAAGGAGAAAAGAGGGAGGGAGAGAAGTAGAGAGAAAGAGAAGAGAGAGAAGAGAGCAGAGGAGAAGAGAAGGAGAGAGAGAGAGAATCTCATGATCTATACTCTGGGTAATTTAGTTAAACCAACAAAATCTAGGATGTGCTGAGAAGAAGGTCCTCTGTGCTTTCGAAGCTGGCTGACGACTTGGATCTTGCATGGAATCTATTCAATTTACCTTCAATTTTCTTTTCACCTCAATACACAGTGACCTCGCCTGTGTTGAGAAATCAACAGGTTACCCCGAAGCAGCTTCAGATGTCAAAATCTCTCATGCCTCATTTTAAAATCAGGTTAAGCAAGTTACAAAAACTGGAACCCTCCATCCTCCGTGGACCCAGCCTGTAATAGAAGAGCAAGAGTGAAAGCAGTCGCTCATCAGAAGTCAAGCAAGCCAGCTGGGTTGCCAAGGAAGATGTCTTTCAAGACTGGAAGTGCAAAGGCTTGCCTCCTTTCTCCCTTTCTGTCCCTTCCTGAGGAGATTTATATCAGCAAAATGCCTTGGCACCATCTCCTCAGTTTCACCAGCTATTTTATCTCTTGTTTCCCATCTTCTCACTTTTCCCCTAGACTCAGCTCAGAAGTACCTCGGAAGTCCCACCCACGAAGGCCTTCTTGGCTTCTGCACTGTATGGTTCAGGTGGGTTCTTATGAATCCTCTCTTCTTGGAGTTAACTTTTGAAGCTCATAGAGGTATCAGGCACACTTTGTTTCTAGAACCTTTTTAAGATTTTTTCTTTTCTTTTTTCTTCTTTTTTACAGAATTTCACTCTGTAGCCTGGGTTAAACTGGAATTCACTATGTAGCCCAGGCTTCTCTTGAACTCCTGAAAATCAGCCTCAACCTCCCAAGTTACTGAGATTACAGATATGAGTCATCACAGCTGGCAAAGCATTGCTGCTTTCAGAAACCATTAACACCGTTTATTTGCTTTAGGAATTATTGGTTTAGCTCAGTTTTTGTTTGATGAAGCTGGTGTGATTCAAACCTTTTGAGTTAGAAGCAATATTCTGAGGATGTTAAAAGGAACTAGAATTGTACCTAGAAGAATAAATAAGGATGTTTATTGTAAATACACCTAAAATTAGCTAAATTGTAAATCTTCTAGATAATAAAACCTACTTTGAACATAAAATAACCCTTATGAGATTATTATTATTTTTAGGAATTGAAGCTCATGTCATGCAGGCACTGAACCATATTCCCATCTTTTTTTTTCCCCCTCAAGACATGGTCTCTCTGTGTAGCCTTGGCTGTCCTGGACTCACTTTGTAGACCAGGCTGGCCTTGAACTCACAGAGATCTGCCTGCTGCTGTCTCCCTGAGTGCTGGGATCACAGAGGAATGTGCCACCATGCCTGGCCTTTTTATATTGACTTCTTTCTTTCTTTCTTTCTTTCTTTCTTTCTTTCTTTCTTTCTTTCTTTCTTTCTTTCTTTCTTCCTTCCTTAATTTTGAAACAGGGACTCACTAACTCACCTATGCTACCTTGGACCTTTAATTCTCCCTGCCTCAGTCTTTGAGTATCTAGGGTTCTAGGCAGAGTAAAACATACTAGAAACCAGATATGGTGGTTCACGCCTACAAGATCGGCACCTCAGAATCTGAGGCAGGAGGATCGTTGCATGTTTAAGGTCAACTTCGGAAAAAAAAAATCCAACTCAATAGCTGTACCCAATCTGATGCGTGGGAAATCTAGTATAGTAATATTTGTCCTAGTTAGATTTCCTTAGCTGTGATAAAACTCCATGACAGAGAGCAACGTGGCAGGGACCTGAAAGCACCAACTCATACAGAGGCCGTTGAGGAACGCGGTCCACTGGCTTACTCTTCATGGCTGCTCGCCCTGCTTTCCCGTGGAACCCAGGACCACCTGACCAGTGGTGGCACCGTTCATACTCGCAGCGATTTGGGCACTCCCACATCAACCATCAGGCACAAAAATGACCCACAGGGTTGCCCACAAGCCAATTTTCCCTATTGAGAATACCTGTTTCCAGATGAATCTAGCTTATATCAAGTTGACATATACCTAGCCAGAACAGTAATAGGATTCTTTTAAAACTGGCTAGAAATAACAACAAAACAACAAAGAAACAAACTCAAGAAAAAAATCTGCATTTATAGAAAAAGACTATTAAATAAAGTACACAATATATGACTTTCAAGACTCTTTTTCTTTCTTTCTGAGACAGGGTCTTACTATGCAACCTAACTGCCCTGAAACTCATTGTGTAGACCAGGTTGGGTTTACTGACAACAGTCTACTTGCCTCTGCTACCGGATTAAAGGAGTGTCCTACCATGTCTGGCCTAAGCAAACCAACTTTAAAAGTCCTGGGAATGAAGAGGTAGCCAGTGATTGAGAACTCCTCCTCTCCTTCCAGAAGACCTGAGCTCAGTTCCCAGCACCTATATCTTGTGGCTCATAATGACCTGGAACTCCAGTTCCAACTCCTCTAGCCTCCCAGGACATAGGACATCTGCACTCACCTGCACAGACATACACACAAAATGTGTAGGAATGAAATGAAAATAAAACTCAAAAAAAAAAAAAAGAAACAAAACAAAACACTCTAAACTACCATGAGAGTCTATGTATGGAAGATTAGCTGATACTAACAAATTATAGTTAATTTCCTTAGGTGGAATAATGACATCAAATTACAACTTAAAGAGGTGTTGTTCTCAGAGGAACACACTGGAGCACTTGAGGATAACTGCATTGGTAGAGTGCTTACCTAGCATTTATGCAGCCCTGGGCTCCATCCCCAGCCCCACGTGAAAGTGGGGACAGCAGCTGTAACCCCAGCTTTTGGGAGGTGGAGACAGTCCCAATGTAGGGGTGCAGACCTGTAATCCAAGCACGGCACAGGCTGAAGCAGGAGGATCCTGACTACAGAGTAGTAAGCAGCTGGACACACACAGAAGAGCAGGAGAATAATGTCCAGTCATTTGGTGAATCATGAAGAAAAAGAATTCAGTGTATGCCCCTCGGCTCTTGTTTTTCCTGAGACAAGATCGCATGTGTCCCAGGCTGGCCTTGTGCTGAAGCTGAAGGTGACCTTGAATTTCTATTTTGACAAATCCTAGGCAGGCACTCTATCATGTCAACTACATCCACAGTCCCTCAATGGATGCTTTGTCTATTCGCCATCCCAAAGGAGCAAGGTTAACAAAGAATCAAATAAAAGCAAAAGCCTACAATGAAGAACTCCAATAAAATTGCCACTGAACTAGGCATGGCAGTACACGCCTTTCATCACAGCACTCCGGAGGCAGAGACAGATGGATCTTTGTTAGTTCAAGGCCAGCCTAGTTTACATAGCCAGTTCCAGACCAGCCACAACTACCTGTTTAGAAGAAATGTGGTTGAATACCAAATCTCCATCTAACTTGTAGACCTATTTTGTTGTTTTTGTTTTGTTTTATTTTTTTTTTGAGACAGGGTTTCTCTGTGTAGCCTTGGCTGTCCTGTACTCGCTTTGTAGACCAAGGAGTCCTCAAACTCAGAGATCCACCTACCTTTCCCTTAAAAGTGCCGGGATTAAAGGCATGCACCGACACACTGAGCCTTCTAATTTTGAATGTAAAGGTGATCCAACAATTTTCATGCCTAAACCAGAAATTATCTAAAAAAAATTTTAAGACTTATTATTTCATGTTTGATGACAGGTATGTATGTGGATGCATGTATACTTGAGTGCAGGTGCATATAGGGGCCAAACACTGGTTTTAAATCTCCTACATGTAGAGTTACAGGCAGTTGTGGGCTGTACAATGTAGGTGCTGGGAACTGAGCTCAGGTCCTCTATGCAAGAGCAATACCTGCTCTTAACCTTTGAACCATCTCTCCAGTCCGAGCCCTATTTTAAAAATTTTAAATTACATAATAAGTTAGAGCCAAGGTAGGGTAGTTGGGGAGACATAGTCAGTTTTACGTATGTATGTATGTATGTATGTATTTATTTTGACACAAGCTGTTGTGTAACCTGGACTGGTTGCAAATGGGCTATGTAGCTGACATATGGTCTTGATTCTCCTTCGTTCACCTCTGAAGTGTTAGGATCACAGACAATGTGCCCAGTTCATGTAGCGACGTGGACGAGCCCCAAGCATTTGTGGATAGTAGGCAAGCACTCTACCAACAGCCTCTTGAAGCCAGTAGTGGTACACGCTGTTAGTCCCAGCATCTGGGAGGCAGATATCTGAGTTTGAAGACAGCCTAGTCTACAGAGTGTATTCTAGGACAGCCGGGGCCACACACAAAAAAACCCTGTCTGAAAAAAAACCACCACACCACCAATAATAATAAAACAGTAAGAACATGATTTCACATGCCTTTAATCCCAGCATTCAGAAGCAGAGGAAAGCAGATGTCCAGGAGTTCAAGGCCAGGCTGGTCTAAATAGTGAGTTCCAGGACAGCCAGGGCTACCTAGGGAAATAAAATATAAAAACAATAAATGAATAAAAATATATGGGGCTGAAGAGTTGTATCAGAGGTAATGAGCACTAGCTTCTCCTTCAGAACCCAGGTTTAATTCCCATCTCTCACATGACAGCTCAGAACTGTAACTCCAGTTCCAGGAGATTTAACAACCTCTCACAGACCAACATGCAGGCAAAACTCAAATGTGAGATCATAAAACAGCAAAAGATAGGGGCCACAGTTGTTCTAAATTAGGAAACCATCACATACAAATTTATTTCTAATCAATATCACTCTTAGTTAAAGAAGCATGAATTAGGGGAGGAGGTCCTCTCCTATCAGTGGACTTAGAGAGGGGCAGGGAGGAGATGAGGGAGGGTAGGATTGGGAGGGAATGAGGGAGGGGGCTACAGCTGGGATACAAAGTAAATAAACTGGAAATAATATAAAAAATTTGATTAAAAAAAGAAGCATGAGTTACAATAAAATTTTAGTGTTTGCACATGTCAAAATATCAACTGAAAATGGGTCAAATTTAATTGTTGTTAAACTCACTATTTAAAATGTTTAAAGTTGAACATGGCAGCTCTGATCTGTAAGTTCTATCACTCAAGAGGCTAGGAAGGAGGATTGTCATGAATTTGAGGCCAGCCTGGGCTCAGTGGTAAATCCCAGGCTACTCTGGGCTATAGTGTATGATCAATATTCAAAACTCTGACTCTCTTAAATTTGCTTAAAATTTTCTTAAATTTTCAAAAAGGAAACAACGTTGCATAGTATATGCTACATATATTAGCAAATTGTGGACTACATTATGTATCCTGCCCCTGGAAGAGTTATCACATAAATTATGGTAGCAATGCATGAGTTCTATCATCACAAACCTCTCTGTTAGAACAGGGGTGCAGGCAGGGAGAGTGTGTGTAGCCTGTACTCCGTCCTGGGCTCAATACCCAGCCCCATCCAAGAAAACTAAACAAGAAAAACTCCATAATTATAAATAAAAGCTGAAGAGTATAGATTTGCATATAAAAGTATCTGCAATGCTTTTGACAATAAAGCAAACTTATGGGTTCAGGAATATAGCTCAGTTGGTAGTGTGCTTGCCTGGCATGCAGGAAATCCTGAGTTTGATTCCCAGCATGGCACAAGTAGAGATGGGCATGGTTATAAATTTGAAGTCAGCCAGATGTATGTAGTCTGGGCCAATCCAAACTACATAGTGTAATCTAGCTCAAAAAAATTTCATAGGGCCAGGGAGAGTGTTAAAAACTTTTTTTGCTCTTTTTCCCCCTCCAAGATAGGGTTTCTCTGTGTAGACATGGCTGTCCTGGGCCTACTTTGTAGATCAGGCTGGCCTTGAACTCACAGAGACCCACCTGCTTCTGCCTCCCTGAGTGCTGGGAATATAGGTGTGTGCCTCCTCACCCTAGCTGAGAGTGTTAAAATTAAGAAATGTTTTGTTTTTGTTTTTGTTTTTTCCTGAGGCCCTCAGTGGTAGGCTCTTGTCCTGCTACTTGTTTTCTCCTACATCCAATGTCCATCCCATTTGTCTTTCTAAGTGATGATTAATCCTCTTACTACACGTCCTCTTTCTTGTTTATCTTCTTTAGGTGTATAGATTTCAGTATGTTTATCCTATCTTATAGGTCTATATAAGGGAGTACATACCATGTGTGTCTTTCTGCTTTTGGGATACCTCACTCAGGATGATCGTTTCCAGGAAGACTCTTCCTAGCAGTGTATCAAAGCAAATATTAAGACACATAACCAACCCTTTGGCAGAGTGCAGGGAATCATATGAAAGAAGGGGTGGTTAGTATGACCTGGAGAGGACAGGAGCTCCGCAAGGACCAAATATATCAGGGCACAGAGGTCTTTTATGAGACTGTTTCTCCAACCAAGGACCATGTATGGATATAACCTAGAACCCCTGCTTGAATGTAGCAAATGGTAGCTCAATATCCAAGTGAGTACCCTAGTTAGGGGAACAGGGACTATTTCTGTCATGAACACAATGGCTGGCTCTTCACCCCCGTTACCCCCCCGAGAGAGGAGCAGCCTTGCTAGGCCACAGAAGAGGACATTGCAGCCAGTCCTGAAGAGACCTGATAAGCTAGAGTTAGAAGGAAGGGAAGGAGGTCCTCCCCTATTAGCGGACTTGGAAACGGGCAGGGAGGAAATGAGGGAGGGATGGGGGGATAGGAAGGGAATGCAGGAGGGGGCTACGACTGGAATACAAAGTACATAACCTGTGATTAATATAAAATAAAAATGTAAAAAAAAAAAAAAGACATGTTTTTTTTTTCTAATTTCCATTACAGCTCCCAAACAATGGCATAGAGACCTATTAGATTTGTTAATAAGCTTTAAAGCACTAAGCTGGGCAGATACTCATTATTCTAACTCATCTACACTGGTCTGAACTACTTTCCAGCCTCATGCTCTTTTACCTGTCATCTAGTCTCACCCTGGCCGCTCCTGCTCCATCTTTGTCCTTATGGTAACTACCTCCTGGAGATCTACTCATGATGACCTCCTCTAAGCCTCCTTCTCGACCTTCCTCCTTCTTCTGGTCTCTACCTGAAACCCTCTGATTCTCCTGCCCAGCTATTGGCTGATCAGCTTCTTTATTAACCAATCAGAGATGATAGAGCAATTTTTACACAACCTGGAGATAGAAGATTCTTCATAGAAATGACTGCAATGGCCACTTCCAGACTGCAACCAGATAGATCTCAGGGCACAGAAATCAACATGGATGAATACAAAGTGCACAAGACCATCTCCCAACAGGAAAGAAAACCATTATCTTTCCCCATTCTCACCCTTCCTTCCTTTTTGTTGTGAGATGGAGAGGGACTTGGTGCATAAACTAAGCTTTTCTTATGCTCTCGGCAATGCTACTGTCTCAGCTTAGAGAGGACAGAATTTCAGACGTGTGCTGCTATGATCAGCTTCCACTGTAATTTTTCTTTGTTTATTTGTTGGTTTGGTTTGGTTTTTTGGTCTTGATGTTGGATTAAAGGGTTTTCCTTTTTGTCCAATGTTTAGGATTCTTTAAAATTTTCTGTGACAAACTGTTGTTTGTTTCTTTTATTAAGTACACTTTGGGAAAATATTATTTAGACCAAGAGGAACAGCCTAGTGGTACTGCCCTTTTGCCTGGAATGCCTGATATGATAAAGGCAAGTGTGAGTGAATGTCACACAATGAGAGAATAATTCTTTGTCATATGAAACTGTCATAGTGTGGAAAGTTAGACAGCTATTTAATAAGAGGTTCGTTTGTTGGTATGAAAGCTTAGCTTATTCCTGTAATGGCAGCACGGGAGAAACAGGGTCAGAGGTACTGTGAGCTCTAGTGTAGCCTGGGCTGCATAATGAGACCCTGTCTCTAAAAGAAAGAAAAAACAGCTGGGGATGTGGCTTGGTGGGTAGAATATTCGCCTAGCATGCAGAATTGTACCTTGCTGCAATGGTAGCTTAGAAGGGAATAAGCACAAAAGGATCACCAGGGCTGGGGACAGACTAGGTCTGAGTTCAGAGAGACCCTGCCCTGAAAGAATAACATGGAGAGTTACAGGGCAAGACATCTGCATCTTCCTGTAGTCTGTGTGCACACAAAGGAACATGCAAATAGAACAAAGAGAAAGAGGAAAGGAATAAAGAACGAAGACAAGAGGGAGGAGGAGAGGAGACTGAAAATAGGACAGGGGAGGAAAGGGAAGGTGGAAGGAAGGAGGAAGAAGGAGGGAGGTGGAAAAAGGAGGAGAGAGGGAAGAAAAGAGGGGGAAAGAGAGAAGAATGTGCAGCATCGGCCACCATGCACTGTGGGGCTGTTCCCCAGTGATGACCTCCCTGTCCCGACAGGGTGTCACAGTGGCACTGTACTTACATTTGTTAGTCAACTCAGGCCACCCTATGTGCCAACGCTTGAGACGAGTCAGCACACGCCACTCAAAGCCTGTTAACCCTGAGTTGAAACCCATGGGATGGAAGGAAAGAAGCAACTTCCATACATTGTCCTCTGCCTCCATGTATTCTCTCCACACAAACAATGCTGTGGGTTTTTCTGTTTTCTTTTGTTTTGTTTTAATTTGTAATAAAACTAAGTATACTAGATTTTTACAGATTTAATGCCAATTTATTACAGAAAACCAATTTCTGGAAAGCAGGCTATTATCTCCAAGTATAAGGCAAGTAGATAGGAATTAAGAAAACCGTGGTCTCAGCATGTGGGGGTGGCTAAGGAAGAACAGTAGGAAGTTCAAAACCAGTCTGGGCTACACAGTGGAGGTGGGAGAGGAAGAAGCCATGACCTACACTTTGAAGTACAGCCTCATGGTCTTGTCTTCCTTGCATCCCTGTTTCAGGACCAACTGATCCCCTGAATGGAGTCACTTGTTAGTGAACTGATTTTCTTTTCTTTTCTTTTTCTTTTTTTTTTAAATTTGCTCTTTTGAAACAGGTTTACGTGTTTAGCACAGGCTGACCTGGAACTTGCTATATAACCTAGGTTAGCCTTGAACTCTTGAAGGTCGTCCTGCCCATGCTTCCCAAATGCTGAGATCACCTCACCCTGCATGAATTGCCTTTGAATGCCAGTGGAGGGCTTGGTATCTGCAGCTTTGATCCAAATTCTTCTGTTTGTCTCTTTACCGGTTTGCTTATTTTGGAGTTTGGTTCTCACTCTGTTCACCAGGCTGACCTTGAACCCCTGGGTTCAGCAGATTTGGATGCCTCTCACATCACCATGCTCCACCTGACCCTTTGTCTTCCAGGGTAACTTTTATTCACTTTTCAGAGCTCTGAGAGTGACTCTGTATGTGCCTCTCCACAACAGGAGCCAAATTCATTCAAAACGGTCCTCATCTGATGCAGTGAAAGACATTAAGATTTGTTTCCCATGGCCTTGTGATTTCAAAAATCAAAACAAAAAAAAAATCTAAAAAATCCTTAACATACCTTTGTTTTCCTCATCAAAACTTCTATGAAAGTAGAGGACACAAAGGTGATGTTGTGACATTCAGAGCTGACTACTTACTGGATCTCCGAACCACCACCACCTTGGAAGCAGATGGTTCCTTTGTTTATTTCCTTTGAGAAGATACTGTAACCATTACTTAACACTTCCCATTTATCAAAGACTTGCTACAAGGATGCTCTTTTCTTTTTATTTGTCAGTGTGTGTGTGTGTGTGTGTGTGTGTGTGTGTGTGTGTGTTACACAAATGGGTCAAAGGACAACTTTTTGTAGTTACTATTCTTCCACCCTGGGACCCAGGAGTCAACTAAGGTCACTAGGCTGGCAACACAAGGGCTTTTACTGAGGATACAACTCTCTCTCTACCTTTCCTTAGTTTGCCTCTTTACCTGTCTTTTTGTCTGTTTTTTGTTTGTTTTGAGACGGAGTCTCATGCATTCTAGACTGGTTCCAGACATTCTGGGTAGCTAAAGATAACCATGAGTTCTGGACCCTGCCTTACTCCATTTCAGCAGTGTTTTGTTTTGAGGCAGGTTTATGTTATACTCAAATTCAAAGCAACCCTCCTGCCTCAGTCTTTCAAGGGCTGGGATTACAGGGATACCATGCTTAGCTGTCTCAGGTCTTATTTAACCATCATAAGAATGTTGAAGGAATGGTTTTTTGTTTGTTTGTTTGTTTGTTTGTTTGTTTGTAGATTTATAGATCTTGAATTGAGGCTGGAGATCACAGGGTGACTCCATGGCGAACACCAGGCTGTCAGTTTGAGGTGCCTCTCATATCTACCAGCTTCAAAAATTCCTAGCGGGGCATGGTGGCGCATGCCTATAATCCCAGCACTCAGCAAGGTGGAGGCAGGTAGATCTCTATGGGGGCAGCCTGGTCTACAAAGCAGGACAGCTAAGGCTACACAGAGAAACTCTGTCTCCAAAAGCAAAACAAACAAACTAAAAACTAAAAACAAACAAACAAAAAAATCCTTGAGAGACTTTAAGCAAATTTGTGTTTGACATTATGGACACTGAAAATCGTGAGAGGGAAAGTGTTCTGATTCACCTTTAACCAAAACAAAGCAAAATTCCCTCAGTGACAAAAAAGAAATGTCTGTGCTGTTCGTAGCAGTGAATGGTGAAAATTACAGATCCAAACCATCCGGAGAGCTTTGCCTTGACATCCGCTAATGCTTACAGTGTCTGCAGGTTTGGGAAGGAGATGCTAAAAATAACAAGAAAGGACAAATCTTGTTTAAGCCCGCCTCCCTTTTAGAATGTGTACCAAGTCTTCCTGAGCGAGGCCTCAGTTCCTTCCGTCACCCTCTCCTTGCATAGGCCTCTTGAGTCTACTTCCTTCACATTTGCTTGAAATGCGTCTTCATCACCGCGTGGAGTGCCTGCGAATACTTCTCCACAAGTGGCTAATTTATGTCGTGGGCATGTTGGAAATCCCCCAGAAGCCCTGGGGTTTTTGGAAACTCAGAAGACCTGCGTGCTTTTGCCTCTTGCCAACACAGCCAGCCCTGCAGTAATGATGTCTTTTAACACAGCCAGTGCATAAAGGTCGTGGGGCAGCTAGTTACATAGTCATTGGCAAATATTTTAATGAGAAGTGAGTGTCCATTGCATGCTGGGATTGATCATAAGCCTCTCTTTGTCACCGTGAACTATAAGTTTAGGAAAGGTGATAGACTGGATTGAAAATGACAGACTGTTCATTTCCCTCCCACCCCCACCCCACTCCCATGATACAGGCAGAACTGGGACACCTCTCAAGGCAGGCACTCTACCACCAAGCCAACCTGACCCTGAACTTTCCCCTTTGCGGATTTGCCTCTCAAGCAGACATGCTGCTGGTAAATGAATAGAAAGTCTACAGATGCCTTTGATTCGACACCTGCCCAACTGCCCTTTCTCCTTTTCTGTGAGAATGTCTATTTTACCTTCCTTCTCTCCCACTTTTTTTTTGTTTTTGTTTAATTGTTTTTGTTGTTGCTGTTTTGTTTTTGTTAGCTTGTTTTGGTTTTTTTATGTTTGGTTTTAGGGGTATTTTGTTTGAGTTTTTTTGTTTGTTTGTTTGTTTTGTTTTTGTTTTTTTCCCAGAAGGGTTTCTGTGTGTAACAGCCCTGACTGTCCTGGAACTCTCTTTGTAGACCAGGCTGGCCTCCACCTCAGAGATCTGTTTGCCTCTGCCAACCAAGTGCTGGGATTATAGGTATGTGCCACCATGGCCTGTTCCCTTCCTTCCTCTTTAAAAAGGCTTTTCTTTTCTTTCTTTCTTTCTTTTTTTTTGATGTAGGGCCTCTTTATATAGTCCTGGCTGTCTTGGAGCTTGCAATGTAGACCAGGTTCGCCTCGAACCCACAGAGATCCACCAGTCTCCTTTCACCAAGTACTGGGATTAAAGGTGCCTTCCACTACATACGGCAGCTGATTCCTTCAAATGTAGTGTGCTTTGATGTGGACAGATTCCTACTCTGAAAACTCCTCTAATTCACTTACTATAACATACACAGCACACAGTTTATACTTCAAGACAGCATACCATAGAACCCAGGCTGACCTTGAACTCCTGATCCTCCTGCCTACAGCTCTCAAGATGGGACTCGGGGTGTGTGCCACCAAGCCTAGTTTATATTACAGCTTCCTTGGCTCTTCTCACCCATAATAGCTTATTATCAGAGAGAATCATCGGTTTAGAGTTTGAGCTTGCTCTAATGCTGACTGAAATCACTGGTCTCCTGCCAAGCGGTACCCTCGTTCCCACATTTGCTATGTTTGGAGTTTCAGATAATGATCACCTGCATTTCTCATCCTCTTTAATTATGAAATACTTCAAGTCCTCCAGACAAGTGAGAACCCGAGCGAAGATAAAAATTCAACACGTTTCTGATGGATCCCAGCAGCATGCGCTAATTACAAAGGTTAGACATCTGCTAGATCACCCAGAACTACTGCTGAGATATTCCACTTGGCACTTATTTCTAAAAGGTGAAATATGTGTGGGGGTGGGATGTGGAGATTTACATGAAGGATGTTTGATTCTACAGATGAACCAGAAGAATCTAATTAAAAGTGGTTCTAAAACTCGATCAAGAAAAATAGAGGAAAAAACTTCATTAAAAAAAATCCAATTGTAGATTCAAGGTCAGAAAACAATCATAGAACTCTAACTCCAGGATGCACATCTGTAATGCCTGCACTGGAAAGGGATGAGTCAGGAGGACAGGGAGCTGAAGGCCAGCCTGAGCTACACGGTCAAAGTCTGTCTCAAAACACAACACACATACATACACATGAACATATACACACAAACATACAAACACACACAAATACACACAAAGAAAACAAGCTTCAGCAACAACAAAATCTGTGATGAAAGTATGTAGGTACCTCTACTCTGTTATAAACCTGCAAAGCTTCAAATAGATGAAAGCAGAACAGTAAATAACAGATTGAAAGGTTTTAATTCAAAGGAATAATGGCCTCAGTTATATTATAGTTTATTATATCTGCTGTTTTTATTTTCATACTATGAGGTACACATTATAAATTATGAGTTCCACCGAATATATCATGCACATCTTGGTTATCAGGTTTTGGTTTTTGTTGTTTTGTTTTGGTTGGCCTAGACCTTATGGTCCTCCAGCCTCTACCTCCAGAGTCCTGAAATTACAGGCATGCAAGCAACATGCATGGTGTCAGTTACAGTGTTTACATATACAAAATGATTTGTTTTGGGTTGTTGGATGTAGTTATACTTAAATTAAGAATTATTTCAGTCTCACTGAAATATATATATATACATATACATTATATATAACATACACCCACATACATATATATATATACTCACTATGTAACCAGGCTGGCCGTGAAACTCATGAACATAGGATGGTCCTTCTGACATGTTTTTTTTTAAATTTTAGTTATTTACTTATTTATTTATTTGTTTGTTGAGACATGTCGTTCATGTAGCCCTAGCTGTTCTTGAGATCACTATCTAGTTCAGGATGATCTTGAACTTCTGATTCTCCTGCCTCCACATCCTTCATACTGGGATTACAGGCATGTCCCACCATGCTTGCATTTTTTGTTTGTTTGGTTGGTTGGTTTTGTGGTAAGATAGGGTCTTACCACATAGCCCCTGGTAGGCTGGAACTCACAATGTAGCCCAGGCTGGCCCTGGAGTTTGCAGTGTCTTCTGTCTCTGCCTCTCAAGTACTAATCACAGTGTTGTCACCATATCATAATATATAAGCCCTTCCTCTACTTCTCTTGACAGTGAGTAGCTCAGCTGAGCTGAAGTCAGGGCTCCAGAGAACTGCTCATCAGCTGTGTTCTAATTGCTCTGAGTTGGGAAAAACATGAGCTTGAGCCACAGCCATGTCAGACACGTCAGAGTCTTGCAAAGCCCTGGCCATTCAGTCTCCAGAACTCTGGCTAGAGGTGAGGCTCCTAGTTCTCTTTGATGAATCTTGATAGTTTATCCTTCCCTTCTAAAGGGCCTTGAATTAAGCTCAGTTATAGCCATTTCCTTAGTTTGTGCCTAAAGATGATATAAATTAAATTATCTTTCTTTATGTACGTGTGTATATATATATATAATTTTACATGCATTGGTGTTTTCCCCTCACGTACATATGGGTGAGGGTGTCAGACAGTTGTGATCTGCCATGTAGGTGCTCGGAGTTGAACCCAGTCCTCTGGAAGAGCAGTCACTGCTCTTAACAACTGAGCCATCTCTCCAGCCCCAATTTTCTTTCTTTTTTTTTTTTTTAAATATTTATGCATTTACGTATTTGTGTGCATGTGTGTGAGGATTCCTGCCACTGCGTGTTCATAGAGGTCAAAAGTTGAAATGGGGGAGGGAGGGAGTACTCTTCTTCTGCCGTTCGAGTCCTGGAGGTTTGATCGGTAGGTTCTTAGGCTGGCCAGCTGGAGCCTATACCTGCCAAACCATCTCATCAGATTAGGACTGAATTTTTTTTTTGAGTTTATACATATTCTTTCATGTTTATGATATGCAAACATGTGTATGCATATTTAAATGTGTATGAGACCACAGGTGTACAGGTATACAGCATGTGAGTGTATGCCTTTTTGTGTATGCATGTGTGGGCATGTGTGTGTGTGTGTATGTGAGCACACATACCCAAGGCTGATATCTGCTATCTTCAACAGTTCTTCCATGGTTTTATTTATTTGGTTGGTTTTTTTTAAAGTTTTCTTAAGTTTTTTTTTTTTTTGAGACTAAGTCTCACTCTATCCCTGGTTGGCCTGGAACTCACAGAAATATGCCTTTACTTACGTCTGCTTTGTCTGCTGAGGGCAGGAATTAAAGGCACACATCATATCCAACTAGAATGCTCTATGTAGCTCAACCTATCCCCAGTTTTTCTATCTGAGATTATGTGTGTATCTCAATACCCTGTCTTTGGTATTTACTTCCCTTCTCCTTCTGCTCCTCCCCCTTCTTTTTGAGATGGGTTCTCACTATCTTTGAGTTCACAAAGATCCATACTCTTCTACCTCCCTGAAGCTGAGATTAAAGACATATATGTCTAGTTTTATTTACTAATAAAACAAAATAATGGTATTGGCTTCTGCTACCAAAGCAACGAAAACCTCTCTTACATTGCCTTTACCAAATCTGGTGACCAGCATAGTTAAAAAGATAACTACATGACAAGGATGTAGCAGAAACTTCCAAATAGGTTCCAATGTGAACCACATTGCATGAGGGCAGGTGGTTCAGTGCATTAAATGACGGGGCAAAGGGCTTGCCTTCTCATGCGTATGTGTGAGAGGGGGCCTCCCAGCTCTGTTTATAGTCAGCAAACGTGTGGGCACTGAAGTTTTTCTACACATCAGAGCTTGACTAAGCATTTGGTCATTTCCTGAAAATATCTGGAGATTAGGGGGAAAAAAACCCAAAAAACAAATCAAATTAAAACAAAAACTAACTTTAAATTTTCACTGTTTTTGAATCCCTCCAAATGAACAATGTTTTCCACAGGCTCCCCAGTTTTTCTTGCCTTCTACATGCTGTGTTTTATGGGGTTTGTTCCATGTCTTTTCTTGAGTTCTGGGAGTTGCCAGCTGCAAACTCTGACATGTCAAGGGCTCAATTATATTTGCCTCAACCAAGAAAAGGTAGAAACAGAAGTGAGGAACCAATAAAGGCTATGAACATGTTCTGTATCTGTGCTGCCGTTTATAGAGAAAACTCACTTTTAAGATTTTAATAAGCTCTCCAACTTCATTTTTTTTTCCCCTTCAAGTTCAAAGCTCAGCTGTGTTGGCACGTTGGAAACTGAAGTCTAGAATTTTTAGGTGAGGTAATGTATGGGTGGGACCTAGCACCCTGGGCAGGTAAGTTGAGCAATTTTCACAAAATATGATAAAGGAACAGCTGTCAGCCTGGGAGCTTGACCCCATACATCAAGAGACTAGGGTGAAAACTCACTGAATAAAATAAGGGAATCGGACTGGGCCTTCTAATATCTAAAGATATATGACAGTTCGGCCGCCTTTTAAAAATGGTGTGTGTGCGCACACGTGTGCTGGTGGGGGCATTGCTCATTGGTTAACAGCTCTTTCAGCTCTTGCTGGGTTCTGTTCCCAGCACACACATCTATGGACTCACAACTGCCTGTTCTGATGCCCTCTGTGGCTGCTTGTGTGTATGTGTTACCTATAGACATGTGTTAGCCTGCACAGCCTCACACACATTTGTATGAATAAAACTAATAAATCTTTTAAAATAAAAGTTGTTGGGGATTGAATTCATAGCTTTGTGACTATAGGCAGGGCTCTACCATTGTATTACTCCGCTCTATAGCTTTCGTTGAGTTACATCTCAGCTAAATTGTCCCAGTGGCTTCTAATGGCATCTTCCTACCTTCCCCTCCTGAGTAGTTAGGATTACAGGCCTATGGCACTAAGCCTGGTTTTATATTGAATTCTGAGGGCAATAAGGAAACATGATTGCCAATCATCTAAAAACAGTTTAGGGAATTTTTCTGGATGTGGTGCCACAAGCCTGTAAGGCAGAACCAGGAATCCAGGCTCAGCTACAAAGCAAGTTTGAGATCAACCCAGCCTGGGCTACTGGTCTCAAAATTCATTGATATTATCTCCATAGATATGCGTACTAGAAAAATGAACAGAACATAAATGTTCCAATTTCTGGAAGGATTCATTGTGCATGCCTTTGGGACAAGAACTAAATCATTTAGTCATTCCCTGTGTAACTAAACAGCTCATATGTGGTTGGTCTGTGTGTAAAATAAAGCAGTCCACTGAGTGTAAGAGATGATCAAGTCTGACTCTGTCACATACTTCTGTATGCTCAAATTTTGTACACATTATGTATTCTTGCTTTCTGCTGGAGATGAAAAGGTTTTGTTTTGAGGGGGGCACACTTTGTAGCCAGGATGGAATGGGCCTCACTCTGTAGCTAAAGCCCCAACACAGTGAGAGAAATGTACATGACTAGTTCTTTTTTTAGTATAGGAAGGGTCTCATATTCATTTATCCCAAGCTGGCTTTGGATTTGTGGCTGAGAATGCCCTCTAACTTTTTTCAGTTATAATTTTAAAACTACCATAACACATAGGGTACCATTATGTCATTTATAAAGTGTTTTTATCCACCCCGCCCCCCAATCTCCTGAAACCTTGACCTTCTGATCCTCCTCCCTCTACCTTCCAGGTTTATGTAGTACTGAAGATCAAATCTAAGACTTCATGCAGGCTAGGCACACACTTTTCAACAGTGGTTCTCAACCTTCCCAAGGCCGCAGACTTTTAACACAGCTCATGATGTGGTGACCCCCAAACCAAAAATTATTTTCATTGCTACTTTGTAAGTGTAATTCTTGCTGCTGAGTGGTGCCTTATAAGTGTTTTCCAAGGGTCGTGATCCCCAAGGGCTAAGAACCATCTCCATCCCTACATGACTCCACCAGATTCTAAGAAGCACTTTTACTGATTGAGCTTACCAGTCCCATCTCTGCCTACTGACAGGGAAGATTATGAAAGTGTAGTTAAGTATTTAAATACACATACCACACTCTGCAACTCAAACTTTGAACTAGTTAGCCCAACAGAGGCTTGCTCTTGATGCATACTCCTACCCCAGACTCCCACAGGCTGAGATTATTGGCCAGAGCTACTGCTCT
Organism: Pachyuromys duprasi; assembly: GCA_028658305.1. Lineage (NCBI taxonomy): Eukaryota > Metazoa > Chordata > Mammalia > Rodentia > Muridae > Pachyuromys > Pachyuromys duprasi. The sequence continues at coordinate 18,704,658 of CM053767.1, forward strand.
TGATATTCCATTTTATGGCTGAAACAATTGACCAGAATCACTTTTCTCTTGCAGGTTCAATTTCCAAAACCCAGAAATCTACTTACTCCTCTACTTCTGAGTGCAGGCTTTAAGAAGTCACCAGGTCCAACAGGTTACCTTCACAAAATTTTGCAATGAAACAAACTACCAAAATCTATTTCCTTCTCTTGATTTAAAGATACCCAAGCTTGCAGCTGTTCAATTGAAGTGTCATTGAAGTTGATTCCAGATGGGGACACACCCGAGTGATAAGTACATGCTTATCTCATGTAGTCTTAACTGCAGCTGTATGACTCTCCCCAAAACTGTAACCACTAGGACTGGCCTGTAATCCCATGCATCGAAGCTGGGGCAAGAGAATGTAGGTTTGATTGTGTGTAGGGCATGGGAGTGGAATTGAATTCCAATTGAGCTTACATACTTTGTTACCCACACACACACACAAAAGTTTCAAAGACCATAGCTTATGATGAACGTCCTCTTGAAAAAAGAATTTATGCCATCTCTCTAGCTCTGAATACTATTCTTTTAAATATGGATCTCAGCCTGGTGGTGGTCTATGCTTTTAATCCCAGCACTCAGGAGGCAGAGAGATCTGAGTTCAAGGCCAGCCTGGTCTACACATAATGAGTTCCAGGACAACCAGAGTTATACAGAGAAGCCCTGTATCAAAAGAAAAAAGAATCTTCAAGTTTGGAGAGAGGACTCAATGGTTAAGGGCACTGGATGTTCTTCAAAGAGCTGGGTGTAATTCCCAGCACTCACATGGCAGTTCACAACTATCTGGAATGTGACACTCTTTTTCTGGCCACTGTAGGCACCAGGAACACACTTGGTAGAGAATACAGGCAAGAAATGTATCAAAACACATGAGAAAAAAATCCATGAATTTTATTAATCTAAGACATTATAATCATTGGATCCATTTTTGGTGACCTTGACTACATAAAGGTGGTACTTTTTTTAAATCATACAAGACATCCAGAATATCTTTATACTAAATTAAAACTTTATTGAATAAAGAACACTCTCCCAAGCACATGATTGGATGGGCTAGGTCTACCTTACATGCAAGGAAGCTGAACTTGACAGTAGTTTAACATGGAATGTCAAACAAATTAGTTTTTCATTGTACAAAACCATTTATGTAGCTGATGTGCAAGAAGAAAAATATGATACTCAACATTTCACCAATCATCTGTGATGAGCTTTCTAAAAAGGCATTTGAAGAAACTGGTAGATGTCTTTAGCATACGGTTCAAATAAATTAGTTACACGTGCACTACTACTGAAACCTCCTTCACCCCCTCTCTTGTGTTTCAAATAAAATCTTAGTGCAAACATCAAAGCTGCTCATCACTCTAAAAGACTGTTAAACTCAGAATAAGTTCTGAATTAATGTGTAGTTAAGTAGGACAAAACCAAATCTCATACCAGCTACTACAAAATTCCTTTAGGCACACTTACTAGTCCACTCTAAGCATTGTCTTCTAAGTCTCTCACATTAATGACTAAAGCCTGTTTACAGTACTAAAATTCTATCTTTCAAGCATCAATGATTATATTTCAGAGAAAGAAAATCATTCATTTCAGTAATATCATTACTGCTACATTCTAAAAAGAGGAAAAAAATTAACAACCAGTATCCATAATAGGATACATGGGGGAAAAAAAAACTTAGGGAAAAAGTGTGCTTTGCTCGCACAGCAGGAATTCTATAATGTAAACACCATATTGGCCCACACCACAAAAATCCATGAGGAAGGTTCAAATTTGAACACTGTGTGCACTAGATTCAAATCTGTATTTGTGAGTTCATACTGTCTGCTTGTACCAATAATGAGAAATAGAACACACTCTTACACACATGCACACACCCACACATAGAAGTGATTGTTAAATATCAAGCATGGCTTGCTTCCCTGATGCTAGCTCAAATTATAACCACTAAATGATGTTGAGTTTTAAAAATGTGGACAGGAACCATTTGTTCAATGAATTTGAGGAAAAGTTGAGGATGATATATGGGTGATCGTTGACAGGAAGGTGCAACTGATGTAAAAAAAAAACTATTGAGATGCAAATACATGAACAATGTTTTTCTTTGAGCTTTGTAGGAATTTTGGATTGATACTGATAACGAAAATTGCGTTTAGTAGAACAAGGTCTACCCACACCCAGAGGGTCAGGCCTAGAAGGCTCACCTGCAAACTGCAACTTTTTAACACTGGAATGTATTGGCAGGGATGAAGTGGGGCAGACGACCTGCCTTTTCACAAGGGAAATGAATGTTGAATAAGCATGGATTCCTGGCCGAAGCCATCTCAGTTTCTCAGTATATAACAAAAATAAAAAATTGTACCACCCACTCACTCACATATACAGAACCATTCTTAAGGCTCGTTTCGGGGGGAGGGGGTGTAGAGAGAGAAAGCCCTTACTTACCTGTGTTCACCCAATGCGACTCTTACTAGGAATTTAAGTTCTTTGAATCTACTACATTAAATACCAAAATGTATCACCCTTAACCCTACCTGTTCCACCCAGCTATCCCAAACACCCCCAAAGGAAACTAGGTATTGTAGTGACACCTCAACACTGAGGTTATTGAGTACCACCTCGATGGGAACAATACGAACACCCCAGGTGCACTTTCTGTAAGCACCCTTTTTCTCCTCACACACAATCAAGTAGCATCTTGTGCTCGAGCAGGCCTCTGTTTTAGATCTCCAGGTCATCAGGCCGAGGTCTGCTGCTGGCGCGGCTGCTGGCTCTGCTGGAAGGTCGCTGGTCCACAATGGCTAACGGCTGGAGTTCATGTCCAGCAGCAATTTTTTTGGCATTCTGGTTGTCATCGGGGAAATCAAAAGGCTGGGCGTGGGAGTTGGAGATGGTGCTTCCGGCCTGCCCCATTCGATTTTGCTCTGCGCTGAAATTAGCCCAGTTTTGCTCACTTGCTTGCTTGTTGTAATTGCGGCACGAGGAATTGTTTCTGTCACCGGTAACCAGCTTGTACCCAGGAGGAGACATAGGTGAAAGTGGCGCTGTTGGTGAGGAGCAACCATTGAAGTAAGCGTATTTGGGAGACCCACAGTCTTTTGATGGGCTCAGCGGGCCGGTGGTGGCGTGGTAAGGATCACTTCTTCCTTTCACGCGGTCCTTAACGCCCTTGAAGAAGACATAGAAGAGTTCGATGATATTCAAAGCGAGAGACACCAAGGATACCACCAGCATGAAGATGATGAAGATGGTTTTCTCTGTGGGACGCGAGAGGAAGCAATCCACCTGATGAGGGCAGGGAGCTCTCTTGCAGGTATAGACGGCGCTCAGGCTGAACCCATAGATGTACCACTGGATCAGGAGGAAAGCCACCTCGAAGACAGACTTGAAGAGGATACTGATGATGTAGGTTCTCAACAGGCCCCCTCGCATCTTCACCTTGCCATGTTCTTCAATCCCGTACTTGAATTTCTTGATCTCAATTTGCTTCAAGTGCATCTCCACATTGACGCCATCCGTCTGGGCCACTTTGAGCTCCTCCTCTTTTTTGTTGAGTTTCTCTTCCTTCCTCATCACGTAGAACACATGAGCCAAGTACAGGAGCGTAGGCACAGACACGAATATGATCTGAAGGACCCAGAAGCGCACGTGAGAGATGGGGAAGGACTTGTCATAGCACACGTTTTCGCAACCAGGTTGTTGAGTGTTACAGCGAAAGGCGGACTGTTCATCGCCCCACGCTGACTCAACTGCTGTCCCCAGGAGCAGGATTCTGAAAATGAAGAGCACCGACAGCCACACCTTCCCTCCAGCCGTAGAGTAGGCTTGGACTTTGTCCAGAAGTTTCCCCAAGGCACTCCAGTCACCCATGTTTGGGCACCTCCTAAGGGAAAAAAAAAAAAAAACAAGAAAGCAACTCCATAATTATAGATGGCAAATGGACGGTTTCATACATAGTTTCTTTTTTTGAGTGACAGTCTAAATAAGGCAGATTCAACCCAAACCAAAACAATGCGAGTGCAAATCTGGCTGCATTTTCCAAAGATGGAGTTTAGCAAGTAATAATACCTAGACAGCACAGGGAGAAAGCCAGCCCCAACTTGCTGAGGATTAAGTATTCCTGGCCCCTCAACACCATCTTGCCATGTGACCTGGGAAGCTAACCCTGCTAAGTGCCTTTGCTTATTTTACTTGTCTGATTAATGAAGACAATTCTTGCCATGGAGACCACGGTCTGCATGTCTAAGCACAATGGTGACATGTATTATTACAACACAGGCATGTAAGGACTGCGCAGAGGGACCTCCAGCAACAGATCCTGCTTCCCAAGATGCTAGGAAAACACCGGTTTATTTCCTGTTTTTACTCTGAAATGTTTCTTCATGATCCATCAAGCATGTCATTTGTGCACATCCTGAATTAAGGACATCTGCGAATTTCTCTTTCTTTCTTTGATGGGTCACTTGGATTAGTCGTTTTCTGCCTGCCTTCTGGGATTCTAGACATGTGTGCCCATGCTTGGTCAGTTCTCTAGCATGAGGAAGGACTGCTATGAGATTGAGGCTACCCTGACACTCTACCTAAACAAAAATCTCAAGACTAATGTACATATTTCAACTGAGTTCAATTTGCCAATACTACTTAACAGCTTGATTAAAAGTAAAAGACCATATCAGTGTTTTTTCAGCCTTACAGAATGGCACACACCTTTAATCCTAGCACTCAGGAGGCAGAGGCAAGCAGATCTCTAAATTCATTGTTCCAGGAACAGCAAGCGCTACACACACACACACACACACACACACACACACACACACACACACACACACACCTTGTTTTGGGGAAAACAAAACCAAAAAACAACATAAAAGAAAGAAAAAAAGAATAGATTGCTTTTCATCTTTTGGCCAGACTCTTGCTCAAACTAGAAGATGTGGATGGGCAGGTCCATGCAAATAATATTTTCTAAACAGCCATAGATGAAGGAATCTTCTGCCTTTTGGAAGGTCATTTAAGACTGTGAAATGACAATTCGGGAAGTGGGATCACTGTATGAAGTGTAAACAAAGAAGAAGCAAAGGCTGACAAGCTCCAGAGTTAAGTGAAGGGGATAATTCAGTCTTGATAGACAGTATAATGGTTGGAGAACATAAAAGGAAAAAAAAAAGCCTCTAATTTAGCAGAAACTACTAGACTAGGGATGAAGGGTAGTCCACAAGGGTCAAACAAACAAGAAAGAATTTTTGGAGCCCTATCCAGACATCTCTACGTGATGATGTGTAAATTGGCCCCACTTCTGTTTGTAAAGAATTGCAATATTCTGCCAGGATCATCCTCTTTGCTCAGATATATCCAGTTGTTGGGGGTTGGGGGAGCCATCAGCTGTTTGCACACATCTCATCACTATCACGCGGCGGCAATAGATCAAGCAAGCAGCATGCTCAGAGGTGGACTGGGCCCCACAGATAGCCAGTGGTTCCTTGTTATTTTAAGTGAGATACAATTGAGGGGTTCTCGAAGTTGATTAATGTTGTTTTGTTTTTTGAGACAGGGTTTCTCTGTGTAGCCCTGGCTGTCTTGGACTCACTTTATAGATCAAACTGGCCTCAAACTCAGAGATCTGCCTGCCTCTGCCTCCTGGAATGTTGGGATTACAGGCATGCGCCACCACATCCAGCTCATTATAAGTTTCTAATATTTTGGAGTAAGAAGCTTGGCTTTTGTATAATTCTGAGATTCCACAAATATTCCCAGAGCCAGGGCATGTGAACTGGGTCACCAGCCGATTCTTTCTTTTTATTACACCAGCAATTTAATTGCACAGTTGCCTTTTCTTTAAGCACCCACGCAGCAGCAGTCATTTGCATTAATGAGTAATGAGTTAAGAGTCCTTCATCTGAATAAGATATGAATTATCCAATTTGGGCACTCTAGCTCCCGTAACATGTAGACACCTGTCATTACCACTATCTTAGACACCATCAAGTAATGATCATCTTGTGACTCCAAACTTAGTTACCTCTCTACTTTTAGTTGCTTACTGTCACTAATCACAGTTCTATCCATTGCCTGTTCTTAGTTTTCTCAACCTTGCTTAATATTTTCACTTTCCCAGATCTTTGGAAAAAGGAAGGAAGGAAGGTCCTTTAGCATAGATTCTTTGCTGCTATGTACTGCTGACTAGCCTCTAACTTATTTATTTAGTATGTAGCCCAGGCTAGCTTTAACTTTGTGGCAAACTCCCTACCTCAGTCCCCCAGAGAGCTTAGAATACATACATGCACAGCCACATCTAGCTCTTGGTTGCAACATTAATGCTCTTTTATAACAAAGGGGCATAAATATGTTCACAGAGTCCACGGCATTGACTTTTTTCTTTCTTCCTTTTAAAGTTACAAACTACCTTGCTTGACACATGAGAAAACAGGTTTCTTGGCACCCACTTTCATTCTAGATGCTCAAGTCGAAGCTTTCCAATTATACCATGGTCTAAGTTAAGGGTTTGTGCAAAGTTCTCAAATATAACTTTTTTCATTTTTCATTTTCCCCTTTGAGTCAGCCTCTTATGTAGCCCAGTCTATCCTCAAAAACAGATAATACATACAAGGATGGCGCGGGTCGGTCCTGATGTCTATATACAGCTCTGCTGAGATTACAGGCCCAACCAAACAAGCACTCAAATGAGCTACATCTCCAGCAGATTTGACAGTGACCAGGTGTCACTCTAAGGCTTTCTTTATCGCATGTCAGATCACTTGCTCTCCACATGCTTAAAGCCCCAGGCACCCCCATTGTGATCTTTCCGAGGACACACTTGCTCCTCTTAGAGCTGCTCCCCGAACCACACCACTCATACAACAGCATTTGCTGACACACATGCCTAGAGTCCTCCAGAGTGCATTGAATCTGAACTCCTAGAAGGCAAGGCCTGGGAAATATTTTTCTTTCTTTCTCGTCACTACTGTTTAAAACAATGTCCAGGTTGCTTCTAAAGTAAAGTCTTGTAGGTAGGCAGGCAATCTGTGGCTCCTCCAAAGTTTGGGTGTTTTCCTGCCCAAAATATTTCTGAGTGGCGGAACATCTGGGAAGGAGAGAGGGCCAGAGTGGCTAAATATTTAGTCCAAGGTACAGAGCATTCAGGGACAGCAGCTCTCTGGAACTTGCAAACTGAGGTCACCCTTGGCTCCTCTGTTTCTGTCACTCATTCCTTGCCACTGCCCAAAATCACAAGAATGGAAACTGTTTAACCTAAATGAGTTGTCTTTAAAATAGTTTACATTTAAAAACCAGCTGACTGTCTCTCTCCCTGGAGTCTTAACAAATCATCATGCAGAAGTTGAAGTCTTTTAATTGTACAGACTTTCCAAGCAGACAACTGTAACAATGTGTAAAAAATAAAATGACTGGTTACTAAAGTGAGATTTAGTATCTTTTGAGAAAGTATCTTGTATGCCCACTCTTAGCACTAGATTGGCTTGATATCTGGAGATGACCTTGAACTCCTGAACTTTCTTTCAGTTCAAGTGCTAAGATTGCAGGTGTGTGCCAACATGCCCAGCTGGTAGCAATCTTCGTTTGAATAAAATCTCACTATGTATGTAGACCAAACTGGTCTCAGACTGAGACTGGCCTGCCTCTGCCCCCTGCCTCCAGAGGGCTGGGCTGAAACGTATGCACCACCATGCCTAGCTAGCAAGCATCCTGGAGTGAAAGTGAACTTAGATGAAGGCCCTTTCATATTTTAAATAAAATCAAACTGTCTAGAAATTCACAAGGAAATGTCTACGGCAGTTCTTCATCAAGCCACGTTAAGAGGCGATCTAATGGAGAGGGTTATTGCTTTGTGTGTGCCCGCCACTACCCCCAGCCTCCTCCATTTAGCCAGAAGCTAGTGTCTTGGTGGCTATTCTCCTCAGCCTTCCAAGTGTTGAGGTTATTCCAGTACCATTGTGAGTTTCTTGTTGTTGTTTTGAATAGGATTCCTCTGTGTAGCCCTAGTAGGCCTCAGACTCATAGATCTGCCTGCCTCTGCCTCCCAAGCCCTGAAATGCACCACCACACCCAGCCTTCTATTGTGTATTTTTTAGTGTGCCATATCCAAAAACTTGCATGCCCCTAAAACTGAAATACAAACCCCTCTTGCCATTCTCCTTAAACTTTGAAGGAAATCTGCAATCTATGCCTTTAAGTGCTCTATTGCGATTTTCCCTCTTCACTTCCAACCACAGCCAGACAGATTTTGAGAGGGGGAGGGGCAATTTTACATTGTCACACAACACACCTTAATTTAATGTGCAGATAACCTTTATCTTCAAGATGAACTGAGACTGCTTCCTCTCAGCATCCTCGCATTTAGCCTGACTAACCTGGCTTCAGCTTTCCTGTCCCTCTACTTGACAAAATATCTGCATCTCAGTTTTGCCCTGCTCGTCTTCATTTTTGGTCTCACCTCATTAGCCAACTTTCCTGAGCAGGAACTATAAAATAGTCCTTCCCCACGTCCTGGAATTTCCTGTTTCCCCTGCCTTACTATTATTTTTTTAAACAGTTCTCCTCTATGCCACGTAACACACAGTTGCTTACTGTCAGACTCCTCCTCCTCTAGAATGTGAACTCTGTGAAGGAACTTTTTTTTTCACAGCTACACCTTCCGTACCTGCTACCAGTATATACTACAAAAATAACTGGGTGAGAATTCAGGGAACTCTCATTCTGGCATGGCAGCTGTATCCTCTGCACTTAGCAAGCAGAAACAGAAAGACCAACAAACTTTAGGTCAGAATCAGGTCTATAAGGAAGATTGTCTCTCAAAACAAAACAGAATAAGCAAAAACTTCTTTTAAAAAGCCAGAGGGGCAGGAGAAAACACCCAGCAGTTAAGAGCGCTGCTCTTGCAGAGGACATGGGTTTTGGTTCTCAACAAGAACTCTCTTTGAACCTGTAGTTAGGCACACGCAGACTCATACACATAAAGCAAAGCCTATTGCTTCGTGTCGGCGCTCGCCCACTTAAAGGAGGGTCTAAAATTTCAAGTGACAATTTGCTAAAGGACTGCTGTTTGTTGAAACATGCTTCAACATCATTCTCGTGCTTTTTAAATTTATGATGAGACGTCAATGGTACTTAAGACCCTCTGAGAGATAGCCCTATTTCCTTTCAATTCAGAGCGTTCTGATGAATGGTAGCCCATGATTTCACGGTAGCCAAGGACATAATCACAGAAGCAGTCTGCCTGAAAGATTTACTTCAAGAATGACAAATGTGAGAGATGATTCGGACTAGGAGAGCAGAGCTGATGTTAACCAGTTAATGTAGTATATATATCTACACAGTGTGAGTCCACTTAGGCAACACAGTGACTTGAACCCAGCACCCAAGAAAACATCTTTGGATCAGGAAAACCTTTACAGCTTTACACCATGAGAGTATGCTCAGCTCTTTTGTCAATAAAACGTATTTCCTGTAAACATCATCCTTACAAATTCTGACACAAGGGTTTCAGACTGCCTTAGTTCTTTTGTAAGGAATTCCTTAATGTTCTCAGCTTCACAGGTTTCAGTATGAAACACCAGAGAGCTTCTGTAGGCTGCTCTTGCACAGCCTCTTCTGAGCATAGTCAAAACAGGCCAGACTCCACAGAATGAAATAAGCTGTGCTTAAAAGGCACCTCACCCAAAGGAAGATGGTCAACCAAGAGACAATCTCTTCCACCTGCCACTCATCCCATGCCAACAAGGGCTGCTCCAGCAATTTTAGGGGGAGAAAGGGGGGAGAACCACCAGGCGCAGCAGAGTAAAAGCCATATTCGACTGCCATTCAATAACTGCAAAAGCCATTATTTGTTATTTCATCTGCCTCCACTCTCACACCTCCAAACAGACAGCTCTCACTAGACAATGCTGTTACTCTGTGATCATGTAAAGACAGGTTTAAGATGCTCAGGTATATTAAGAACAGTCTATTTCCCTCAATAAGCAGAGTGAGATAATCCACGCACTCCATGCTTTTAGTTATGGTCACGATAAAATGTAGCTGTTTCTTTCAAAAGAACTGAAAATTTATCTGTCTCCTAATTTCTGTATCTTTTTCTAGCAAACTAGTAACTAACTGTTCAGAACAATAGTTTCTAAAAATGTAGACAACTAGAAAAATTGAGATGTGAGGTTTAGGCAACTACATAACTAACCATGGCTGAATTTTGGCAAAGGTTGCTTTGCAGCCAGTCATGGTGGTGCATGTCTGTAATCCCAGCAACCTGGGAGGCAGAGGCAGGTTTATCAATCTGAGTTCGAGGCCAGCCTGGACTACAAAGTCCAGGAGAATCACAGCTACACAGACAAATCCTGACCAGAAGAACAAAAGCAAGTTATTTTGCTCACACATCTCTTTATGGTGAGTAAATTAACAGTCATGGAAAGTGGAGAATTTACCCCAAGAATTTAAAACATACACTCACACCTTACCACCTAGAATAGAAGCAGCTAGGATTTTTTTTTTAAAGCTTGGAAGTATCTACACTGAATGTACACACTGAATGTAGTGTTGATGATATGCACAGGACAATTTTTTTCCCTGTGAGCTGCGCTGGAGAAGCCTCAACACATCAAAAGTCAAACAATCTTGAAGGGAAGTTAGAACAACAGGAAAGGTGGAGTCCCAGGTATTAATCAGTGGGCAACTTTCCTATCGTTCCCTTCCCTCGGGGTATACAAAGTTTATCAGTTCGTATGAGCTGCCATAAGGAAGGCCCAGTGCAGTACCCACCGTCCCTTCTCTGCAGGAATTGGTAACTTCTAACCAACCAAACTCTGCTCCCTGGCCGGAAGGAAAGGGAAATGCAGACTTCCCTTGCTTGCTGCTGGCTTTAGAACCAAATTTCCCATGGAAAGGTCAGCAATAGAAGAATCCCAACTGCAAAGGATGAGATGACAGGCTTCAAAAAAAAAAAGCATTAGAAAAATAGAGTATGTGTTTGGCCAGTGGAAGATCAAAGCACTACCACAGTCAGCCCCAGGCAAAGCTTCCACACACTGCGGAGACACATTCCAGTAATTCAGAATTCAACACCTGGACAGAATGTGCAGCCTGTAACAGCGCTCATTTATTTTCACTCAACCTGGCCTTACCAAGCAGAATTAACTAATCTGTCCCCAGAGGTACTCTGTGTCCTCATAAGCATGTTTTATTCTACAGGCATCGCCAGCCATCCTCATCAAAAAAGTTAATATCAGGTTTCCTGGTAGGTAGGACACTACTGACCCTTCAAGGTTGCCCAGTGGTCTTTTGGACTAGTAAGATTGACCACATTCCAGTCCCTACTATTTTGGTTGGGGAACAAAGGAAATTAAACCCACCTCCAAATACAGCCCCGTAGGTTTTAGATCTGGTCTTCCCACCAGAAACCCAGCACCAGGGCTGGGGAGTGGAGGGGGGGGGCGCGTGTAGCTCGCCTCGGGGCGCGGGCCGAGGAGCGCCTGTCCAAGGCTCCGCCAGAGATGCGCAGCGGGCGTTGGGTGGACCCGAGGGCACGAACGGGGAGCAAGAACTCTGCTCGGAAGTCAAGGTTTGAATTTCCCAATCCTGAGCGGATCTGCCTCAGCACACGTCAGTAGCGGAGGCACGGTTTCTCGAAGGGTCTTCTTTGCCCCTCCTTCTTCCGCCCCGCCTCATTCTTAGGGAATTTCAAGAGTTTCCACCAGCCTTGCAAGTGCCTTTACCAGCACCGGGGACTCCCTACGTGTTCAGAGGCCCTTCCCGGGGGGCTCCGCTCAGCCACCCGACGGGTTCCGGGGAGAAAAAGATGGAGGCAGGGCGGCAAGTGACAACTTTAATGAAGTCAAGCGCTTGCTCTTTGACCGTCGGGTCGCGAGCCTCGCTTCCCCTCCCCCTTCTGGACCGCGAAGCCGAGAGGCTGCGCCGAGCGCGAGCGGAGCCCGGGATGCTAAGATGGCAGGAGGGGCCCGCGGAGCCCTCTTCCCAAAGCTTTCACTTCTCTTCGGCTCAGCGTCATCTGGTACAACAAAACAAAACAAAACAAAACAACAAAAAACTTGCAACACAGACTCACCCCCCGAGTTATTTCTATCTGGATTGAGGCGGGACACAATGAGCGCCGCGCAAAGTACTTTACAGAATATGTGACCAATAAACACCAGCTTTAAGACGGATCCCCTTCAAACTGCGCGTTAACATCAACCTTGCTTAGTCCCCCACCCCCCACCCCACGGTAGCGCCAAGTCAAAACTGTCCCAACAGCTCCGACGTCGCTACAAGTCCCCGCAGGCAGGCAGAGGAGCGGGGCGGGGGTGGGGGAGCGGCTCCCTCTAAAGCTCGGCTCCAAAAACCCCTTTTCCCTATTCCTTCTAGGAGCTCGTGTTTTAGCAGTTGACTTTGGAAAAGCGTCTTGGCACACACCCGTTCTAAACGCCCGTTCCTCCTCTAACGCTCCGTTTAAGTCACCACCACCCATTCAAGATTTCTTCTGCCCGGAGTTGCCAGCGTGGAGTAAAAAAAAAAAAAAAAGCTGGCCGTGTGTGCGTGCTAAGGGGTTCACCTCGGAGCACCGCGCTGGCTCACACAAAGTAACTACTGTTGGCCTAAAAACCCCAACAGCAGCACCCTCATCTACGTGTCTTCAGGCTTAATCCTGAAGAGGCTGAGCAGGAACCACGTGGAAGTCAAGTTGCCGCGGCTTAACAAAGCACCCTGTTACAAAAGGACTCCGCTTTTTTTCAAGGCTGCGGAACGGCCGGCAGGAATTCCATAAGGAAAAAAAAAAAGCAAGCATTGTACAACACTAGACGAAGCACGCTAAGCACACTGGACTGAGATGTCCAACTTTTCTCCGCCACCCCCAGCAACACCTACCCCCTTAGCGACCACAGAGAAGTAAAACCAGGCTCCAAAACAAAGAACCAAGTCTGGCAACTTGGCTCTTCACTCTAGTTGGGAAAAGTCTGAGCCTTTTACCTGTTGCATTGTCCGCAGAACTTTTTAAACAACCTAAGTATAAATCAGCACGTGGAAATGATAAAGGCGCTTTGAAGATCACCATTCTACTTACAATACCATCAAGGACACAACGCATTTATAAACCACAGGAGAAGAGTTTTCCTTACAGAAAAAGACGCTCATAGGTAAAGTGGGTTTTTCAGAAACTTACTCTTTCACTTAATGAAAGTGAAGCCGGCGCGCCAAAGTGGTGAAGCTCCTGGGAGGCTGAAGTCAAAGGAAGAGAGGAGAGTTCAGGCTCTCAGACCTGTCTATTTAAAGTTTAAAAGTCTGCTGCTGTTTGGTACTTTCCTCACGCCTTCCCCCAATGAAAGAAAAGTGCTGATACCTCGTAAAAGCGGTTTTCTAACTTGGAGCACAGAGCTTTTAAAAGTTTCAAGCCACTGACTCAACTGGAGGAGGGGCTAGGAGAAAGGGGAGGGAGGAAGAACAGGAGGGGAGGAGGCTGGTGAGCGTGGGGCTGAGCAGGCAGAAGAAGCAACCAGGTCAAGATAAAGTTGTAGTCTGAATGTGCTGATGAGGGGGGAAAAATAAGAAACAGCTCTAGATGTACGCCGACACTACTTGGCCGTGACTCCTCACAGATTAAAAACTGTTGGGTGTAATGCTTCCTTCAGCAGATGACCTGGGAGCATGAAAAGATATACGTTTTACATTATGCTTTCTAATTTTTTTTTAAAGGCACAATAAATAAAAATGGGGGAGTCAAGGTTTACTAGTGCAGACTTGCTCTGTGTTGCCTAAGGTGTGTGAAGCTTGAGGTGGGTGTGAGTGATCTTTCTTATGACCTAATTCTCTTCCTCTTAAACGTGGACAATTAACAAAGGAAAGAGATGGTGGGCATGGGAAAAAGATTTCACAAGATGCATGCGCTTCCAAGTCTACCCCTTCGGTTCCTGTCTGCTTTTGGTATTTTTACTTATTCTTTCAATTAAGCACAAGGAGATAAGTGTTATGTATTAGGAATGATGTATCATGTTTGTAAGTTTTGACTGAAATGTTGATACTGACCTCTACCAGATCTCCAAGGAAGTGACAATTTAAATCTCAGGCCTATCCATGCCAATAAGTTAATATTTAAATCTGCAGGGAGATGTCAGAATTCGTTTTTTTTAATAAAAAACATAAAACAAAAAAAACAACCGTAGACTAGAGTTGCCAGATACATCACGTCGGCATAACACGGCTCTGGAAACGCTATCCCCTCTTTCAGTCCTCCCTGGAAAGGCCATGCAGGGGAGAGGTTTGCGCCTATCCACAGCTCCATGACCAGACCCGGGTTTACGAAAGCCTGAGGAACAAAGTGTCATTCCTAGGGTAGGCAGCTCATTTGAGGGCTCCCAGATGTCCTCCAGGAGGGCTTGTGGGAGGAAGACTGCCATAAACAGGCTTCGACGCTGCTGCTGTGGTTGGGCAGGGAAACCTCTTGGCCTTGTACAGGCATCCATCTCATTGTGCCAAACCTTTCACACTAATGTAAACAGCAGAACAAAGAAGGATCTTCTCCCCGGAGTGACAATCTCCCCGGTTAGGACACCAAGGTGTACTCCTCTTGATTATTCCATTCTTAAAGTTTTGCTTGTCTTTAAGCTAAAGAAGGGAAATGTTGTAGAAGCAGAAACTATAATCTGATTTTCAAGGGTTCATGTACAGTAACCTGAAGTTAGTTTTTTTTTTTTTAAATCATTTATTTGTGTATTTGTGTGGGTGCACAAGTGAAAGTTAGAAGACAACTTGTGGAAGCCAGTTCCCTTTTTCCACCTAAAAGCTGAACTCAGATCATCAGACCAGGCAACAATCACCTTTGCAACTGAGGACTCTTGCTGGCCCTTATTATGAATTTAGTTAGTTAGTTATTAGTTAGTTAGGTAGGTAGCTTTAAAAAAAAAAAAAACAGGGGTTTCTCTATATAGCTGTGGCTGTCCTGGAATTCACTACACAGACTAGGATGAACTCGAACTCACAGAGATCTGCCTGCCTCTGCCTCCTTGGTACTGGAATTAGAGGTGTGTGAACCACATGCATCGTTTATTAAATGTATTTTTAACTGATAAAAATGTAATAATTGTATATAATATTGGAGTGATGTGATGGTTAGGTACACAATGTGTAAAGTTTGTGATGGCGAACTCAGTATAAGAATATTTGTTGAAACATTTAGCATTCCTTATGGTAAAATATCCAGACTCCTAAAAGAATTCTTTTTGAAACACACAACACACCATTATCTAAAGTTAGCTTACCTGAGATTACCACACTACACTTACAGAACAATCTCAGTAAAACTGAGTATCCACAAACCCGCCCATCCCTGTTCCTCCTTCCCTCTTTTCCAAAACAAACTTTATTTAATTTACAGTAAGATTTACTTGCTGGGTGTGGTAGCATACACCTTTAATCCCAGTACTTGGGAAGCAGAGGCAGACAGATCTCTGTAAATTCAAGGCCATAATGGTCTACAGAGTGAATTTCAGGACAGCCAGGGCTGTTACACAGAGTGACACAGAGTTTGTCTGGAACAAACAAACAAAGAAAGAAACAAACTAACTGTATAAATTTTTGTTTTTATAAAATTATTTGTCAAGTGCCATTATTCCCAATAACTGTTTCATTAATAACATTTCTGTAATATCCATCCAGAATTATTTGAAAAAAAAAACAAGTTGTGATTGATTGACTGCCTTACAGTAGCCTTTTTAAAGTGAAATTATATTTGTAGTTTTCTTTCTTTCCTTTTTTTTTTTTTTTTTTTTGGCAATGTTTCATATTGACCCAAACTGGCCTCGCCTGCTGAATTCTCTCTTGCTTCTGTCTGTCTGCCTGCCTGCACAGGCGTTGCAGGTTCGCTACATGCTAGGCTTAAGCAAAATGCACGCTGTTGTAGTGGTGGATGGCAGACTGTTTTTCAGAACTGTGCTTTATAGGAAAACTGACTTTATTCCTTAAATTTTTACTCTTGTTTACATTTCTGGAGTTTTGAGATGCACAGAACAAATGTTAGGGATGTTAAGGGTCTGACTAATGTTAACTGGAAGGTGATTCTTTTTCTGTTGAGATGGGGTCTCACCCTGTAGCTCTAGGTTAGAACTCACTTTGTAGAACAGTCTGCCCTTGAACTCAGGATAACTCTTATTTTAGTGATTAGCAAGAACATTAAAAAAGGGGGGGGAGGGGAGGTGCTGAGAGGGACTCAGTGGTCTCTGCCTATAGCCCCAGTAATTTTTTGAGTGTGAAGCCGGAGAAGAATGTCAAGTAAACCTCGGCAATAATAGAGAAACCTTGTGTTAGTTAAGTAAAAACACCAACCAGGCTGTAGAGGCTGCTATGATGGGTATTATAATGGGTGCTAGAATGGGAGAGAGGTGAACTATGAATGTGGACACTGGACTGCAGAAATGCTAAAAGCTGTTGGTGCACTTAAGAGGGAAAACAAGAGGCAGGAGGAAGTGGAGCCTGAGTTTGGAAGTTTAATTGGGAAAATGTTACAAACATCAAAAAAAGGAAGTTGGGGAGTGACCCACCAGTTGGAAGACACAATAGTCTCACTGTGGAGTATCCTGTGATGAAGAGCAAAAATGCTTAGGCGAAGATATCCAATGATGTCACAAATGTGGGATAAGGTGTTCAGGTTAAAATTGTTGAAAGATTCTTGATGAACTGAAAAGAACTGACAGTTAAAGCCACGGGCTCTGAAACATTTGCTAAAAGAAGGAATGTGGGCAGAGAATCTCCAAGACAAAGCACACAGCTTGAGTGAATTTCCTTTAATGCTCACAAAGAAAAAGAATGACAAAAGCAAGTAAGGTCGAGAAAGAGAAAGGCATTGAAAATGGTTGGGAGGTGGTTTAGTTGTAAGGAAAATGCCACTAGCCTGGGGCTTCCTAGGTCTTTAACTTTGAAAGGGGAATTATTCAGTGAAAACAAGAGTGAATGCAGACCTTACAGAAAATGAAGTGCTGAGGTAGAGCTTTAGGAAATGGGAAAGTGAAGGTAGTTTCTCTCCAAGAGAGTACGGTTGTCACCTGACTGAGGAAATGATATGTATATCTTTGGTAATTCAAATGGTTCTGTAGAAGATAGGACTATCTAGGACTGGGAGAATCAAGAATAACATTGCATTGGGTCTCAGGTACCATTATCTATCCTTTTGTTCATTCTTTCTTTTCCTTCTTTTTTTTTTTTTTTTAATTTCCCTCCTTTCTCCTCATTCTCATCTTCTTGAGTCAAAGTCTCAGCTGATAGCCCTAGCTGGTCTGCTGCCAGTCTCTGACTCCCTGGTTCTGGATCAAAGGTGTACACTATTGATCCTGGACCACCTTTATCCAATGTTGGTTTTTGTTGTTGTTGTTGTTTTAAATCTTGAGATAAGGCTCACTAAGCAAGTCATGACCCTCCTCCCTCATTTCCTGTGTTGGGATACGGAAGTGAGAGGCCATCCTGCTTTAGTTTCCTTTCCATCACCATCACAATATTTTTTTTATGCATCAAATTTCAATTTAAATAAATGATCTTCTTAAAAGACCTGGTGAATGTCTTTTCCACTTCAGTCTTTTAGTCTGTAAGGAGGGCGTGAACGTGAATCTGGAGCTCAATAGCATGCAAATATAGGAATGCTTTACTTAAATTGGCCAACCAGCCAAAAATCAGTATCTTACCGTGACTGCTAGGGAGCCACGTCTCCCTGAATAGTGGCTTCACAGCCAAATAGCCCTAGAATTCTTCTCAGGAGTTCACATCTTATTCAACTCAATTCAACTCCAGAGGACTCAAGTAAATGAAACCTTGCTCCCCTTTTAAATAGCACCCTGTCATCCTTGAAAACAAAGTAAAGATCAAAATTTCACTTCATCGATGCAAAATTTCCACTCTTTACCTACTTCCCTCTTAGTGAATGGGACTGTGACACTAAACAACAACAACAAAAAGTCTTTATTAGGGGAAGGAAGAATTTCCTTTGTTTTGCTTCGTTTTGTCGAATGGGAAAGAAGCTTATAGGTGGAAAAATATGTCTCTGGCTCCATCTTCTGTACAGAGTGAAAATGAACGCTCAAAGAAGCAACTGTGGCTCTTGGAGAGGTCCACACCACTGCTGTCTTCTTCCAGACCCTTCTCTTTCTCTTGGTTCTTTTGATTAATCTATATAGAATAGTGTATTTTAACACATATATACTCTGCTTTAAAAAAAGTAACTGCTATTTATTTAACTTTGATATCGATTGTTTCGTAACAATGAAGCTTGGTTAATCTTTTAGGATGTTTGTGTTTAGTTATGCAGTAAATGTTTACTGTGTCTTAAGAACTATGCTGGATGCCAGTGAGTGGACTTTTAATTATGGAGGGAAAACATAAACGGGGTCAGAGTGAACTTCATTGAGCTTAAGCCCTAAGAGAATTTTGAAAAAGCAGCAAATAACAGGGACACAGAAAAAGAATGCTGGTTTTGTTTTTCAAAAGGGAACACAATCTTTCCACTCTATAATTAGGTAGTGACGTACTGTTTTTAAGAATCCTATGAATAGAAGGCAGGTGAGAAAGCTCAGTGAGTAAAAATGATTCCCACCAAGCTTTACCACCTCACTTTAATTTCCCAGGACCCACTCTGTGGAAGAAGAAAACTGATTCCAGGAAGTTGCCCTCTGGCCTCCACGTGTGTACTCTGGCATGAATGTAACCACATATACAGGTGCTAAATAAATAAATTGAAATAAAATCTATGAACAATACGTCCACCTCCACACCCCTAGGCGGGGATCTGCTCAGGTTAAAAATTAGGGGTTTTTAGTTTTGTTTTCTGAGAAGATCTCCTGTAGCCCAGGCTAACTTTGAAACTAGCTATCTAGGCAAGGAAAACCTTGAATTCCTGATCTTCATATGCTGGGATTGCAGGTAAGTACCATCATGCCTGGCTCAAAACTGGGATGATTTTACACATCACCAAGTTTTTATTATATAAAAAGAAACATCTAATTATCCAGATCTTCTGACCACTAGATGTTGTATTCTTGCAGTAAAACATCAGACATTTGCATAATTATTGCGTGTCAATTAAAAATAAAAGAGAGGAACCCTTCCCACTCTTGGGAAGTTTCCCCCATTCTCACTAAGTCTATTTTTCTTTTGCTTAAAAAAAGAAGAGGACTGGAGAGATGGCTCAGAGGTTAAGAGCAGTAACCACTCTTCCAGAGGTCCTGAGTTCAATTCCCAGCAACCACACGGTGGTTCACAACCATCTATAATTAAATCTGGTGCCCTCTTCTGTAGTACAGGCATACAGGCAGGAAGAACACTATATATTTAATAAATAAATCTTTTTAAAAACAAAAAAAAGGGAAAAGAAAAGAAGAAAGGGATACTTGTACTGATTGCCTAAATTTTGACTATACCAGCAACAGAGAAAATATTTGAAAACTTTATTTTAGGTTAAATAACATAAACATTGCACAATTATCTGAAAGTCATTCAGCATATGTCTTTGATTCCACCACTTAGGAGGCAAAAGCAGCCAGATCTCTGTAAGTTCCAAGGGCTAGCCTGGTCTACATGTCAAATTCTAGGCCAACCAGAGTCACACAGTGAAACTCTGTCTGAAAAAGAAATTCATTCAACAAGACAGCTAGCTTTCTCTTCTGTGTGACATTTGCCATCGGTTTATATTCAACATTGTACTATATGAACTTCATTGAGTCTGTAGACCTAGAAAGCATAGAGAACATTCCTTGTGTTGAAAACATTCTTATGTGTGTATGTAATTTTTACAAATTTAAGAATGAAAGCAAGTGTATATTTTAACTAACGGATTCCATAACAAAATTATTCACACAAATCTTTAATTGAATCAAAAAAAAAATGAAAGGAAGGAAAGAATGACAGCCTGACTTAACTTTGCTTTAAGAGTCAGCAGAGATAAAAATTCCCAAATGAAATATTTACAGTGCGTGGTTATACTACCACTTACCAAGGTCGTTAAAGTGCCTTTCTGTTGTATGTCTGAGTTAGCTTTGGTACACAGGAAGAAAGACCTACCTCAGCTTTATACCATGTATGTCCATGATAGATGGTATCAAATATTTTTATTTATTGTAAACATAAAACAACACAATTATTCCTAAGAAATCACTTATCAGATAAACAAAAAAGAGGATCCGGGGTAAGATGATCAATCCTCACTTAGAAAGACAAATGGGATGTAGGAGAAAACAAGCAACAGGACAGGGTCTACCACAGAGGGCCTCTGAAAGACTCTACCTAGCAGTGTATCAAAGCAGAAACTGAGACTCATAACTAAAGCTTCCGCAGATGGCAGGGAATCATATGAAAGAAGGGGGAGTTAATATGACCAGGAGGGGATAGGAGCTCCACAAGGACCAAATATATCTGGCCACAGGGGTCTTATAAGAAACTTTTTTCCAACCAAGGACCATGTATGGATATAACCTAGAACCTCTGCTTGCCTGTAGCCCATGGTAGCTCAGTATACAAATGAGTGCCCTACTAAGGGAAATAGGGACTATTTCTGACATGAACTCAATGGCTGGCTCTTTGACCTCCCCACCCTGCAAGGGAGGAGCAGCCCTCCTAGGCCACAGAGGAGGATTTTGCAGCTAGTCCTGAAGATACCTGATAAACCAGGCTCAGATGAAAGGGGAGGAGGCCCTCCCCTATCAGTGGACTTGGAAAGGGGCAGGGAGTAGATGAGGGAGGGAGGGTGGAATTGGGAGGGAATGAGGGAGCAGGATACAGCTGGGATACAGAGTTAATAAAATGTAACTAATAATAAAATAAAATTAAAAAAAAACCCAAGGAAATCATGAAATTTGCAGGCAAATGGTGGGAACTAGAAAAGATCATCCTGAGTGAGCTATCCCAGAAGCAGAAACACACACACGGTATATACTCACTTATAAGTAGATATTAGACATATAATATAGGATAAACATACTAAAATCTGTACATGTAAAGAAGCTAAGCAAGAAGGAGGACCCTGGGTAAGATGATCAATCCTCATTCAGAAAGGCAAACAGGATGAACATCAGAAGAGGTAGAAAACAGGGAATAGGACAGGAGCCTATCACAGAGGGCCTCTGAAAGATTGCCCAGCAGGGTATCAAAGCAGATGCTGAGATTCATGGCCAAATTTTGGGCAAAGTGCAGGGAGTCTTATAAAGGAAGGGGGAGACAGAAAGACCTAGAGGGGACAGGAGCTCCACAAGGAGAGCAACAGAACCAAAAAAATCTGGCCAACGGGATCTTTTCTGAGACTGATGATCCAAACAAGGACCATGCATGGAGATAACCTAGAATCCTTGCCCAGATGTAGCCCATGGTCCCTCAGTGTCCAAGTAGGTTCCCTACTAATGGGAGCAGGGACTGTCTCTGACATGAACTCAGTGGCTGGCTCTTTGATCACCTCCCCCTGGGGAGAGCAGCCTTTCCAGGCCACAGAGGACATTGCAGCCACTCCTGATGAGATCTGATAGACTAGGGTCAGATGGAAGGCGAGGAGGACCTCCCCTATCAGTGGACTTGGGGAGGAGCATGGGAAGAGATGAGGGAAGGAGGGGGGAGGGGTTGAGGGAGAGAGCCACAGCTGGGATACAAAGTGAAAAAACTGTAATTAATAAAAAAATAATAATTAAAAAAGAAATCACTTATCATAGTAACTATAAATTCTCTGCGCATTAGGAATATGCATAAGGGTACAGGTATGAAAGAGGTACAGATGGCTGCAGCTGAAAAATTATTGTAGTAGGATTCATATGGCTATCAGGTTTTTGTGACTTTTTAAGATCTATCTATCTATCTATCTATCTATCTATCTATCTATCTATCTATCTATCTATCTATCTATCTATCTATCTATTTGTGTGTGTGTGTGTATTTGTGTGCAGGTGTCCTCAGAGGTCATAAGACAGACATGGATCCCTTGCAACTTGGATTTTTAGGCAGTTGTGAGCTATCCAGTATGTGCTAAGTTCTTAGCTACTGAGTCATCTCTCCAGCTCCCTCTAGTGACTTCTTAATCTCTTGGTGGTTCCTGACATCCATTACTATATTAAAATATGAGGTTTATTTTAAAACTTACAATCTTTTTCAAACCAAAGCCATCTTCCCAGTGGTCTCTGATGGGAATTAGATTTTTCTATAGTTAGCCTTCCATGTTTATTTTTGTCTCTTTTGTTTGTTTGTTTGTTTGTTTTATTTTGAGACAGAGTCTCACCTAGCCGAGGTTGGCTTTGAACTCAAGAAGCAGAGGATTATCTCAAACCCATCCTTCTTCCTCTACCTCAAGAGCTGTGAGACCACATGCTGCTTGGAGTTCTATCTGGATAATAGTATTGAAATCCTTTTTGTTGTTGTTGTTTTGTTTTTTTCTACAGGAATCCAGACTGCTATGTGAGATCTTGAAAAAGAAACTACCATCCATTTTATTGGTTAAGAAGAGTCTGGGTAAGAAATACACTGTTTCAAAGATAGAGGAAGAGTGGCAGAAATGGCCAAAGGTAATGACAGTGCAGACAAAAAGAACTAAGAAGTAAACCCAGCTGAGCACCAGCTTCTTGCTGAATAGAGGGAAAGCACAGGTTTAATGCAGTATGCAAGCCAGTTAGTAAGTCCTACAAGAGGCCCCCAAACCTTAGCACAACTTACACCATAATGGAAGTACCATTCAAGCCATAAAACTCAGCACACAGACAGCACCACATGTCAAAATGAAAATAAAGACCTAATTCTTCAAAGTCCATAGTCCTGGGAAAGTCTCTAAATGTATTAACCTTGCTCTTTGGCTTCTGTAGTTCTTGTTAACTGAAGTGTGTCAACCCAGAACATGTTTTTTTGTTTGTTTTTGTTTTTTTGTGCTTAAAATCTCACCTGAGAAAAACTACAGCTACGTTGGTATCTCAAATACCCTGTGTGGTTGCTGGCCTGTTAATAAAGACTTCTTGTTGGTTTAAACCTGTGTCTGAGTAGTCTTTTCTCATGGATACCCAACAGTAGTCCTGTCCTCAAAATAAGCCCATACCACTCACAAGCTCAAGTTCCAGTGTGCGTTCTGATGAAACAGTAATTTTCATCTGGCAGACCAGTCAGGAAGTAGAGAAGAATCTCACTTTGTCACACTGAGTGAGGCAGAGGACAGTAATCAAGTGCCATCTTGAGAGGAAAACTATTATTTAAAACTAAGCCATTCTGCAGACCCAAGAACAGAGAAGGAGGATCAGACAGGGAGCCCAGATTTAACCCATAATTGTCCCAGTTTGAGAGACAGCCCTGGGAGGTGGGTTGGTTACTTTGTGCCACCATTGCATTAGCATATCTCACAGGTAGGAGATCACTGTAAATCAAATGGTTTACAGCTGGGCTGATGTTTACTTTTCTCCCTTGGTAGCATTCAGAGTATCATCCCATATCACGAATAATAGTTGATAGGGGTGAAAACTCTATGTATGGACCAGCTCAACTCCTCAATGTTGAATGAGTTGCATAGGTGTTGTCTTCAGCAACGGTACTGAAAGCTTCATTTGGTTACAAGAGATGTCCACTTGGGCTCTGTCTTTCCCATTATTTGGTGATTTCATTTACATCATTTTTCATTTTAGGAAGCTTCTACTGTATTCAGTTTCCATACTACTCCTCAACCTGTATTCCCTCCCTGGTCCCTCTCTTCCTTCCCCCTTGCCCCATCCATAACTATATCTATTCTATTTCCCTTTTCTGGGGAGATCTGTCTATTTGTATTTCTGGATCTGAATTACCTTACTCAGGATGATTTTTTTCTAGACCCACCCATCTGTGAATTTTAAGATTTCCCATAAGTAATATGCCTGGATCTTGAAGAGGATTGCTTCCATCTTCCTGAGGAATTTCTACACTGATTTCCATAAGTTACTGTACAAACTTGCACTCCCACCAGCAATAGATGAGTGTTCCTCTTACTCTACATCCTGGCCAGCATGAGCTGTCATTTGTTTTTTCTGATCTTAGTCATTCTCATGGGTGTAAGATGAAGTCACAATGTAGGTTGAATTTGCATTTCCCTGGTGTTGAACACTTCCTTAAAGGTTTCTCAGCCATTTGCATTTCCTCTATTCAGAATTCTGTTTAGATCGGTACCCTACTTTTTAATTGACTTGTTTGTTTTTTGATATCTAGTTTGTTGAGTTTCTTATATATTTTGGGTATTAATCCTCTATCATATATACAGTTGATAAAAGTCTTTTCCATTCTGTAGACTGTCACTTTGTCCATATGTAGTGTTCTTTGATGTGCAGAGGCTTTTCAGTTTCATGAGGTACCATTTATTAATTCTTGATCTTAGTGCCTGAGCTTACAGTGTTCTGTTTAGAAATTTTTTTTCCCGCTTCAAGTAGTTCAGAACTATTTTCTCTTTCTCTTCTGTCTTTGATCTGTTAAAGTTGAGTTTTATATAAGGTGATGAATACGGATCTAATTGCATTCTTCTACATGCATCCATCTAGTCTGACCAAAACCATTTGTTGAAGATGCTATATTTTTTTCATGTGCATTTCTGGCTTCTTCATTAAAAATCAGGTGGATCAGTACGTGGATTCATGTCTGTACTTCATGTTGAGTTCATTGATCAAGATGTCTGTTTTAGTCTCAACACCATGTTTTATTATTATTATTACTGTAGCTCTGTAGTACAATTTGAAGTTGGGGATGGTGATGTCTCCAGCAGTTTCTTTATTGTTAGGGCTTGCTTTATTTTATTTATTTATTTTTATTTTTTCTCTTTTAGCATGAAGCTGAGAATTATCCTTTCAAGATCTGTGAATATTTATGTTAGAATTTTGATGGGGATTGCATTGAATCTGTAGATTGTTTTTGGTAAGATGGCCATTTTTACTCTATTAATCCTAATGATCGCTGAGCATGGGAGAGCTTTATATCTTCTGATCTCTTCTTTAATTTCTTTCTTCAGTGTCTTAAACTTTTTATCGCACATGTTTTTTACTTGCTTGGTGAGTTACCACGAGATATTTTATAGTATATGAGGCTATTGTGAAAGGTGTTGTTTTTCTGATTACTTTTTTATTTTTTTAAGATTTACTCAGATGTGGCCCATGGTAGCTCAGTATCCAACTGGAGACCCTAGTAAGGGGAACGGGGACTATTTCTGTCATGAACTCAATGGCTGGCTCTTCGACCCTCCCACACACACACCTGGGAGGAACAGCCTAGCTAGATCCCAGAAGAGGACATTGCAGCCAGCCCTGAAGAGACAAGATAAACTAGGGTCAGATGGAAGGGGAGGAGGCCCTTCCCCATCAGTGGACTTGGAGTGGGGCAGGGAGGAGATGAGGGAGGGATGGGGAGAGTGGGAGGGAATGAGGGAGGGGGCTACGACTGGGATACAAAGTACCTAACCTGTGATTAATATAAAAATAAATAAATTACATTAAAAAAGAACAAAACAAACAAACAAACAAACAATATTTACTTATTACGTATACATTATTGTCTATACATTATTCTGCCTGCATGTATGCCTGCATGCCAGAAGAAGGTACCAGCTCTTGTTATAGGTGGTTATGAACCACCATGTAGTTCTGGGAATTGAACTTAGGACCTTTGGAAGAAGTCAGTGCTCTTAACCTCTGAGCCATCTCTCCAGTCTGTTTGTCATCTGTATATAAGAGAGCTACTGATTTTTACCGTTTAATTTTGTATTCACTTACTTTTCTAAGAGTGTTTATCAGCTGTAGAAGTTTTCTGATGGAATTTTTTAGTTCACTTATATAAACCATCATATCATCTATACATAAATATACTTTGACTTCTTCCTTTCTAATTTGTATCTTCGTGATCTCCTGTAGTTGACTTACTTCTCTAGCAAAGACTTCAAATACTATATTGAATAGGTATGATGCAAGTGCACAAACTTTTGTTCCTGATTTTAGTGGAATTGCTTTGAGTTTGTCTTCATTTAGTTAAAAAATGAAACAATGTCTCATGTTTATGTAAAATGCTTAGTGTCGAGCAAGATTCATTCTTGCAGTTGTGTATGCTAATTCTTAAAAGTTCTTAAACTCTTTTAAGTTTAGTAGTGTTCTCATGCATACTCCGCACTGTTCTACCTCTGACTTGCATCTATGTGTTAGAGTTAATGGTTTTTTATGTTTTATTTTGTTTATTCTGTTTTATTTTTGTGAAAGAGTCCTACTGTGTAGCCTAGGAGAGCTTGGCACTTGTGATCTTTCTGCCTTAAAGTCTGGAGTCCTGGGACCACAGATGTATACAACCACATTTTAAATATTATACATTTAAATATTATACTTTAAATGATCAAAGATACAAGAGTATAATGGGAGGGATGAAGGAAATGCAAATATTGAATGTTTTCTCCTACATTCACTAGTGTATATGCATACATAATATGAAACTAGAAGAAAGGCTGCTTTGTGGCACCATTGGCCGGAGAAGTGGGGGGAAAGTAGCACGTGGGGGGGGGAAATTAAGTGTGCCGATTAGTTCTCATTAATTTGCTGGAAACTAGTATCACCTGGTAAGAGGGACCCTCAACTGAGGAATTGTTTCCATTATTAACTTGGCCTGTAGACAAGCCTGTGGCTTCCTCCTCCTTCTCTTCTTCTTCTTCAATAAATGATTGATGTGGGGTGCACAGCCCACTCTGAGTGGTGCCCCCTCTGAGTAGGTGGTCTTGGGTGGTATAAGAATGAAGATTGAGCAATCCATGGAAAGGAAGCCAGTAAGCAATGTGTGTCTATGGCCTCTGTTTCAGCTCTTGCTTCCACGTTCCTGCCTTTAAATCCCCCACTGAGTTCCCTCAGTGATGGACTGTAAGCTGTAAGCCCCTCTTTAAAGACCCTCTTTGGACAGAAACAAAACTGTAACAATGAGCAAAGTAGAATGGTACATACGAATGAAAATGTCAGAAAGAAACCTGTTACTTTCTATGTTTTCTTTTTTTAAAAAAAGTATGCAAAAAACCCACATCACAAGTATTTAAAATGCAGAAAGTGAAATACAGCAAGTTATTATTAACAGAGAGAATATTTTGAAATTTTCTAAAGTAGTAACAGAGGCTTAAGCATGTAAGCTAGTGGTGTAGCTCTTTGATGGATTTATGCACAAAGGTTTTCAGTAACTTGGTCTTTCATTAAATAGTTTACCTAGTGAAGGAAGACTGTAGACTATGAGTCAGGTCCTTTGATTACATTCATCCATAAAAAGACAGCATACTGTGTGCACAGCCTAAAATGCAGACACTTTAATGAATTTGCTGCTAAACTAAATGGGACATAAAATCAATCTTCATGTTGGACCTTAATTAGGAGATGAAAACTGCAACTTTGAATTTAGACGTGAGAAACAGTTGTGAAGTAGGTCTACTATTGCTGTGATGGAACACCATGACCAAAAGAACTTGGTGAGGAAAGGGTTTATTTGGTTTATGCTTCCATACCATCAAAGTTCATCATCAAAGTAAGTCAGAGTAGGAACTCAAACAGGGCAAGAACCTGGAGGCAGGAGCTGATGCAGAGGAGGTCATGAAGGGATGCTGCTTCCTGGCTTGCTCCCGTGGCTTGCTCAGTCTGCTTTCTTACAGAACCCAGGACCCTTAGCCTAGTGATGGTGCCATCCATAATGAGCTGGGTCTTTTCCCATCAATCGCTAATTAAGAAAATGCCCTGCAGGGTTGCCTACAGCTGGATCTTACAAAGGCATTTTCTCAATGCAGACTCCTTCCTCTCTAATGACTCTAGCTTGTATCAAACTGACATAAAACTAGCCACCACAGAAATGATCTATTTTCATATTTTTGTGCTTTTATGTGTAGGTAATCCTGATAGAATTGGCCTCTCAGAGGTTAAATCACATTCATTTCTAATTTTGTGGCTTCAATGTACTGAAAGCCATGCTAAAGCCAGATACAACATACTTGGCCTACTTTATTATTTGTTATTTTTATTTTTTGTATCTGCCTATATGTTTGCATTTGAATGTAACAGTTTTAAAGCATAGCAGTAGATGCTTAACTAGGTCAAGGAAGGCAACGCTGCTTTGCTGACACCTTCTCAACTAGAGTCCTGATCTGCTATGTAAGAAGCTTGATTTCTCAACAGCCATCAAGATATGGAAAGACCACCTCCCATGAAGACACCAGGAAGAGACATTTGGTTGATGGTCTTAACTGCACCTGAGTTTCAAAGAGTCCCAATCCAGGCATACACATGCCACTGAAAAGGGTTCCAACCCTGAACTGTTTGAGTCATTCAAACTATTTGTGGTTTTTCAAATGTGTCAGACTTTGTGGGACCAAAATGGATTTGTAGACATAAAAACACCATGGTATTTTATGTTCTCAGCCTAAAGTTTTGGTTTGTGATCAATAAATTGCAGCATAGAACATCTTTTTTCTTTGTTTTGCTTTAATTTCTTTTTTTTTCTTTTCTTTTCTTTCTTTCTTTCTTTTTTTTTTTTTTTTGAGACAGGGTTTCTCTGTGTAGCCTTGGCTATCCTGGACTTGATTAGCAGACCAGGCTGGCCTCAGTCTCACAAAGATCTGCCTGCCTCTGCCTCCCTGAATGCTGGGATTACAGATGTGAGCCACCATGCTGGACCAGCATAGAAAACCTTGAATGCTTAAAAAAGAAGAAAAGAGCTCTTGTTCTCCCCAAGTCTCAACAACCTCCCCCAGATCTATCATTACTCTCGCCCTTTGTCAGAGGCTTGATCTCGAGTCTTAATATCCGCTCTGATACATCGCTACATTGACCCCCCCCCCCCATAGGTCCTCTTTGGCATGCTCCTGTTCTGTTGCTTGTTTTCTCCTCTGCTCAATGTCCATC
>CM053767.1:18743698-18756404 GCA_028658305.1 Pachyuromys duprasi
TCACATGTGTTGCTGGTGCCCATGGAGGCAAAAAGAAGTATGGATCCCCCGGGACTGGGGTTACAAAGAGTCGTGGGTTGTCATGTGGGTGCTGAGAACCAAACGAGGGTCCTCTGCAGAAATAATAAGTGCTCATAACCACTGAGCTATCTCTCTGCCGCTTTCCCTTTATTTTCTATATTATTAAAAATCCATTGCTAGCAAAGCACCTAACCTGTGATTGATATAAAAATAAATAAATTTTAAAAAATCCATTGCTAGTCTTCTGTGTATAGAAGACTTCACCCCTAGGTACACTTCTCTAATTTGGAATTGAGAAAGATCTGTGAGCATGTCTTATAGATCTTCTTATTTAACCTACTTAGCAGAAAACATAACTTTGGAGAACATTAAGCATGCCAAGTTCTTTTGCATATCCTTGGTGTTGTTTCTAATAAAATAAACACTGCTGTTAAATATGAATATGACAATATAAATAGTTCCTATCCTTCATACTCTTTCTAGGAGTTTATCAGAAGCAATAATGGAATTCTCCAGGGAAGACAGTTTAGATGATGAAAAGGCTATTAACACTGTTTTTTATTAAGTCTTTTAAATTATGGCAACAGGATTATACAACCTCTTCTACAAGTCAAAGACAGCGAGTACCATCAACCTGAGGCAAACTTAATTGAGCCCTCTTAGTGCATCTCATCTAAACTGCCCCTACAGAAGCACATTCTGCAAAGCTGCGGTCCTGTCCAGTATGCCCACGCCACCCTGCTCTGGAAGATAGAACTAGAGTAATTACTGCCTCCATGGAAGTGGGTGAAATGGATTTTCAGCAAAATGCATTTGACCATCTTTTTTTTCTTTCTTTCTTTCTTTCTTTCTTCCTTCCTTTCTTTCTTTCTTTCGCATCAGCTTGAATACTTGGCTAAACATATTCTGTCTTTGGCCATAGTCTGCACGTTTTATGATGATATTGACATGACATCACTAGTTTTTGGAAAGAGCCATTATTAACCCCCTTCACTCAGTGGTAGCAGAGAGAGCAATGTTCTGCCTTGAGAAAAACAAAAAACAAGATATGCAATTGCCCAGAGCCCAGCCAGCTTATTTTCTTAACAGTGAGGGGATGATACTTAGGGTTAGGATGGTATTTGTGGTAGTTGAAGTGAGAATGTACCCCATAGGCTCATGTGTTTGAACTCTGGGTTTGAAGTTGGTGGCACTGTTGGGGAAGGCTTAAGCCTTGTTAGGAGTGTGTCATCCGGGGAGGGGGACTCGAGAGTTTAAAGACTCCCACCATTTACAGCTAGCCTCTCTGCTTCATGCTTGTATTTGAGGTGTATGCTCTCCACTTCCTGTCCCTGCTGTCATACCTGCTGTAGCTGCCATAATTCCCGGCTATGATGGATTCTTATTTCTCTATAACCATAAGGCCAAGTAAACTCTTTGTTCTATAAATCACCTTGGTCATGGTATTTTTTAACAGCAATAGAAAAGTAACTAATGCAGCACTTCAAAGGGAAAAATGGAAGAATACTGACTAGAGTTTTTGTCATTATCATCCACTAGGATGTAAGCACCCTAAGGTTAGAGAGACCACAGTATTCAACGCTGTAATTGCCTCACACTGAAGTACCTGGACCCTGGCAGCCAGCGGCAATTGCTTATTTCAGAATATGGGTAAGTGAATGAGGAATTGAAAAGGGCCAGTTTTTCTTAGTTTTGTGGGGAAAAATAGTTTCTTAGACTGGGTTACAGACTTATGTCATTTTGGAATCAATCCTCCTATGCAGCGATTATAACAGTAATAAACTATACTAGACTCAGTTTGATGGAGTTTTTAGTCAACTATATTGAGAACTATGTGGGCTCCCTTAGTCCATACAACAAACTCGAAATAGATATTATTACCACTTCCCATTTGCAGATGAGAAAACTAACAAACTGAACGTCATTTCCGGTCACCCACTTCTGTTATACAGGGCCTTGGTCTTTCCCTTTTCAGCTTCCCACAGTAAAACTTTTTCCTAGAACTCATATCCTATGAGTTGGAACTCATATAATATGAAGTTGGAGAACATTATATCTCAAATTACTGAGGCTAGAGGTTGGAGCTACTGACCAAGTTAAGATTTTGTGTGAACATGAGCGTCAAGCACCGTAACGTCTATCTGAGAGAGAAAATGTTCCTTAAACTCAAGGATTGCAGTTGCCAGAACCACCAACAATGGCGCTTGGGCATGCTTCAGAATCACCTACAGAGCGTTTTGAAAAGCAGATGCCCTCTGGCAGGAGAATGGCTCCGTATGTAAAAGGCACTTGCTGTGTCAGCCTGGACCTAAGTTAAATTCCCGTAACCCTTGTGTGTGAAGGAGAAAACAGATTCCACACACTTGTCCTCTGAACTCCAATACAGATCTCTACCTCAAATACCTATGCAATGATTCTGAAAGTCATTTGCACTTAAAATAAGCTCACCTGTAGCAGTAGTGCAGGCTTTTAACCCCTGAACTGAGGTTGTGAAGGCAGGAGGATTGGGTTAGGCCAGCCTCACCTATGTAGTGAGTCAAAGGCCAGCCTACGATAACAAGACCTATCCCCCCCCCACCAAATTGTAGTAATAATAATAATTTAAATAAATTTCCCAATTAAATAACATTTTGCAATTTGACCTTATTATTTGTATTAGTCAGGGTTCTCTAGAGTAATTTATAATGATTTTTTTAGAATGATTTACAGGCTGCAGTCCAGCTAATCCAGCAATGGGTGGCTGTGAGTGGAAAGTCCCAGAATCTATCAGTTGCTCAGTCTATGAGTCTCTAATACCAGGGAAGGAATAGACTTGCTAGCAGGGTGAGGGTAAGCAGGCAAAGGGCAAAAGCTTCCGTCTTCCATATCCTTAAACTGGCTACCAGCAGGAGGTATGTCTTTCGTGCCTCAAGATCTGGATGAAAGGGGTGCTTCCCTAACTCGGAAGATCTGGATTAGAAGAGAACCTTCCAACTTCAAATTGAACAAAATATCGCTCACAGCTGTGCCCTCCATTTGGGGGTTTTAGTTCCAGGTAAACTTTTTTTTTTTTTGGTCAAAATTAAAGCTTACAAATTAGCATGATAAATACAACCACCTGTAGCACCTGTAGGCAGGTCAATTGCCTTGTGATATTTTTAGTAAATAGCGGAGTTGGGTAACTAGAGAACAGCCACTATAGAGAGAGAAAATTCTATCTAATGGCATTAGTTTTCCAAATGATAGCTTACCAACTCAAGTACTATTTGAGTAAAAATGTAGCCTGTGGAATTTGGTCACTTTATGATTTGATTTTTGTGTTCGTGAATTTAAAGAAAATCCTTTCCTAGCGTATGAACCTAATTTACCATGTAGGAAATGATTTAGAGATTGAACCAAAATCTACTCAGAGGCTCAAACCTTCGGTAAACGAGAGACTAAAGATAAGGAGAGGAAACGAGAGGAAGAGGAGGGTTAGAGGAAGGGGGGACTACAAGTGAGGGGTAGAAAGATGATATGATATAAAATGCTAAAAATGTCAATATCTGTGGAGTTCCTAAAATTTGAGGAGGAAAAGTTGCACTCATTTAAAGAGTCTTCGAGGCGAAGTGACTGAATACTGTAGTTATAGATGATTAAAACATTGTAGACCACAGCCAAATTACCTCAGACTGTTTTAGTTCCTTTGAAAGCTATTCATTGTCCACCCATGTGTTTACCCCTAACACTCATTTGACTATCAAAAATCTTTAAAATATCTTCATTCTCCAGGTCTTTCTATCTCCCTTTTCTTTCACAGGATTCCCTGCACTCTGCCCAAAGTTTGGCTATAAGTCTCAGCATCTGCTTTGATACCCTGCAGAGTAGAGTCTTTTCAGAGGCCCTCTGTGGTAGGCTCCTGTCCTGTTCTCTGTTTTCTCCCTCTTCTGATGTCCATCCATTTTGCCTTTTTGAATGAGGATTGAGCATCTTACCCAGTGTCCTCCTTCTTGCTTAGCTTCTTTAGGTGTACAGATTTTTATGTTTATCCTATATTATATGTCTAATATCCACTATGAGTGAGTATATACGCTGTGTATCTTTCTGCTTCTGGGATACCTCACTCAGGATGATCTTTTCTAGTTCCCTCTTTGATCACCTCCCTCTCAGGGGGGTGCAGCCTTACCAGGCCACAGAGGAAGACAATGCAGTCACTCCTGATGAGACCTGATAGACTAAGATCAGAAGGAAGGGAAGGAGGACTCTCCTATCAGTGGACTAGGGGAGGGGCATGGGTGGAGAAAAAGGATTGAGGATGGGATTGGGAGGGGAAGAGGGAGGGAGCTACAGGGGGGGATACAAAGTGAATAAACTGTAATTAATTTAAAAGTTAAAAAATATATAAAAATAAAATAATAGAAAAAACTTCATTCTAAGCAGACCACTAGCTTTACCAATGCAAAAGTTAAGCTTACCGGAAAGTATATGAAAACAAAGTTCTCCCCACTTTGCTACAACTGGTCTACCTGTGACCTCCACCAATATATTCAGTAACTGCATGCTCTGGTTTCTGTCTTTGTTCTGTACTCAGTGAATAACCTTATGTAACCACTTTCACAGTAGAATTGCCTTTCAGCAAGCACTACATGAATCTGTGACCCTGGGCCATTCTCTCTCATAGATGGCTTTACTCTCTATGTGGTAAAAGATGTGTTTTTGCATCAACAAGTGTATAATTAATATATGTCCTTCACTAAGACTCTAGCATTAAATATGTTGCTAATAAAATGTAAAAGTGGAGAATTGAAAAGAAAGAGAAATTAAGAGGCTTCCAAGGACCTGAAAGAGGTGGGAATCATCAATTTTGCTTTTCCAAGGGTCAGAGGCTGAGTGTTTTTGGTTTAGGGACCATAATGTATTGATCACAGTCATTCAACAATTCAATAACAGTCCAATAAGCATTTATGGCATTCAAGCATAAGTGATCATAGTAGCATTCCAATAATGGAATAAAATAAGGCAGAACAGAATAGAATCTGCAAGAATAAAATTTACAACAATAGATAGCATTGACCTGTAGATCATTGCTTGTAAACCCACGCTTTGCAGGTAATGCTAAGAACTATACTACTCACAATTACAGAGATATTAACTATAAGAAATACATTTTTAAGAAGCCAAATTACCTTAGGTTGTTTCTAATTTCTTTGAAAGCTATTCACTGTCCACCTCCATTCGTGGACAGTTTCACAATCAGAAGATACAAGTTATTAAATTTAAAAAAATCATGGTTCAAGGCATGGAATAGATCCCTGTGAGTTACTATTCAGGGAGGACCCAATGGTCTCCAAAACAACACAGGCTATTGCCCTTAACCTTGGTTACCCACCATAACTTCATGGTAAGATTTTGTTGCTAAAGACAGCTCACTTTTTGGCTGAAGAGCATAGAGATATTAATATTAAAATGATTGGGAAACTCCCTGTCTGCTGGATAGCTTTTATAGTATTAAAGTGCTATGAACTGTGCTGTGCAGGCTACTGGGGGAGAAAATACATCAATAGTCTTGACTAGTGCTGGTCCCTGTATGTTGCAGTACTGACCTTCCAGGCAAGATACACCTGTTGGTATAATAGAGGTATGACTGTTACGGGGCAGCTAGCTGACTTCTGATTTGATTGGAAACCTGCTCCTCTGGAGCAATTTTCATATCTGGTTCTGTAATCCCGGTCAGAAGGCCATGGCTGAGGAGGTCCCAGACCCTGTGATAGAACCTGCTGTTATCATTATGCTAAATGTTCACGTTGTTAAATTGCTTCCTTGCTTTACAAATATGCACATTTATGCCCATCAACCTGGGCTGTTCTCAAGTTTGGTCAGAGAATCTTTGCTTTATTGTTTTGTTTTATTTGCTTGTTTTGTTTTGTTTTGCAGTGGACAACAGCCAATAGAGAAAGGCATAATAGGTCAAAGTGCTGAAAATAAGAAATTTAGTGATCAGTCCTATGCAGCATGACTATATTAACCCCTTCCATCCACCCATCCACCCTCCCACCACCACCGAAGGCTCAGGGAACATCACAGAAGAGGAGATGGAAATAAGGTTAGTATGGAAGGATGGGGAAGGAAGCGGTAGGCTGCTGTCTTCTGGAGATGATGTGGCTAAGTCATGACCTCACAGCAGTGGTGGTTACCTATGCAAGATCTACAAAAGGTCAAGGCCTAGATGGGGGAGATGCTCTCCAGGCCCCGCTGCATACTCCACATCCACAGCCATTGGCAGAGGGTAGTGGTTAGAGGAGAGAGAATCATTCTTCACTGATGACGTCATTGGTACTGGCCAGGTTTCCATGCTCCATTAGATGGCCGCACACTCATGCACATATGAGCAGTACTAATTGAACTTGCTGGATTTTATTTTATTTTTTTATGTTTTGAGTTTGGAGAAGGGCATGAAGGAGAAATATGGGGTAAGGTGGAAAGTGTAGGGGAGATATATAAGGTCATATTTTACTTTATAAACATGAAATTATCTAAAATAAATTTAAAATTTAGGGATATTTCTTAATACTTTTATACTATAATACAAATTTATATTGTAATATAAATATGATAAATATGACATAAAATAAATATAACATATTAATATGAGAAAATTAGATATTATGGTTTAAAGCAAACTTTTTTATTTCTCACAAAAACACAATTACCTTCTGATAAATTTAATAATGCTAGTATATAGGAAAAATATATACAATTGACATCTGGTAGTATGGTTTTCTTCAATAACATTTGTATTCTGTGAGGAATAGAACTCTTTAATAATATGCTAAAAACATAAACAAAAGTAACAACATATATCTTGGGGAGTGAGTATATATATATACATGTGTGTATATGTTAATGTGAATCATTAACATGCATTCCTGTGGAGGCCAGAGGACTACTTGGGTATCATTCTTTATGATAGCACCACCCCCTTTGTTTTTTGAGATAGGTTTTCTCATAGGCCTTGAGTTTGCTTGTAGCAGAAAGGCTGGGTGGCCACTGAGTGCCAGGGACCCACCTGTTCCCGTATCTCTGTGCTGTGATACAAGCACTTGTCATGCTTTCTGGTTTTACACATACACGTTTATAATTGTGTACTATCCCAGCTGTGGTTTCTTGTGCTGTGTGTACATAAGAGGCCAGACTTAGAAATCAAATGGTCCATGTTTGAGCTTTTGGTTTTATGACGTGCCTTTTCAGAATATCTGCTGCTTTCTGTCAATTGCATTCATAACACGCACAACACTTACTGTTGGATTATTATCAGGATTGTATAATAAATTACTATGAAGAAGGGATTAAAATCTCATGTACTGTGTACAGCCTTTTCTTTGTTGTTATTGTGTAAAGTCAGAGTTGGATACATCAGTAAATCATTGAGCTACAATTAGAAGACAGATGATTCACTTATTACTTATTATTTTTTACAAAAATACTGCTTCTGATCAGCCTTGCTAAAAGACTGCTGTTTTATGAAACAAGTTGCCTCTTCAGAATATTTGTTGGTTTTTTGTTGTTGTTGTTGTTTCAAGACAGAGTTTCTCTGTGTAGCCTTGGATGTCCTCAACTCGCTTTGTAGACCAGACTGGCCTCAAACTCACAGAGATATACCTGCCTCTGCCTCCCCAAGTGCTGGGTATTACAGGGGTTCATCACTGTACCCTGCTAATATTTTATGTTTGATCATTTAAAGGTTTGTTTATTATGTATACAGTGTTCTACCTGCATGTATGCCTTCAGGCCAGAAGAGGGCACCAGATCTTATTACAGATGAATATGAGCCACCATATAGTTGCTGGAAATTGAACTTAGGACCTCCAGAAGTACAGCCAGTGCTCTTAGCCTCTGAGCCACCTCTCCAGCCCCGTATTTATTGTTTTTAAACATTAGCATTTGTAAGTTGCCCAATGTGGGTGCTAGGATCCAAACTCCAGTCCTTACGGCAGAGCTGCAGAAGTTCATAGCTGGATAATTCCAGTTCTCATTGTTGGCAACAGCCTTTACTCTAGCACCCATGCAGCATACTCAGGTAGATCTGCATCTTGGTCTACATAATGAGTTCCTGGTCAGCCAAGGCTACATTATTGAGGCTCTGTCTCAAAACACAAACGAACAAAAGCAAAAGCAAATACAAAACACATCGTTTCTCGTGATTAGCCTAAGGTCAAGTACAGAGGATGCTGGAGGTACCTGGAGGATGATCCAAAGAACTAGGAACCTGGAGCCATTGAGGAGCGTGTAACCGTGGAGTTGAGAAGGGTCATAGTAGAGATACCAGGGCTGGAGATGCGGCTCAGGGGTTTAAAATGCATGCTGCTCTTGTAGAGGATACAGGGTCAGTTCCCAGTGCTCACACTGGATAGTTCACAACTACCTATAATTCAGCTTCAGGCCATTTTCTGACCTCTGCAAGCACACACACACACACACACACACAGTCCAATTTAAATCAAAATAAAAAGTCTTTTTAAAATGGAGAAACCAGAGGCTGGAGAGATGCCTCAGAGGTTGAGAGCACTGGCTGCTCTTCCAGAGGTCATGAGTTCAATTCCCAGCAACCACATGGTGACTCACAACCATCTGTAATGAAATCTGATGCCCTCTTCTGGTATGAGGTCTACAGGCAGACAGACATTGTATACATAATAAATAAATCTTTAAAAAAAAATGGAGAAACCAAGGCTGGAGCGATGGCTCAGAGGTTATGAGGACTGTCTACTCTTCCGGAGGTCCTGAGTTCAATTCCCAGCAACCACA
This sequence comes from Pachyuromys duprasi, assembly GCA_028658305.1. Classification (NCBI taxonomy): domain Eukaryota; kingdom Metazoa; phylum Chordata; class Mammalia; order Rodentia; family Muridae; genus Pachyuromys; species Pachyuromys duprasi. The sequence continues at coordinate 18,752,483 of CM053767.1, forward strand.
TGGTGGCTCACAACCATTTATAATGAGATCTGGTGCCCTCTTATGGCATCCAGGCATACGTGAAGAAAGAACACTGTACACATAAATAAATCTTTTTTTTTTTTTATGGAGATACCAAAGTTTTTCCCAGCCCTTTTCCCCCCTGAATCCTGACTCCTTAAATACACTTGGGTGGAACATATACAAAACAGTAATAAACCTGAAAGGAAGCTGGCAGCCTGGCTGAAAATGGCCCTCATAGGCTCATTTATTTGAATACTTGGTCCCCAGTTGGCAGAACTTTTTGGAAAGGCTTGGGAGGTGTGGCCTTGTTGGAGGTGGTGTGTCACTGGGCACCGACTTTGAGGTTTCAAGACTCATACAATTTCCAGTGTGTTTCTCTGCTTTGTGGTTGTGGATCAGGATGTGAGCTATTAGTTGTTCCTTCACTCTGCCACCATGAACTCTAACCCTTTGAAACCATAAGTCAAATTAAATGCTTCCTTTTATAAGTTTCTATGGTCATGGTGTTTTACCACAGCAACAGAAAAACAACTAAGACAGAAGCTAACACTGCGCTGTAGACCAGAATTCAGCATTCAGTTTTCAAGTATTATGTTAGTCTAAATGACTTATAAAACTCCTAAGACAATTCCCATAAAACTTGTCCTAAAGGCAAACAATGTGGTATAGCAGAAAATGAGGGTGGCAGGCTAACATTTGGGGCTTTGAAAACTCCAGGCATAGGCCCTTGGATCTGAGATATTCACAGTGAAAGTGTTTTATCTCAGACTGAATTGCCAAGAATTGTGTGATATATGTCTCAGTTTCAGGAGAACTATCAAGAAGCTTCTGTGAGTCTTTTGATGTCCTTCTGGGTGTAAGAATCAAGTTAGAATGTTTTACTGGTCATGCCAGGTGTCATTTATCAACACATAAACCATCCTTAGTTGCCTTCAGGGCAGAATTGAACTTAGAACTATATCGAAAATGGTGAGTTCACTGTCCTTATTACCAAGATACAATGCCAGACTTCTCCATATCCCCAGGGATGGACAAAATTGTCTCAGTCCAACTGGAAAATAGTCATGTCCTATACAAATTACAGTAAGATACTAGCCTGCTAAAACAGCACACATCACAGAAAAAAAAGTCACAGAATCCACGTGCTCCAAAGAATATTTTAAGAATATGATCCAGCATTGCCTTAGGATAGTGGTTTTCCACCTTCCAGTTCTGCAACCCTTTAATACAGTTTCTCATGTTGTGGTGACCCCAACCATAAAATTATTTCATTGCTACTTCATACCTGCAAATTTCTACTGTTATGAATCATAATGCGAATATCTGATATTTAGGATATCTGATACACAACCCCCTACATGACCCACAGGTTGAGAACTGCTGCCTTAGTAGACACTAAGGGGATGGAATACAAGGCTGACAGAAGACATCAACTAAGAGCATTGTTGACATAACCCAGACATTGAAACCAGAAACCACAGGTTTTAAGTGATTGTTTTAACTCTTCTTAGTTAAGTGGGAGGGGGAGTGTGTGTGTGTGTGTGTATCTTCTGCTCTTGCAGAAAATTGGATATCAGTCCTTAGTATCCATGTCATGAGGCTTCCAATCACTTGTAGCTCCAGTTCCAGCACATCGAAGACCCTCTTCTGCCCTCCGTGGGCATCATACACATATGTTTTATTTTAAAAAAAAAGTTTAAATAATGACACCTTGTGTCAACAACACTGATCCCAGAAGATAAGGGTTATGAAACAAAAATCCAATTGCCAGGCATGGGATACCTTATAAGTTGCTAGTCATGGCTGTCCCAGAGCTAACCACTCCTGGATACTGTCTTGCTTCTTGATCGCCTACCAAAATACGTGGACAGAATTTATTACTGAAGTTACCACACACTTTAGTTGCAGGACATAGAGATAGTATGCTGCCACTAAGCCAGAACTTTCCTCCATCCTGGCTAGCTTTCCTAGTCTTGGAAGGTGCTGTGCAGGCAGGTGGGAAAGAAATGGTATCAACTCTTTTACCCATTTATAAACCCTGCAAGTTACAGTACCAACCTATTAGTAGGATGTGCCCACTGGTACAATAGTGGCATGAATGTTATAGGAGAAACTAATTGCTCTCAGAGTGGAGTTTAGGCCCATTTTAAAGAAGGAATTCACACTTGGAATAGTAGGCCTGGCCAGAAGCCTATGGCCAGGGAAGTCATAGATCCTAGTGGGTACCCTTCTATTGTTGTTTTGCTTATGCCATGTTGCTTTTAAAATATTTATGTGCACCCAGGCATGGTGGCACACACCTTTAATCACAACACTCAGGGAGGCAGAGGCAGGTGGATCTCTTTGGATTCAAGGCCAGCCTGGTCTACAAACCGAGTCTAGAACAGCTAAGGCTACACAGAGAAACCCTGTCTCAAAAAACAAACAAATTACTTGCATACTCATATGTCCGTGCTGCTTTCAACCTTGGTCAAGTTTATTTCTGGAGTAGATGATGGTGATGGTTAATACAGTAACTGAACAACATACTGAAAATAAGTGATGAGTTCTCAGCCTTAACAAGTTCAGCTGTATCACTCCCTCCAGGGCTCAGAGAATATCATGGAAGGAAGAGAGTGAAAATAATGTTAAGACCAGGAAGACAAGTATGAAATCTAAGAATGCTGTCTTCTTGCTATGACATGACTGTTTTACTCAGTAACTCATCACATCTGTTATGCAAAAGGTGAAGCCACAGCCTCTGACTGAAGAAAGGTCCAGAAGGTCATCTATAGAGAACAGTAGGGCACACTGATAAGGTGAACTTGCAGGCAACATGAGACTGGCTGAAGCCTAGGAGTAGATAAGGAGAGATAGCCTCAGAGGCTGAGGTCATTTTCTGATCAACTAAGAATTTAACCTGGAGTTTGATAGCTCTGAACCTGAGGCTACACCTTTAATCCCAGCATTCAGCATTCAGCAAAGACACATGAATCTTTATGAGTTTGAGGCCAGCCCAGTCTACATAAAGAGTTTCAGACCATCCAGGACTACATAGTCAGTCCCTGCCTCAAAAATAAACAAATAAATATTTGAAAGAAATTGACAAAAATTAAATCATCCAATCAGTCATTAAACTAATGGACTAAACAGAAAACTCTCAAAGTTCTGATCAGACATAAGACGTTTTCCATAAGAGGGAGTTCACATCCCGTGCTGTAGACCTTGTAGAAAGCCTGGGACTGGAGAGATCACAGGTCCTTAGGGAAAGCTACTGTGGCTGCACTGCTTCAGGGGCATGATGTGCCTGTCAACTGGCCTTATAAATATTGGTGTTTATGCCTACATACTAGCTCTGCCCTAAATGTTGCCTTAAAAAACAAACAAACAACAAAACCTTCCCCCCATCCCCCTTTAACCATTAGGAATCAGCCATCAAGGTACACATAACAGGTATGGTGATCAGAATAAGTGACCTTTGAATACATCTATGTGGCCTCTTCAGGGCACATCGCCAGGGAGTAGAAAGAATACGAGAAGCAGAAGAACGAGTGGACTGCCGCAGAGCACTGTGGTCTGGGTGTGGCATAGTCCTTGCCCTCTTGACCTCCCAGCAGTTGTGATTTCCTATGCAAAATTTGTACAAAGTTGGGTCCATCGATGTTCTATCATGTGAGAGAGGGGAGTTCATGAAACCCCAACCCTCCCTGGTAATCTATAAGCAATTCATGGTTGCAAAGTGGGGAGAGAGATTTTCTTTTGTGGGGCATCTGCTGCTAAAAGGTCATACACCTGTAGACAGCCCCTCATACTCTCCTCTAAGGAACTGCACTCCTGAGCTTAAGAAAAGGAGGAAAGAACAAATATAAATGTGGGTGGGGGTGGAGTTATCAACTGTTACTAACTGAGCTTGTCTTTTTTCTTTTCTTCTTTTTTTTTT
>CM053767.1:18756904-18773253 GCA_028658305.1 Pachyuromys duprasi
TCAGGTCACTACTCCATGTTATAAACTGCAGTTTTTTTTACTGTGTGCAGAAAGTTTTCTACTCGGACAGAAACACGGTTGTCTAATCATGGAAAACAAAGACTTTGTACATTCCAACTGTCATTCCTCTGCAGGTTAATGGCAAATTAGTATATATGATATTGTATTGTGTTAGAGTACCTGATTTTTTTCTTAATATACATTTTCAGTTGCTGATTCCAGTTTCAGAAAAAAAATGCTTAAATGAATTTTGGCTCAGAATTAGAACAGGGTTTCCAATATCTGAAATGAATTTAAACATAGTTCTGCCATTTTGTACTATGCATTTTTTGCAAAGTGGCATTCTCTTTTTTTTTAAACATTTTTATTTTGTAGCCCCCTCCCACATTCCCTCCCTATCCCCCCTATCCCTCCCTCATCTTCTCCCTGCCCCTTTCCATGTCCACTGATAGGGGAGGACCTCCCTCCCTTTCATCTGACTCTGGCTTATTAGGTCTCTTCAGGACTGGCTGCAATGTCCTCTTCTGTGGCCCAGCAAGGCTGCTCCTCCCTCGCAGGTGGGGGAGGGCTGAAGAGCCAGCCATTGAGTTAATGTCAGAAATAGTCCCTGTTCCCCTTACTAGGGTACCCACTTGGATATTGAGCTACCATTTGCTACATTCAAGCAGAGGTTCTGGATTATATCCATACATGGTCCTTGGTTGGAGAAACAGTCTCATAAAAGACCCCTGTGCCCTGATATATTTGGTCCTTGTGGAGGTCCTGTTCTCTTCAGGTTGTACTAACTCCCCTTTTTTCATGTGATTCCCTGCACTCTGCCAAAAGGTTGGTTATGTGCCTTAATATTTGCTTTGATACACTGCTAGGTAGGACAAAGTGGCATTCTCAACACTGGTGTTTATAAAATCAAAATAATGATCAGCTATAAAAATGTTTATTCCATGGCATGAGATATTGGGCCAATATATAATCTTTATGTTAACAACAAACAAGTAAAAACAATAAAAAATAAAAAAATAAACAAGTATGCTCAAATTGTCATAAAATAAGCTCTATGATTCAATATCAACAAATGTTGAATCTGTATGCATAGTTTACATATACATATATATGCAACATTACATAAAAGCTTCTGAGAAATCAGGGGATGGGCCATGGTGAAGGTTTAAGAGGCTCCACCCTGAGCTAACTCCACTGCTCACAAAAAGCTTCCTTCCTTCTTCGCTTTCTTTCTTTCTTCCTTTCTTTCTTTTATAAAGTAGGGTTCTGTGATGATGGACTTTGTTTATTCTTTTTTGTTTGTTTGTTTTGTTTTGTTTTTCCCCTCTAGCCTTGCAGGCTTTACATCCTCCCAAAGAGACATCATCCCTTTGTGCTCTGTTTCTGCTCTCTGATTTTTGAGGTTTTTTTTTCCCCTCTAATCTGTTAGTTTTTTGAGACAATGTGTGTGTGTGTGTGTGTTGTATCTGTGTGGTCCTGACTGACTTGGAAGTTGCCTTGTAGATCAGGCTGTTCTCAAACTCACAGATATCTACCTGCCTCTCAATCCTGAGTACTGGGCCTGCTGCCCAGTGATTCCTGAGCTTTTAAAACAACCACCATGTCCTGTCAGTCCTTCCAAAAGAAATGGTGCCACACTTTGCAACATTTTAACAAAAAAATTGGGTAGTGTCAGTAGTGTTCGAAGCCTCATCAAAAGTAAAGGTACTTTCCTGGTTTTGGATTAGTCTGAGGGAAAAGAAGTTCTTGAGTTACAGAAAACGCCACCCAAAAGTTTCATAGTGTTTTTATTCTATTTTTAAAACAGTGGCAAACAATACCCACTGAGTCAAGATATTACTTCCACTGTTTCTGCCCTCTGCTAGAAGGTGAGATTAATTTTTGAAGTGGTTGAACTTCTAAGAGTTGGGGTTTGCTCCGCACCTCCAGCAGGACTTCCACCACTGGGGCTCTGTTAATATCAGGGAAGTGAAAGTGTTCCAGACCCTTTTAATGCTTTCCTCTGAGAAAGACATGTGGGTCCTCTGTGAGTCCCACTCCTAATCCTCTTATATTTGGAGCACAGAGGGCAAATTTCCCCTTATTCTCCATAGAAACAGAAAACCACCAACAACAACCACAACAAATCCAAAGGAGGCCGGTGTGTGGACTAACACACCCCTTGGAGCTGAGGATTTATTCACTGCAGGGATGAATGTGGTGATGGCAGGTACTTCGAAGTTCCTCAAATGAGATATTTTTTTTTCTGAAGGTCTTTAAGACAGTCACCTCTGCACTGAAAAAAAATTACTCATAAAACAAGTAGAAAATATTTTCAGAGCCTGGCACTGTGGGGCAAGCCTGTGATCTCAGCACTTAGGGAGGCAGAGGCAGGTAGATCTACAGCCTGGTCTTCAACGATAGTCTAGGCCAGCCATGGATACACAGAGAAACCCTGTCTCCAAAAACCAAAAATAAATAAATAAATAAATAAATAAATAAATAAATAAATAAATAAAATAAAAAAATTTCTGAGTAAATGAAAGACTTTTGTAGATGAACTAATGTTCCCATGCATCACAGTATGTTGGAGCTTAACTACACATCTAAGGCGTGCTGTGGGATGTAATGGTTGGCTGTTTGGGAGGTCAGCCTGGCTTTGGTGATTGTGAAAGCACCTTTAGAATTCTAATGAAGCTTTTATCCCTTCTAGGTCGTTCCCTGGAGGACTGTATTTTGGAGTTACTTTCTAGATTGTTGATTGACAATAAAGTCAGTTTAATACAAACATGACTGGTTGTATTTGCCAACACAGGTGCAATCCTGCTAAAGCCCCAGTTCACGTCACCCCAGGACTATTCTCTTTCTAGAAATGGAAATGTTATTCCATTGCTAGTCCATCAGGCTTGTTGCCATGGTGATCACTCGCTGTGTTTGTCCACAGACTGTTCCCTTTTAGTGCCTTTCTGTGACCATTTCTATATCTCCATACTATGTATTACTTTTTATTAAATTTTTTTTTGGAAATAGGGTCTTAGTATGTAGCTAGACTTGCCTTGAAATCCTAATCTTCCTGCTTTAGCCACCCTAGTACCAGAATCATAGGCCACTGTATCCACTTTCTTCCTAAAAATTGTCACTGATCATATGTCCCTTGAATTTAGTGTTTTGTTATTAATATGTCTTTTTGAGCATTAGTGAGGATACCTGAAATAACTTTCTCTAGAAGCAATCTAGATTCATCAGCACGTTTCCCCAAATACAAACAATCTGTGTTAAATACAAGATGCATATGTTAAATATTTAATACTTGTCTGCACATCTATTTGTCTTTGTCACTGCTCTTTGAAGACAGACAAACTAGAAAGGGTTGGGTTTGTCCAAGAATTGGCCTCCTTCGACAAAGTATGTCCCTGAGTGTGGGCTTTGAGGTTTAAAAAGCTCAAGACTTTGCCAGTTAGCTCTAACTCTGCCTCATGCTTATAGATAATATGTGGCCTCTTAGCTATTGCTTTAGGGCATGGTTGCCTGTCTGCTGTCATCCTTCTCACCGTGATGGTGATGGTCATAGATTCTAACCTTCTGAAACCATAAGCTGCAAACAAACCCTTTCTTCTGTACATTGCTTTGATATTGGTGTCTTGCCACAGTAATAGAAAGGTAACTGGGACAACTGCTTCTATTTGGTAAAGAGTTAACAAGACAATGCTTAATTGTTTACAGGTTAATACAAATTAGATATAAACTTTGACTTAGGAAACAAGAAAATATAGAGGCTGAGAGATTTAGGCTCAAGGACCCCAGTGCCTGCCTTTGAATCAAGCCCTCTTGGCTACTAGCTGGTAGCACACAATCCTGAGCATGTTATCTACTGTTCCCCCTTTGGGAAAAGACTGCAGAAACTACTTTTATATCATAAAGTTTTAGTGGACCTATAAAAATAGTTAATGCAGCCGGATGCTTAGGAAGAGTCTTGGCACAGAATATGCATTCAGCAGATATAAGCTACACATTGTAGAACATCTGTCATACCTGCCTGATCCCTCCTGCTTTAGTCCACACCTGAACCATTGCATGTGCAAAAATCTACTCTATTCATGCTTCCCCACTATAGCTCTCCTCTTTACCTAAACTCTCTGGTCGTGAATTATAGTTGATTATCATTTACTTAATCATTAATATCCTCTTATATATGAATGAATACATATCATTTTTATCTTTCTGGATTTGGTTACTTCACTCAGGATGATTTTTTTTCTAGTTGCATCTATTTGCCTGCAAATGTCATGATGTCATTTCTTTCCTGGCAGAGTAATGCTCCATTGTGTATGTACCACATTTTCTTTATCCATTCTTCAGTTAAGGAACATCTAGGTTGCTTCCAGTTTCCGGCTATTATACATACAGCCACACTGAACATTATTGAGCAAGCTTCCTGCAGAACGATGGAGTGTCCCTTGGATATAAGCCCAAGAGTGGTATAACTGGGTCTTGAGATACATCAATTCCCATTTTTCTAAGAAACCACCATATTGATTGTAGTGGTTATACAAGTTTGCACTCCCACCAGCAATGGAAGAGTGTTCCCCTTGCTCTACATACTCACCATATGTTGTCACTTGTGCTAATGATCTTAGCCATTCTGACAGGTGTAAAATGGAATCATAAAGTCATTTAGACTTGCATTTTCCTGATGGCTAAGGACTTTGAGCATTTCTTTAAGCATTTCTTGGCCATTTGAGATTCCTTTGTTTAGAATTCTCTTTTTAGCTCGGTACCCCATTTTTAAAATTTATTTATTTATTTTTAATTTTTATATTAATTACAATTTATTCACTTTGTTATCCCAGCTGTAGCCCTGTCCCTCATTCCCTCCTAATCTCACCCTCCCTCCCTCATCTCCTCCCCTGCCCCTCTCCAAGTCTACTGATAGGGGAGGTCCTCCTTCCCTTCCATCTGTTGGTACTCCATTTTTAAATTGGATTATTTATTTGTTGAAGTCTAATTTTTTGAGTTCTTTGTATATTTTAGATGATAGACCTTTATCAAATATGATATTGTTGAAAGTAATTTTAATTACTTTATTTATTCTTCTCTTATATATTATATCTTGACTGCGGTTTCCTCTTCCTCCACTCCTCTCAATTTACCCTTTCCCCCAGATTCACTCCTCCTCCATTGCTTTTTAGAAAAAAGTAAGCTTCCCTGGGATATAAACCAAACATTGCATAATAAGTGACATTAAGTCTAGGCACATACCTCATACCAAGGCTCGACAAGGTTGCACACTAGAGGAAAAAGGGTCTCAAAAAGAGGCAAAAAAAAGTCAGAGACAGTTTCTGCTCCCACTGTTAGGAGTTTCACAAGAACACCAAGCTACACAACCATAACATATACAGAGGACCTAGGTTAGACTAATACAGGTTCCCTGATTGTCACTTGGTCCCTGGGAGACCCTACGAGCCCTGGTCACTTGATTCTGTGGGCCATGTTCTTGTGGTGGCCTTGACCCCTCTGAATACCATAATCCCTCTTCCCAGTCTTCCTTGGAATTCTCCAAGCTCCCCGCCTAAAGTTGGGCTGTGGGTTTCTTCTTCTCTTTCTCCTCCTCCTTCTTCTTCTTTGGTTTTTGTTATTTTGAGACAAGGTTTCTCTGTGTAGCCTTAGCTGTCCTGGGCTCACTTTGTAGACCAGGCTGGCCTCAAACTCACAGAGATCTGCCTGTCCCTGCCTCCCCAGGGATTATAGGCACATACCACCACAACTAGCTCTGCATCTGTTTCTATCAGTTGCTGGATGAAGCATCTCTTATTATGATTATGCCAGGCTCTGGTCTGCTAGTATAGTCATTTCATTGACTTTTTTCCCCAGTCATGTTTGGTTCTCATCTCTGTCTCTAGGCTACCTAGGCTCTGGTTCCTGGCCCTCCAGCCAGTGTCAGGGGTAGGCTCCCTGTCATAGCAAGGAGCTCAAATTGGACCAGTCATAGGTTGGCTACTCCCACCAGTTCTTCACCAACCTTACTCCAGCATATTTTTACAGGTAGGACAAATTATAGGTCAAAGGTTTTCTGGCTGAGTTGGTATCCCAGTCCCTACACTGGAAGCCTTGACTGGCTACAAAAGATGGCTTTTCTGGCTCCAAAACTCCCCTTACCAGGAGTCTTCTCTAGGGTCACCCTCGTAGATTCCAGGGAGTTTCCATTGAACTAGGTTTCTGCCTTTCCCTCAAATGCCCCTAGTTCCAGTCATCTCTCCCAATACTCTCTCCCTCCATCCTTCCCACACTTGATTCTTCCTATTCCCTCTCCACCCGCCCACTGTAGACCACCTGCAGAATCTATTTTATTTCTCTCTCCCAGGGAGGTCCATGCATCCTCTCTAGAACCCAACTTGATAGTTAGCCTCTCTGGGCCTGTGGATGTAGCATGATTATCATTTACTTAAGAGCTAATATCCACTTATAAGTGAATACATACCACCTTTGTTTTCCTGGGTTTAGGTTACCTAACTTTTTTTTTTTCTAGTTCTACCCATTTGGCTACCAATTTCATGCTCTCTCCCTTTACACAAAATAGCTACATAATACTCCACTTTATAATTGTGCCATGTTTTCTTTACCCATTCTTTAGTTCAGGGACATCTAGGTTGTTTCCAGTTTCTGGGTAATATGAATAAAGCTTCTATGAACACAGTTGTGCAGGTGTCCTTGTGATAGGATTAAGAATCCTTTGGATGTATGCACAGAAGTGGTATATCTGGGTCTTGAGGTAGATAGATTTCCAATTTTCTGAGAAACTGCCATATTGACTTCCAAAGTGGCTGTGTAAGTTTGCACTCCCACCAGCAACAGAGGGGTGTTTCCCTTGCTCCACCTCCTTGCCAGCATGCACTGTCACTTGAGTTAATGATCTTAGCTATTCTGACAGGTGGAATCTCAGACTTGTTTTGATTTGCATTTCCTTGATGACTAAGGATGTTGACTATTTCTTTAAGTGTTTTGTTGCCATTTATTTTCCCAGTATAAATTTTTGGCTTCTTTATAAAAAAAAATCAGGTATCTATAAGTGTCTGGGTCTTCAATCAATTCCACTGATCAACATGCCTGTTTTTATATCAATACCAAATACCATGATGCTCTTTTTTGTTTGTTGTTTTGTTTTGTTTTGTTTTTCTGATAGCTTTGTAGTAGAACTTGAAATGAGGTATGGTGATACCTCCAGTTGTTCTTTTATTGTCAAAATTGTTTTGACTAAACTGGACTTTTGTTTGTTGTTTGTTTTGTTTTCATATGAAGTTGAGTAATGCCCTTTCAAGGTCAATAAAGAATTGTGTTGATGAGTACAATGGAAACACCATGGATTCTATGAGAGTAACCCTAGAAAATCCTCGCAGTAATGGAGGACATGTAGAGCCTCCACTATACCAGGTAATGCTTCAAGTGGAGAGATTGGGATACCAACCCAGCCACAAAACCTTCAACATAAAATTTATTCTGTCTGTGGAGTGTTCTGGGCCTTGAGCTAGAAGAATCATCATCAAAGAGACCAGAGAGACTTTATCCAGCAATTGATGGGAACAGTTGAAGAGTTCCACAGCCAAATATTAGACAATGCTGAGGGAGCCACACAGGAGTAGGGGAGGAAGGATTGGAGGAACCAGAGTGGTCAGAGACACCAGAAGAGCTAGGCCCACAGAATCAACTGACTGGGACTCATGGAGCCTCACAGAGATCAGAGGATCACCCTCTTCTGCAGAACCCCCCAAACACTGCCTAATGTTTGGTTGTAGGACACTATGTCTGTTCCCATCAGGACCTTGGGGGTCTGACCTAGGTCCTCTGCATGTATGTTATGGCTGAGTAGCTTGTTGTCCTTGTTGGACTCCTGTCAGTGAAAGTGGGAGCTGTCCCTGTTTCATTGCCTACCTGTGAGACCCTTTTTCTCCTACTGGATGCCTTGTCCAGTCTTGAGGTGATAGTATGTGCCTGGTTTTATTGCCCTAATGATGCAAGGTTTAACATAATTATTTGCTCTCCTCCCATGCCTTTCCCATTATTGCTTTTTGGACTTCTTTACTCATGCCTCCACAAGCATTGTTAAAGGAAATTCAATTAGCAAAGCAAAAGTCAGTGCAATCTCACAATTATTCTTAACAAACATCTTCAGAAAGCTTTCTGTAGTTTTCTTCATTTAGGTAAAAAATAGGCTGTCCCAGATGCCATGTGCCCGTAATTCCAGCTACTTAAAAAGTTAAGGAAAGTTGTAAGTTCAAGGCTAGCCTGTAGCATTTAGTGAAACTGTCTGAAAAATAAAAAGTTAAAAGAGGACTGGGGATGTAGGTCAGTGACAGAGTATTTGTCTAGCATGTATAAGACCTTAGGTTCTACTAGGTTCTGAAGCTTTTACAAAAAAAAAAATTATTTGAATTTGCAAAGTGTGGCTATTTGAATACCAATAGCCCCCATAGACTCCTATGTGAATGTTTGGCCCTTAGGGAGTGGCATTATTAGGAGGTGTGGCTTCGAAGTAGGCGTGGCCTCATTGGAGTAGTGTGGCTTTATTGGAGAAAGTGTATTGCTGTGAGGGCAGCCTTTGAGGCCTCCCATGCTCAAGCTAAGCCCAGTGTGGTTCACAGTCTCCTGCTGCCTGAGGATCAAGATGTAGAACTCTCAGCCCCTTCTCCAGCACCGTGTCTACCTGCATGCGACCATGCTTCCTGCCATGATGATAACGAACTAAACCTCTGAAATTGTAAGCTAGCCTTAATTAAATGTTTTTTTCTTTATAAGAGTGGTCATGGTGTTCCTGCACAGCACTAGAAACCCTAACAGAGACACAAAGTCATCCACATTCAGTCAAGAAAAGTTAACTAAAGCTGGCTGGTCACTGTGCTAACAAACTCGGGGAACAAGCAGTACGTTGGAGACTTCACCACAGTCTGCCACTGTAGTATCTGATGGGTTTCGGGCTCTTAAAAATTTCAGTACTTTTGTTAAAAAGTACCACTGTTGAAAAACTACTGGACTCTCCTTGGGAAGTCTGTGTGCTAACAAATGCAGATTCATCTGAAAGAGAAAATGGTGAGACTCAGCTGCACAGCTCCTCCATTAGGCAGGGTGTCTCACAGCCCAGGTTGGCCTTGAGCTTGCTGTGTAGTTGAGACTGGCCTTGAACCTTTGCTCTTCCTGCCTCTGTTTCCCAGGTTCTGGGATTATAGGTATGTACCAACCTGCCTGGAAACAACTCTTTAAATATTACTAGAAAAATATTTTTAGAAAAACGATATTTGAAATAATGAGGATTGTAATTTTATGGTAAACAATAGGAAATGTTCTCATCAAAATGAAAAATCATAAATATCCACATACAAAAGGCTCAAAATAATGTCTGAAATGGTATTGACACTAAAATAGATAAACATAAAAATTTCATATGTGTAAATCATAAGAAGAAAGAGAAAACCGTTTGGTGATGGATGTTAACTGGCTTGGTTGAATTTTTCTGCAATGTATGTATAATGCGTTCCAGTTGTATCATATGAACAAATTTTTATTTTCTGGATTTCAATTTTCTTTTCACCTTCTGACTGGCTAACTCATATTTCAAAGCATATCTTCCATTACTTTTTTAAAAAGCAAACATTTTGAGCACGTAATTATATCAAAATGTCCCTTTTCTCCTCTTATAGTTAATTGATAGCTTGCATTCATATTTCAAACTTGAAGATTACTTTCCCCTCAGAATTTTTCACGTTTTATTTTCCTGTCAGAATTTTTCACGTTGAGGAATACCATCACACTTGGTACAATTTTTTTCACTGATTATTTTGAGCCTTTTGTATATGGATATTTATGATTTTTCATTTTGGTGAGAACATTTCCTATTTTTTACCATAAAATTACAAGAAATTTCACAATTGATAAAAATTTGAGGTTAAATGTTCAAATCTTAGAGATTTTTAAAAACTTTTTATTCTTTGTGAATTTTACATCATGCATTCCAACCTCACTTGTCTCATCTCCCCAAACCTTCGCATCTGACCCCCACTCTTGCAAACTCCCCCCAAAGAAAACAAACACAAAAATAATAAATAAATAAATAAATAAATAAATGAATAAATAAATAAATAAATAAATAAGTAAAATAGATGAACAAAACAGATCTCTTCATGGAAGCTGAGGTGTGTCACAGTGTGTCCCACAGAATACCCTTTTGTCCACACACCTTTACATATTCATCGTAATGAGTCATTAGTCTGGTTCTAGGCCTCTGGCTTCTGTTACACTTGTCAATATTGAATCCTCAGAGGGCTTTCTCTCAGATATCCTGTTGTCGCCCTGCATCATGGAGATCATCCAGGTGTGGATCTGCAAGAGCAGCTTCTTCATGGGCTCCAGCAGTTCACAGATGAGGCAGATGAGGCCCTAGATCTGAGCCTGGATGGTAGCTGAATTGGATGGCCTGCCAGCTGTCCTGCACCCATACCACCCACACCACCAGGGCAAGCTCTCCAGCGCTGTCCAGGCTCCCCTAGTGACACAGCAGACAAGGAGCATGCCCTCACCTGCACCCCTGCTACCAAAACCAGCTCTACTGTGCTTCCCAGGAGAGGTGCAGGGGTTACTCTCTCAAGTGCTGCAGCCAGTGAAAAGTGGGGCCTGTCAGGGACACATGGCCTTTGGTAGTATGATGAGTCAGGGACATCTGACATCAACACAGACCCCTGCTGCTGCATGGCCACAGACCCAGACATAGTCCTTAAATCCTTAGTAGCAGTGCAGCCGGGACTTCACCAAGGCAGGGCAGGGTACTCACATCAGGCTATACCTCTCCATCTTCCTGTCTCAAGCTCCGCCTCTCTTCATGATGCTCGAATTGTTCCACTTCTTTTCTCTCCCAGCTCTTCTCCACACACTTGCATATTATAGTGGCTCCTGCTGAGGGAAGGCAGGAGCCTTGTTAGTATTATCTATCCCTTATCAGATTGAGACTCTTCATTGTGTGTTTTGCTTGTAGCTCTCCTGATAAGAGAGCTGATTTTCCTTGCCATCCTTTCTTACAATTGGGTACTGAAAGTAATAGAGAGACAACTTAAAGTACCTGGGAAGGTGAGTGTAAGTTATATAAGGAATGGCACATCATCATATATAAGAGTCTGAGCATCCTCAGATTTTGATGTACATAGGGCCTTAGAACTAATAAACACAGAGGGAAAATGGTACCATTCTACCTTTCAGATTAGGAAATTAATGGTCATTTGTCACAGGAGGAGGGATGTTGCTGACATATAAACACAAATATATTGAACTCTAAAGCATTCTCCTGAGATAACTGGGAAAATCCATTTGATAACTCTAAATTATTACTAAGTTTTATAAATATTTGGATTTGACCATATGCTAGTTAAGTCTGGACATCATGGATTTAAAAAGAGAACTGCTTTTTTCTGAAAACTGACATATTTTGTTTGTTTCAAGAAAATATAATTTATTCAAGTGTTAAGATTATTAATGACAATATTTAATTTAGAAATCATGCTCCTTTTTTAACTTTATAATCCATACCTTATAACTTGTTACTCCATAAATAGGATTCACAATCCTCATTTTCTTCAGCAAATATTTAATTAAGTAGAAAAGCAAATAAGCAATGAATAGTCACATGTAGAGTAAGCACAGTAAATTAGAAATGAAATTTTATAAATACCTTCCATTGTTCTAAAAATAAGTAAACATCTTTCCAATTAGCATTGCATAACTGAATAATCTCAATTCTGCTTAGCACAAAAAAAGTCTTTTCAGAAAAGAACTATAGGTTTCTTACTTTGCAGTTTAGAAACTCAAATCCAAAATAGGCTACGAATGAATAAACGTAATCTTTGAGGAAAGGTGGAACATTATTTTGTGATTTTAGGAAGTAACAGCTAAACATGATGAACTTTGTGTAGGCATTTTGAGTTCAAACTTTGATGTGTAAAGTAGATATAGTGGTACAAGACTGTAATTCCAGCACTGGGAAGGTGGAGGAAAGATTCATGAGTTCAAGGCTATTCTGGCAAGATAGTCTTAAAGAAACCAAACCAAAAGTAAAACAAAGCTAAAACCAACAATGAAAGAAGACAAAATGCCTATGTGTAACTTACTCATGTAAAGTGTGTCAGCATGGATTTTTTTCCCTAAGATAAAAAAGTTTCACTATGACATGATTTTTAGCATGTAATGAATATACTTTTTTTTTCCTGTCTACATTTTCTTAATCTATGTAGACCATGTAGAATCATGAATTCAAGGAGAGACGAGGCTATATAATGAGATTTTGACATAAAACAAAACACAGCTTAGAAAACTAGACAATAAAATGTACTGGTGTGTGCCTTTAATCCCAGAATTTGTAAGGCAGAGACAGAGGGATCTCAATAAATTCTAGGCCATCCCTGGCTGCGTAGTGAAACCTTGTCTCAAAACAAAAACAAAGTAG
Organism: Pachyuromys duprasi; assembly: GCA_028658305.1. Taxonomy (NCBI): domain Eukaryota; kingdom Metazoa; phylum Chordata; class Mammalia; order Rodentia; family Muridae; genus Pachyuromys; species Pachyuromys duprasi. The sequence continues at coordinate 18,769,362 of CM053767.1, forward strand.
AACAAACTACCTCTAGAAAACTAGCTCTAATTCAAGAAAGTATACAAAAGTGTAAGTGATGAACTCTACTGTTTTGTTATAAAACTCACTTGATCGTTTTACTAAAGGCTTAGTAAAGAAATTGAGCAGTCTTAAATACATCAACGAATAAAATATTTATTTTATTTCTTATGACAATAAAACCCCAGCTCAGTTATCTGGATGCCAAGAAAGTCAAGTGGAGAAGCAGAAATGGCTTCTTTTCCAACCATGTTTCTTTAGTGCCTCAACGTGGCATTAGAAAAAGAAACAAGGTGTACTTGCAATGTGAAGCCTTTCAGAGAAATGCCCCTCCCCCCAGAGAATGAGGGTATCAAATGCTTCAATGGCTAAGGGTGAGCTAGCACTAACTAACCTCTTGCTTCTACCTTTCTCCCCAGAGGATGGCAAGGAAAATCAGCTCTCTTATCAGGAGAGCTACAAGCAAAACACACAATGAAGAGTCTTAATCTGATAAGGGGTAGATAATACTAACAAGTTTTTAAATAAAAAATGGGAATAGAATAAATTTACTAATACACAGGAATAGAAAAACAGAGTAAGGAACCCTCTTACTTTCAGCTCTGAAACACAGAAGCTAAAACCAAAATTCTGGGCTTGGCACGGTGGTACATGTCTTCAATACCAGTACGTGGGAGGCACTTGGGAGTTGGAGGTCAGCCTGGTCTACAAAACAAGTCTAGGACAGCCAGGTCTCAGTTACAGGGAGAAACCCTGTCTCGATTTAAAAAAAAAAAAAAAAGACTTCTGATTCTGCAAATCTGCTTGCCAGTCCTATTTTTTGAAATGTGTCACATCTGTTCTTCCCCCCTGAGAAGTGACCATCCCCAATATCAGTTTAGACTAAGTTTTGTTTACTAAAGATAAAACTGTTTTAACTAGAAACCTGATATTTCATGAGCTATTTCTGATCATGGCTGTTTCTCTGTAAGTAATACCTAGAAGCTAAAGCTATGATCTGATTAAAGAAATTTTTCCTTTATCTCTGAGAGCACAGAAATTTTTTTTTTGCGGGGGTGGGGGGCAGGAGCTACCAACAATTCTTCCTTTGAGGCTTGATTCAGTAGCACAAGAAAAATTTGTAGATGATTTGAATTGACCTACTAGTAAAATATTTTGAACTTAACATTAGAGGTTTTAGTGACATTGTTCACTATACAAAAAGCAATTTCAGATTTTATATCATTTTAGTAGTTTTACCTATAACGACAAAATAAAAACATTTATACCAGTCAAGAATGCATTTAAAAAAATTGTGGCAATAACTTTTGGTAGAAAAACAAGTAACGGTAGCCACACATTCTCTTAGTCGAATTGCATAAGTGCCTGTGTAAAAATGCAGCAGGTCATAGACTACAATAGACAGGGAGCACTATACAATGTGTTGGTTTGAAGATGATCCTTATGTGCTGGCTTCTGTGGAAGCTGGACTGTCTGAAGGACTCCCTCACCTCCGACAGTGGGCAGGGCTCTCAGGGTCAGAGGGTGCACTTTAAGATGAACGAGTGATCGAGAGTGGAGAGAGACGGAAGAGCAGAGCACTGCTTGTGCAGTGCAGAGAGGCGGAACTGCAGGGATGGCGGTGACACCCGTCTGACAGTGGTGAGGGTGATGAAGGAACAGGTCGTTGTCCAGTGTGGTCAGCAAGGTGGTTTGCAGCTGCCAGAAGCTTAGGCAAATGGACTCAGCCCAACATACCACCTTGGTTCTGGACAATGACAAAGGCCAAGATGAGGTCCACTTACTTCAAAGGGGTTGTGACCCACAGGTTGAGAACCACGGATGTAGGCAACCTCTCTACTTGATTTTTACTGGAAGAATAGTGAGAATTCCTTCTTGTAAAGACATGAATTCTTGTCCTACAAGCATCAGTCTTTGGCTTTAACTCTTTTGGCCCTTTAGATATTATTTTCTTAGGTGAGCAACTTAATTATTATTATTATTATTTGCAGTGTTGGATAATGAGCTCAGAACCATGTACATACAGGCAAACCCTCTCTCAGTGAGTGCTATCACCAAATCTTTCCTGTACTCATTCATTCATCCCTTCAACAAGTATCCTAGATTGCGTAGTAAGTAGATACCAGACAAACATGGATCTGAAAGTATAGTAATTCTAGTTAATAGAGATAATAATCCAGTGAGAGGAGTGTAAAACAGAATACATTTGCCATAACATAAAACTGGAAGTTTCCACAGAGAAATGTACACACTGTATACATGATATTCAAAATATCAACCAGGCATAGGTAATGTATACCTACAGTAATTCTAGAATTAAAAAATGGCAAAAGGCAGAAGGATGCATAAGAAGTTTCAGGCCAACCAGGGATAGATAGTGAGATCAAGTCTCATAATTATCACAACTATAGCCATCAACAACAATAAAGCATTCCAAATGTCATGTGTTAAAATGGAGGCAAGATTAGTGACTTTTGACTAAGAGAAAATACCTGACGGGAATGCAAGTTGAGGAAAGAGAGTGATGAGCCTGCTCCTTCTAGAGAGCAGAACTATAGCCATTTCTGTATCAGGCCTAACAGCCACATCATCTCAACTTGTGGATATAGAAAAAAGAATATTTGCACAAGGTCAGGTCGACTAAAAACTATGTTTACGTTCAGCATACTCTATAGCTTTGTTGTTCGCAGATATTCCCCAACCATAAGCACAGTTGTCCCTAACCATAAACTTTACTTGGGACTAATCAATTTAAAGGTCAGCTACAACTGCTTGTCTAGACAGTAAAAATAACTTAAGTCAGAGATGACTAACCTGTTTCACTGTGCCCCCTAATCCTCCCACCCCCTTGTGAGCTAATTGTTGTTTTCACCCTTTAAATATGCAATACAGTTTCACCTCTTTGACACAGTTCCCAAACTGACCACCTCCCTGAGCTCAGAAAATGAAGCATTCATTTTAAGCTTCTGTATCTGAAGTGAGTTTTCTTGGCTTCCACCCTGAACCCAACAAGAGATGAATTAAATGAAGGACTAAAACAATTATTGTTAACCGTTAAATAAATAATTAACATTGCCATTGGCATTTTAATTTACAAAAATGATCTTAGATCAACATTATAAAATTTCAATAGCTTTCGTACCTGAAGTTTTTATTTTCCTACATTACTTTTGTAGCACTATTCCTAGGGGAAATTATTGCTGACATATAAAACATTTTATTGAAACCCCATTACCCAGAGTATATGTTTAAAGCCAAAATGAATGTAAGCAGCCATGCAGTAATTTTTACTTCACCGAGAATTTTTATATGATTGCTAATCCTTAAAATTTCTTTCCCTTATTTTAATGAAAGAATCATGAATGAGTAAACAGCAAGGTAAAATGTAAAATACACCCTTAAATGATTACAACTTTCATATTAGTGCTACAAATAAGTAGTACATAGGAAAATGTTAATATTATATAATAATGAATATTAGGTACAAAACAAAAGTCACTGCAGCCGAACCTGATATCCCAGCAGCACAGGAAGCAGAGAGGAGAGATAGGCAGAGGGACCAGGCTGCAGAGCCTGAAGTCTCTAGGGACCTGTTTCCTTCCGGTTCCCAAACTCCCAACATAGCACAACTGTGGATCCAGGGTTCCCCAAACACCTTTCTATGAGGAACATTTGACATGTAATTCACCACTTAAGATTGCTACAGGAGAGTTGTAAAGTGTTTACAAGATTCTTTAATGGCTTAGTGAATAACTAGATATGAGAGAGCTTCCTGAAACGAGGGGGTTTATATTTTTTTTGTCATTTAGGTTTTTTGTAATTAATTAATTTATTTTTTTATATTTTTATTTTTTTGTTATCAATCACAGGTTAGGTACTTTCAATCCCATGC
>CM053767.1:18773753-18796582 GCA_028658305.1 Pachyuromys duprasi
TCCCTCCCACTCTCCCCATCCCTCCCTCATCTCCTCCCTTCCCCCTCCAAGTCCACCGAAGATCTCCTCCCCTTCCATCTGACCCCAGATCATCTTGTCTCCTCAGGGCTGGCTACAATGTCCTCCCCTGGGATCTAGTCAGGCTGTTACCCCCTGTCGTGTATGGGGGAGGGTCCAGGAGCCAGCCATAGAGTTCATGACTGGAACAGTCCCTGTTCCCCTTACTCGGGTCTTCAGTTGGGCACCAAGCTACCATGGGCCACATCTGAGCGGGGGTTCTAGGCCATATCCATACATGGTCCTTGGTTGGAGAAACTGTTTTGTATAAGACCCCTGTGCCCTGCTCAGTTTGATCTTTGTGGAGCTCTTGTTCTCCCCAAGTCTTACTAACTTCCCCTATTTTTATTATTACTTCCCGCCCTCTGCCAAAGGCTTGGTTGTGAGCCTTAATATCTGCTTTGATACATTTTTATATTGATTCTTTCAGAGGCCCTCTTTGGTATGCTCCTGTCCTGTTGCTTGTTTTCTCCTCCATTCAATGTCCATCCCATTTGTTCATCTAAACGAGCACACTGCTCAGCAAGCCTGCAATCATTCCAGACTGTTTGTGTGCCCACAAATACCATCTCAGACCATGGTGCGCAGCCTCTGGCCCAGAAGGAGGCACCAAGTCTCCAGTCCAGAGGAGATTCCTTAGCAGCAAGCCTAGACCTGATCCTGGAGCCTCCTGACCAGAAAGGAACCTCCAGCTCACATCTCAAACCAGGACAGTCAGCCTCTGGCACAGAGTAAGGAGCCAAGCCTCCAGATCAGAGGGGTGACCAGCCTGCGGTGCTCACAGCTTCTAGCAAAGAGCACGATGCAGGGCACACAGATCCCACAGCAGAGTTCAGCTGAGGCACAACACACACTATCAAACCACTGGAACTCCCTGATCTTTTTGAAGAATACTCCTGACACAAGAGATTGACAGTTCCAGTCTGAAGTTCAGCCTTAAAGCACAAACAGCTCCTTGGTTTATATATGAACAAATGCCCAGAAGTCCACGTAAGAACTCATCCTCTTGAATCTTAAATGCAGCCATTGTGAAAAAAAAAATGCAGGTATCTGTTCCAAGCTCTCTCTGGCTCTGTAGGGATAACCTGCTTAACAGCTGTGCAAAGACTTGATCTGTACAGGCCAATTCAGTGCCATTGACTGTTTAACAACAAACAAACAAAACCACACACCAATGTTAGGCATGCAAAGCCCTCTTTTGCATTGTAAAAGACCCAGAGGACCTGCAATCCTTCTCCCTGAGAGCTAGCTTTCAGGGTACCAGAAGGCTCCAGGCAAGTTTTCAAGGGAAGTATGCAATGAATAGTTCAAATAACTGTGATGTCTGTGAACTGTAAGGACCAGTATAACATAGCAACTGGAAGGGTATAGTTGTGGCACATATGACTTGATGGTAACCAACAGCTCTTTAGTTAGAATTAAGATAAGCTCAACAAGAGAGAAACCTTGTCTGCTAATGGAAACCTCACCAAATACCTAGGATCAGTGAAGTCATGAATCTTGGAAGAGAACCTACATCTGCCACTTTACAAAGCCAGAATAACCCCTGACTACATTCTAAATATTCATCTTTATAGCCACAGATGAGTATAGTCCTCACCCCTCATCAAAGACTCTTCTCTTTGCAACAGATGGGAACCACTACAGAAAACCACTAGCAATCAAAATGCAGACAATAAGAAATCATGTGATGCCTAGTTCCATGTGGCATACCTTTTGTACCTAAAGCTCAAGGCATTGTGGGATGGGGATTATGAGAGCTAGAGAAAGTTTTCTGTGAGACATTCTACAAATATCAGAGAAGCTACATCCATGCATTCTCAATCACAAAGATTCCCAAAGAAGGCCTGAACAACAACGACACCAATAGACTTGCTAATGTGAAACGGGAAGATCATGAGGTGTCAGCACTGGATACAGGGGTACAGACAACCAAGGAATGCTGAGAATAGGAGAAATGGTCTTTCCTCCCCAGTTAGTTAACTCACAGATATCTGCCTGCCTCTGCCTTCCGAGTGCTGGGATTAAGGCTGTGTGTCACTGTGTCCCATACCAAATCCCACATTTTAAGACAAGACCTTGCTATGTGGGCCACTACTGTGATAAGAATATAAAATGTCCCCTGTATGCTCCCAGTTTTGGAACACTTGGTCTCCTGGTGATGCCACTCTTAGTGAAGGTGACAGACCTATGTTGTAAGAGTCCTGTCAAATGAAGCCTTGTTGAAGAAAGCATGTCATTGGGCTGGGCTTTGGGGTTTCATAGCCTGGTTCCACATATTTTTCTCTCTCTCCTTTCTGTGTGGATGAAATGTGGTCATCAAGGTTCCTGCTCTTGCCACCATGCCTTCTCTGTCTGTTATCATGTCTTTTCTACCTTAGTGGACCCTGTCACTCTAGGAGTTTAGGCCAAAATAAACCCCTTCTCCCTAAGTATCTCCCTGTAATGGTATTTTATCACTGCAATAGGAAAGGAACTAATACAGCTAGGCTGGCCTCCAATTTGTGGTCTTCCTTCCTCAGCTTCCTAAGTGCCAGCATTAGATGCCTGTTTTAGCTTGAGTGTGGCTGCAGACTTTCTTAGATATTTATTACTCATCTTCACGCAACATTAATTTTTGTTTTTATTACATGGTTTTTCTTCTGAAAGTTTAAAAATAAAGGCTTATCTTTACCTCATGTGTGTGAGTGTTTTGTCTACATGTATGTGTGCCACCTGTATGTAGTGTTCTTGAAGGCCAGATGAGGGTGTTGGACCTCCTGGAACTGGAGTTACAGACAGTTGTGAACTACAGTGTGGGTGTTAGGAACTGAACCCTAGTCCTCTGCAAGGGCAGTAAGTGCTCTTAACCACTGAGCCATCTCTCCGGCCCTTACTCATTAACACTTAATCATTCAAACAATTTATGCTTTGCTTTTCTGTTTACCCATTATTAGTGATTCTTTCATTAAAATATCTCAAAGAAGAGAAATTATAAGGATTATCAATCAGATTAAGATTAACTCTGAAGTGAAAATTACCCACATGATTGTCTGCATTTATTTTGCCTTTAAATATATATTGTAGGTAGTGAAATTTTAGTAAACCATTTTATATATCAACAAAAACTGTCCTAGGAATCATGCTATCAAAGTAACATAGGAAAAATGTTGGTACAGAATTTACTGAAAATTTGAAACATTATTTGATGATTTGGATAAATTACAAGATCGTGGCAATGTTTATTCTGCTTATACATTTAGTAATGATCATTGCTTTAAATTACTTCATACTCATCTTTATCGAATCTGCTTTTGGCATTTGAGGGATATGGTCTTTATTGTCTTCTGTTATCTAAAACAACAAAACCCAAACCAACACTATGATCTTCCCATTAGTAAACTAGCCAGTACACAATAATTTGTACTGGAAAGGTTAGGCTATCACATGAGGGGTATGTGGCAGAGATGACTAGGTATCTACCAATCTTCATTCTTCCTTTCTTCTTATAAAGATTCCCACGTCCACTTATCCAGGCCTACCTTGTCTTTTGGCTTCGCCTATAGGTACATGTGTTCATGTAACCTCATATTGGTCAACATTTTAAAAACAGAAGTAACCTAGGCCTCTTTCTGATGATGCTGTTGCTGGTTTGCTTTGGTTGAGTGGCAGGCGTAGAGTGGTGGAAGCTGGAGAGGCAGCCCTGGATCCAGCGGCAAAAGCTTCCTGTTGGTGATGGTTAGGCTCTTCTAGTAGTCTGGGTCTGACTGTATTTTGACCCACACATAAATAAGACATAAATAAACCTTTGCCTTCTTTAATCTACTATACTTTTGTCCCTTCTCTTTATATTAATAAGCAGCCTAGATTGAAACATAAAACAATACAAGATATGGGTAAGACCAAGTGTAAATGTGGGTGCTAGGGGCTGGCAAAGTGGCCCAGTCCTTAAGAGAGTTTGCTGTACAATAATGAAAACTGAAGGTGGGAATCCTAGCACATAACAGGCTAGGGGGACAGCACATGCCTGTAAGTTCAGATTTGAGTGCAGACTGACACAGGAGATTCTTGGAGCTTGGTGCCTTCTAACATAGCGAAGAAAACACTGTCTATGCAATAGAAATGTTGCTATTTCCTATACATCAAGTTATCAATATATGAATGAAGGAAACAAAGAATTCAGGCCTAAGAGTAGTAATGAATATGGGAGCTGGTAATATGGCCTCCAAGTTCAGAGTGAGACCCTGCCTCAAAGGTATAGGCTGAGAGTGTAGAAAATGGCTCTGATAGCCTTTCTGGCCTCTCTGCCCAAATGCATGCATGCACACATACAAATATACAGACACATAAATAAATGAGTAAATCTTAAAATATTTAAGTGGGGCTAGTAGATAAAGCTTCCTGCTGCCAGGCCTTGATGATCTTAGTTCAGTTTCCAGGACCCACATTTTAGGAGGAGGAAACTGGCACTTGAAATTGTTTTCTGATATGGTATGCTTGTGGGCACATACAAAAATAAGTATAATGATAAAAAGTGTAGAAATATCTTCAGGCTGGCCTTTAATCCCAGAACTCAGGAGGTAAGAGGCAGATGTCCCTATGTGAGTCTGAAGCCTGTTTTCCTCCAGTAGTACACATTTCTAGCCTTTACAAATTATAAAGATTATTATTTTAGTGTAGATGATTTATTGAGATGTTTATTGATTTATGTAGATGTTTATTGAGATTTACCTAAATGCATGTTTTTCCATACTTGTAACTGAGGCATCTTCCTTGGTATATTCTTTAGCATAGTCCTCAATTTGTGCAGTTCTATTTTCCCTTAGAAGGCATTCGAGATGTGGGAGGATATTTTGTCATCAAACTGGCTCGGAGACAATTGCTAGTATCTATGGTGTAGATAGGGACACTAAGCACCTTGAAATACACACAGGGCAATCTCACTCACTCAGAGGAGTCCTCTGTTTCTGATATAATTTTTCTCTGGCTTGTGTGACAGACTCAGGGCCTCATCAATGCTAAGGATGCTTTCTCACACTGAGCGGAAGCCACAGCCCCTATTCTTTTTTTTTTTTTTTTTTTTTTTTTTTTACTTTTAGATTAAAATGATCTTTACACGTATACGAATCCATGTGCTAATTCACTTATATGAAAATACAGTTGTCACAACTATACATAAAATTTGAGGGATGAAAAAGATTTAAGTTATGGGAAGTGCGTATTTTCTTATATTCTGAATTTTATCAAGTATTTTTGTTTAGCATGCCAGGAAAATCACATCACTATAGGTTCCTTTTTAAATTTAGACTCTTTTGGTTTTCTTTTTCATTCTTACAATTAAATAATGACAAATTATGGTGGCATCCAGTTATAAGCGGCCGGGCACAGTGGCACACTCCTGTAATCCCAGCACACAGGGAGGCAGAGGCAGGCAGATCTCTGTGAGTTCGAGGCCAACCTGGTCTACAAAGCAAGTCCATGACAGCCAAGGCTATACAGAGAAACCTTTTCTTAAAAAAAAAAGATATAAACTGATACTATGAGTTTTGCTTGAACTAGAATGACTAATTCAAGTTAAGTTACCTATTTATCACCTTAATATTTGGCTTTTTGTGGTGATAATAAGTTTTATTATTAGCCATACTGAAATGTACAACACTCAGATAGTAACCGTATTTATCACACTGTTAAGTAATGCATTATTATTGTGTTATTAATTATTATTAAACTGTTATTTTGTTACTGTAACATATTAAAGAGGAGGAATGGTTTGTATTTGACTCATGGTTCTAGAGGTTTCTTGTCATGATCACCTGGCTCTTTACTTTCAGACTTCTGTTCTGGTGAGGCAGAACTTTACAGTGTGGAGCAACTGGTGGAAACAAAACTGTTAATCTCACGGGGGCTGTGGGGCAAAGAAGCAGACAGGAGGAGGCCAGGGTTTTAAAACACTCTGGACAGGCAGATCTTCATGAGTGGTAATCCTAGTTAGCTTTAATTGTCAATCTGACATAGCCTGAATCTGAAGACTGAATCCTAATTGAGAAATATCCTAGATTCAGTTGGCTTATGGGCATGTATGTGATGGATCATGTTGCATATTAATGATGTGGGAGGACCCGGACCATTGTTGGTAGCACTATTTCTAGGCAGGTGGTCCCAAGCTAAATTAGAAAACTAGCCAAGTAGGAACCAGCATTCTTCGATGTTTCCTGTCTCCATGTTTCTTTTGTGACTGCTGCTAATGATAGGTTGTATTCTTTTTTTTTTTTAATTAAAGGAGTGAATGTTTTATTCTTTAGTGTTTAATAGAATACATAACAAGTCACATAATCAATGATTCATTACTTCACACGCAGCAGGGAAACCAGTATTGAGTGTTTCCACTATACAACCGGTTGTGAATAGAAAACAACAAAATAGAGCATTTGGATGGATGAAGACAATTTCAAAGTTTGAGCACCTCTGAAAAGATTTCATCCATGTAATTTGTTTCCGTTTTTATATAGAGGGGCTTTTATTCTTGGGTTTATGTTTCATTAGAAAAGTCTGATATCATATTTTCCATTCCCTTTAGATTTTAAGAAACAGCTCAAGATAGGTTGTATTCTTAAAGTGTAATCCAGATGCTTTCCTTATCAAGCTGCTTTTCATCATGGTTTTCTCACAACATAGACTGAAACTAGAATAAGAGATAAATCCCTGATACTAGACCATGCTTCCTGGAGATTTCTCCACCTTCTAAGAACTTCATGAACGAGGGAGGAAGCCTTTATTTGTGGCCTTTGGGTGACATTCTGAATCTAAAATAGGAAAAGCTCACTGGTGATTATTTCACCCTGGTGTTTTGAGTTGCAAATACAAGCCATTCTGGGTTGGTATGAATATGTACCTTGTCTTGCTGCTGGTGACTCTGTGCACATGCACACACATGTATGCCTGGGTATGTGATGAGTTTATAGCATCATCCACTAATAAGATTTAGAACACCTACTCTATCAAGTTGTTCTTATTAACAAATGCAATAGGCGATGCAATTAGGACTATATTTTATGATTCCTCACACTTGGTTGCAGGACATTAAGAGGGAATCACACTGAGTCTATGCTGGAAGTTTCCTTCCTGCTGGCTAGCTTTCTTAGTGCCACAGGGTGCTATGTAAGATGCTGGGGAGAAAAGTCATCAGTAGTCCTACCCAGTTGTGGATCTGATGGGCCACTCTAACCTTCCTAGCAAGATATGCCCACTGGTGTAATAATGACATGAATGCTGTGGGGGAAACACAAATGTTTTCAAATTGGATTTGTAGTCAGCTTTATAGGAGTAATCTCATGCCTGCTATTGTAGATCTGTTAAAAACACCTGTGTATAACGAAGTCCTGGGCTCTAGCTGACCACCTATTGTCGTTTAGCTAAGTGGACATATCATTGAACGGCCCTCTGGATACTTATGCTCATATTCATAGATCAGTTCTGCTGTCAGCCTTTCTCAGAGGAACTTCTTTTCAATATGCAGCAGTTAATAGAGAGGCTCACAACTGGTCAGTGTGGAGTCTTTGGCCTTAAATGGGACATCTATGTAACTTCTGTCCCTAAGACTCAGGGAATATCTCAGAAGACGGGGTGAAAAGACTATTGGAGCTAGCGGTTGGAGAGGACTTCAAGACAGTATCTTCTGGATATGGCATACCCACTGCACTTGGGAACTCATGCAAGTTGTGGGCATTTGTATAAGAGCTGCACAAAACTGTGCTGATTGTATCCTGCATGGCACAGGTGCTCATGAGGCCCTATCCCTTACTGAGGGTTTAGGAGATGTAAATCGGTGCTGAAGGGGGTGGCGTAATTTTATTCAGTGGTGTAGCTACTGATACATTACCCATATTTCTGAAAACAACCCCTCTCCAAAGATGCTTATGCAAGCGAATGTGGGTCAATTAAACTCAATGGGTCAATAGGAAACCAAAGGACATCAAAATAGGAGGAAGTTGTTCTGTCAAAGGGTTTCAGTGGGAAAGGGTACAGATAAGGGAATGTGGCATGAAACAGTATATACATAATGATATTGTCAAGTAATAAAAAAGATAATTTTTATATTAAAAAGCAAAGAACTTGTTTTCAGAGGTGGAGAGAAATGTCCATTTCCCTGGAAAACTAGCACAAGCAGGAGAACTACTGAGTCTGGCTAATCTGAGAAGTGTATCTGATATGAGGATAGAATATATGTTCTGTTTCTTTTTAAACTTCCTACTGGTTTCCACAGCAAATACCACCAGCATTCCTTTCTTTTATAGGCATATATTTCTGTTAACCTTTTGAATTTTATATTTGTACAATGTATTAGGTCAGATTCACCCCTACAATTGCACCTCTACACTCTCTTCCTTCTTTTAATAAAGTTTATTTAAAAATTATTTTATGTGTATGGTGTTTTCATGCATGTATGTCTGTGAACCACACGTGTGCAGTGGCCGCGGAGGTAGGAAGAGGGCATCAGATCCCGTGGAACTGGACTTACAGAAGGTTGTGAGCCACCATGTTGGTGATGGAAATTGAATGTAGGCCCTATGGAAGAACAGCCAGTGGCCTTAACCCACCAACCCATCTCTCCAGTCCTAAACTCCCCTTAAAACAAAACATCAAGTCTGCTTTTTGTTGTTCATATTCTCATGGATGTTGGGTCAGCCTCTGGAGCGTGGCCACAACCTTAAAGACAACTGACTCTCCAGTTCCCAGAAGTTCTTTAACTAGGGATGAGGACTCAGGAGCCTACTTCCAGTCTGTCATGTGGCATTTCTTGAGTAAGGCACTTAACTGCCATGTAGTGAATTGTTAATTTCTTCTCCATCACATTAGGAAGGACCATGTTCACAGGCAGGCAATGATGAATGGTAAGCAGCAGGCGCTCAACAGTTGTAGCTGCTGTACAAAAAAAAACCCAAACAAAACAGTTTCCCCACATTCCAACACCATCTACCCTCCCGTTGATACTTGTCAGGCTACTGGCTTCCTTCGTTTTGCCTTTATTGACCTCCTCTTCCTACTCTTTCCCATCCTTCCAGTAGGTAAGGGTTAGGAAGGGACTGGTACCAGTGTCCTCCAGGATTCACCCCTCCCCCGGGTGCGTCGGCGAGCTGACGTCAGGCGCAGCCGGGACGTTTCCTGTCAGGCCCGCCCCGCAGACCCTGAAGCGGCTGTTGTTCACGTCGGGGGTCCGTCTGAGCTCTGCTGGTACCGACGGACCTCAAGCATCGATCGCCGGCCTCAGCCGGCCTCCTGGCCTCCAGCCCCAGAGCCTGGCCTTCCTCCTCGCCGCCTCTCAGCCCCGGCCCCGCCCCTCCGGCGCTGGCTGTGGTTTCCTAGGGAACGACGCTGGGCGTCGGCCGTGAGTGGGCCGTGTCGCGCGTGCGCGGTGCGCTCTGTTGGTGGCGACCCCGCGGAGGGTACCGAGGTTTGACTGCTGTACGGGATGGCCCACTTCTCCAGCGAGGATGAGGCGATGCTGCAGGCGATGCTCAGGCAGCTGTTCCAGAGCGTGAAGGAGAAAATCACCGGCGCTCCCTCCCTGGAGTGCGCCGAAGAGATCCTCTTGAGGCTGGAGGAAACTGACGAAAATTTCCACAAGTAAAGTCGAGTTTAAGTTTTTAAGCAAAGAAACCACTGGTCCAGGAAAGGTGAAAGTGATCTAGATGAAGCGTTTCGTTTGAACTTTGGTAAAATAGCTAATTGATGTGCCCTCCCCCCCCCCATCCCCGCCCTCATTTGTCCCAGTGCCGAATTTATTCTTTTTTTCTTTTTAAGCTGATTTTCTGGAGCCTCTTCTGCCCGTGTGTTCTTTGCTGTCACAGCAGCTTAAGGTCGTCAACTGTAAATCATTCGTGTTCTAAAATAGTCACCGTTTAAAGTGGCTCCTTTCCCGTTGCCTAAAAGTAGTGTCCGCCCCCTCCCTCCCATCCCTGTTCTTAATTCTGTTACTTCACTGTCTGCTGTAGGTAGCCACTCAACACTGCAAGGGACTCCCGTACTGAGCAGGTCTAGGTGCCTGTGAAGAGGTAGGGCGCCCATGAAAATGCCCTACAGACCCTGATAGGAGCCAGGACGTCCAGCATGGAGGAACACAGAGAAAGGAAGTTGTTAAGCGCTACCCGAAGTTAACAGTGTAAACGCTTATGAAACTTAAAGATCCTTAGAGATCTATACGTTTCTTTGGAGTTTGATTATATAGTGAGTTAAGCCTCTCAGCTTCCAAGTCTATTTCCAGGTTCCCCCGTTTATGATTAGATGTAGCTTTTTAAAATCCGATGTTTGCCTTTCGTTTGGTCTCGCATTTTTCTTGTGATGTTGCTTTTGTATTCATTCTGGTGCACAGGATGGAACCCAGAGCCTCAAGCGTGGTGGGAGGTGTTTTATGTTGCTTTTCTTGACTTCTGGATATCCCGAAGTTCACTTTTTCTAGAAATGGGCATTAGGGAGTCCTTCGGTGCTTTAACGTTCTATGTAAAAGGTCGTGCTTACTTGCAGGTTTTTTTTTTTTTAACAGTTCTCTCAGCTTCTCAAGGGAATTTAAAAAAGATATAGAAAGAATCACTGTAGAGTTTCTAATTTAATATTCATGATTTTTGAGACCTGCTTGCTGTGTTGCCCAGGCTAGCCTGGAAGTTACTGTTCTACTTAAGTGTCCCAAGTGGTGGGAATTTCTATCACCATGTCCATCTTGATTTTTTTTTTAAGTTTATGATTGTTCTTATGGTTTCCTTTGTCTTCGCTTATTATCATATTAAGTCGTTGCTAATAAAATTATTGGATGATACTATTATTTAGATATACTTGCAGTCATTTTTTTTGGTCACAGGTTTATTATATAAAAAGAACAATAAAAAGTTTGCCACGTTCTCAAATAAAAGTGGACGTATTACATATCCATTTGTTTAAATTTTTTTTTTTAATACGATCTCACTATGTAGCTCTGGCTATGTAGACAAGGCTAGTCTAGAACTCAGAGATCCGCTTGTCCCTGCCTCTGGAATGCTAGTATGGCAAGTGTATACATACCACTGCAACTAGCCCATAGAGCAGGTGCACACCACCACCCACGACACATTTGTGGTGTAAAAATAGTAAGTAAGCAAGTATTTTTAGAGTTATATTTTGGAATTTTCCAATTTTATCTAGATTTTCCAAACTAATTTACATATTTTTGTTAACATTCACGTTAACGTTCACAAGGTCTGCAGTTATATCTCTCTTTTATCATTCCATGTTTTAAAAAAAGCTTATTTGGTTACCGAGCTTCTGGGATAGTAAAAAGATGGTGTGGGAGACAGTCGAGTTAGGGAGTAATGTAATTTGTGGTATAATAAACCCAAATGGGGTAAATGAGGTCACTGGGGGGAGAAACTAGCATAAGCAATTCCATCCTAGAGAAGATTTGTCACGTGGAGATACCTACCTGTCCTTTCCTTCAGCAGGCTCTATCGTTTCTCTCTCTAAGCTGTAAATCTGTGTTCTTCTGTCCTTTAATATAGCAGAAGATACTTGAGGCCTCTAGAAGGGGAGAGAGTACTTATTTTATGTGCATATATATCATATATGATAATTTAATATCATATATCATATATGATAATGTTTTATAATATACATAATATTTTATAATTATATATGTGGCGTTATGACATGTAGGTTTTGGTTTTCTGTAGTTTCGTATCAGCATTTTGAGACAGTCACACGTTTATTATGGAAAAGCAGTCACTGTTTTCTTGGGAAATGTAGGTAATAACACTGGAGAAGGAACCGTGGGAACATGATACTCAACTTAGTAATATTTTCCTATGTAAAAGAAAGGTTTTCATTACTGGAGGAAACAATGAGACTTATGCTGTATGCTTTGAGCTGCTTCTGAGATGTGGTGGCTTCCAGGTGTTTTTCCTTATGACCAAAACAACACAAATAAACAAAACAACAACAGAAACAAAAACAACTCCAAAGCAAAACAAACAAAGCAAAACACCTGTATACTAGGTTCAAATGTGCATCTTTGAGGACATTAAAATTTTTTTTTTCTCTGCCTTTTTGGTCTGTTAACACTGGGCTCCACCTTCAGCTGCAGGAGGGTGTGAGTTAAGTAGTTAGGTTTCTGGTGTCACTGAAAGGAAGTTTAAAACTTTTTTGCAGGAAAAAAAATACCAAACCAGAAGGAAACACCATGCAGTGAATAGTTTCTAATTAGGATTCTCACTTTCATTCAGTGATGTGACTGCACTGTGCCAAGGCCAGTTGGTCAGGCATTTTACTTGAGTAGGAAGGTTGCTCAGTCTAATCTGACTTGCATGGTGGTATGCACCTCTAATTTCTGGATTTGGGAGGCTGATGCAGGGAGATTTTGAATTTGAGTCTAGCCTAGCTACAAAGAGAAACCTTGCTCCCCTGTCTTAACTCTCCAGAGAAATAAGACAAAAGATTTAGGGACTGGAGGTGCTTTTGCCAACATTTGTTTATTTAATGACAAGGCAAAAAAAAATCATGACAGCTTACAGGCCTTTGTGTGCTCAATTTCCTGGATCCAATTAATAAGTGAGATGGTGATATTTACTACCTTTTATTTCTGTGTTTCAGCTATGAATTTGTGAAATACCTTAGGCAGCACATATGTAACACGTTGGGGTCTATGATTGAAGAAGAAATGGAAAAATCCACATCTGATCAGAATCAGGATGAGGAACCTGGTTATGACACCATTGTACAGCATGTTACCAAAAGAACCCAGGAATCTAAAGAGTGAGTATGACCATAACATTGCATATGCATTTTATAATACATACATCTCCTCAGCCCATAGGACCTCTAACGTCCCCTTTATGTGGGCTCCTTCTGGCTTCCTGACCTCTGCCTGATACTCTAAGTCACGACCACAGATCTAAAAATTAAATTCTAGGATCTACATATGAGAAAGAACATGTGATATTTTCCTTGCTAGGTGTGAGTTACATCACTTAAAGTAGTATTTTCCAGTTTCATTTTCCTGCAGATTTTTTCTTTCTTTATAGATGAATAAGATTCCATTGTATGTACTTATTACAGTTGCGTTACTCATTCATCAGCTGGTAGACATCTAGGCTGATTCAACTTCCTTGCTGTTATGAATAGAGCAACAATGAATATGGACGTGCAAATATCTCTGTAATTGAATATGGAGTCTTTGGGTATATGCCCAGAAATTGCATGGCTGGAGTATATGATAGTTTATTTTCAGCTTTTTGAGGGCTTTAGATCTCTACAGTGCATGCAGCAGTTAACATTCCTGGTGGGTAAATGTTCCTCTTCCCCCACATTGTCACCAATACTTGCCATTTGATTTCTTGATGATAGTCATTTTGAAGGGTGAGATGGAACTTCAAATTAGTGTTAGCTTCCATTTCACTTCTAGCTGACAATGTTGAGCAATTTAAAATATGTATTAGACATTTGAATTTTTATCTTTTGAGAACTCTTTGTTTGGGTTCATGGCTCCTTTTTGTTAGTTTTCTTGGACTCAGTTGTATGTTTTGATGTTTACTTTTTTGAATTCTTTATGTACTCTAAATGCTAATCCTCTGTAGGGTATATAGCTGACAGAAGTTTTTCTCCCTTTATGTAGGCGGTCACTTCACTGTGTTGTCAGTTTCTTATCCTTTACATTTCTTGAAATCTCATTTGAAATCTATTGGCCTGGAGTTGACTTCTGTGCAGGCAGAGATATAATCACTTAGTTTCATTCTTCTCACTGTAGAAATTTAATTTTTCCAGCCCCCTTTGAAGATGCTGCTTTTCTCCAGTGTGTAAACTTTGTAAAAGTCTCGTCATGTTCCTACCTTTCCTATTTTATGTACTAGTTTGAGGAGCAATTGTGTTATTCCTTTTTCAAAGGTTTTATGAAATTCATCCATGAATCAATCCATTTGAGTGTGGACTTTTTTTTAGTTGGGATATTTTAAATCACTACTTATTATAGAACTATTTAAATGGTTTACCTGATCTTAATTTTGTAGGTCACATGCATTTAGAAAGTTATCTACTCCTTTTAGCGTATCTAATTTTAATAGGTGATGTTTTCAGGGTAAAACCTAACAACTCGAGTCTTTTCGTTCTTTTGTTTAGTTTGGCTAAGGGTTTGTTAACCTTGCATGTCTTTTCAAAGAACCAACTCTGCATTAGCTATTGATTTCTGCCCTGGTCTTTTAAAAATATGTTTTATTAACTGCTTGAGAATTTGCTACAGGCATATGATGTATTTTTCTCATATTTGCCCACACTTATCCCACATACACCCATCCTTCGACCCTTTCAACTTCTTGTTTCTGTTTTTGGTTTGTAACCCCATTGAGTACAGTTAGAACTGCCCAGATGTGGGACCACTCACCAGAGCATGGTGGACCTACAAATGGGGGGTCACAGCTTTAAAGAAAATTGTTTTTCTTCTAGAAGCTATTAGTCATCAGTGCTTCTGTAGGCAGTGGCAGGGGCTGGTGAGCACCTCTTTTCCCTGATCGTAATTCCTGGTTTGGCTACTTTTATTTTTATTTTTTTCAGGATTATAAAGTATGTAATTAAGGTTTTTTTAGATATCTATTATTTATTAACTGAAGTACGTAGAACTATACACTTCTGTATTAAGACTTTTTAAATTAAATTTTTATTTTTTATATTAATTATAGTTTATTCACTTTGTATCCCAGCTGTAGCCCCCTCCCTTACCCTTCCCAATCCCACCCTTCCTCCCTTATCTTCTATATCAAGACTTTTTAAATTGTATGGCATAGATTGTGTGTGTATGTTGTATATTCATTTTCACTTGATTTTAAGAACTTTTTTATTTCCGTCTTGACTTCTTTTTTTAAATTAATTTTTAATTTTTTACACTAATTACATTTTATTTGATTTGTATCCCGGCTGTAACCCCCTTCCTCATTCCCTCCCAATCTGACCCTTCCTCCCTCATCTCCTCCCATGACCCTCTACTGATAGGGGAGGTCCTGTCTTAACCTCTTTAATGGCCATTGATCATTCTGTGATTTGCCATCTGTTCTCCATGAATTGATGTATATTTTCAGGTTTTTATTGCTGTTGTTTTGTGGTCATATTCCATTGTGATCAGATAGAATACAAGGAATGGTTTAATGTTCCTGTGTTTGTTGAGACTTGCTTTGTATCCTAATATGTTATCTATTTTGAAAAAAGTTCTAGTGGCTGGTGAGAAGAATGTATTCTCTGTAGCATTTGGATCGAATGTTCTGAAGATACCTGTCAAGTCCATGTGTGCCATCTTTAATCTGTGATGTCATCTGTTTCATCTATTACTGTTTTTGTTGTTGCTATTGGGAAGGCCTGACTGTTGATGAGAGTGGGCTGTTGAAATCACCTGTTACTGTTGTGTTAGGCTAAATCTGAGACTTCATAGGTAAGAGGATTTATTTCATGAAACTGACTGTATCTCTGTTCTGGGAATGGATGCTTAAAGTTATAATGTCCTCTAACGGATTGTTCCCTTTGCCAGTAGCAAGTGACATGCTCACCTTTCTCATTAGTTTTCCTTTGATGTCTGTTTTGTCAGACATTTAGAATAGTCCATTTGCTTGATACACTTGTTTCCATCCCTTTACTCTAGGTGACTCTGCCTTTTGTGCTGAGATGGTTTTCTTGTAGACAGCAGGTTGATGCTCCTCACTGTTGATTCATTCTATGGCTTTTTGCTTTTTACTTGGGGAATTGAGACCATTCAGAGTTATTACTAAAAGTTGTGTATTGATTTCTGCCATTTTTTAGTGTTGGCTTTTTCCTCTTCCTCATTGTTCAACTATTACTCTAGTCTTGTTTATTCTGTGGCCTAGTGCATAGTTTTTCTTTTTCTTCAATTAGAAGGGTTCCTTTAAGTATTTTCTATAGAAATATCTTAGAGGTCATAACATTTTTTTTAGCCTATTTTTGTCATGGAAGAATTTTATTTTTCTGTCACTTATGACAAACAGCTTTGCTTAGTATAGGAATTTGGGTTGGCAGTCGTCTTTGAGAACTTAAAGTACATCTGGGTAGAGCCTTCTGGATTTAAAGTTTTAGTTAGTATCTATTGTTGTTCTAATGAACTTGTCTTTGCAATTTGGTGCTTTTCTCTTGTTACATTCAATAGTTTCTTTGTTCTGCATATTTAGTGTTCAAACTATAATATGATGAGGAGATGTTCTCTTCTCATCTTGTTTATTTTGGTATACTAAATTCGTGCCATGTCTGTGTGAACTGGTATATCCTTTCCTAATTCTGGAGGGTTTTTTTTTTTGCTATAATTCTTTAAAAAATGATTTTCTATGTACATACAGTTAGAATCTTCTCATTTTATATCTGTTATCTGTAAATTAGGTCTTTTCAGAGTGACATGCAGATCTTTCCATTCTCACTGAGCTTGTTATTTTATCTTTTCCCTTGTTTGATTGCTGTAGTTTCTCACCTCTGTGTTCGAGCTCAGATAGTCTGTCCTCTTCTTGATCTATGCTATTTGTGGGACAGTGCTTTTTATTTGATTTGTTAGCTCTTCCATTTCTAGCATTTCAGCTTTCATTTTTTTTATTCAGTATTTCTATCTCTTTGCTGAATTTCTCTCTGATATCATGCGTTTCCTTCTTTATTTCACTCAGTTGTTCGTATTCTCAATCTAGAGCTATTTTCTTCTTTGAACACACGTGATCATTCCTTTGAGTTTCTTTCTGTAACTTGTTCTAACTCTCACTACACACCATCACTGCTGTTATTTCTGAGCTTGGTTTGTTGTTTGCATCAGCTATATATTTTTTTTCAGTTTAAGTATTTGACTTTTATATAGCAGAATTGAGTGTCTAGTTCAGAAAATATTTGCTCAGCACCAGAGCTCAGTGTGCCTGATCGAAACTCTTATGTTTTTCTCTAAGTAGGACAGGAACTGTAATAGCAGCCACGGCTGTTTGATATTACCAGTACTTAAATGTTGTGCTGGACAATTAATACTAAGCACCCCCTTGTCTTTTGGGGGATAAACATCCAACGACAGTATGGAGGTTAGAAAGATTTTATTTAATACGATTAGGTTTGGGAGGGAAGTAGGGTGGGTAAGGATAAGGATTAAGTATGGGATTGACTTTGCAAAGAAAAACAATAAGGCAGGTAATTAGCTAGGAAGGAAAGTTGGGATGCTGCTCGGGTCCACAGACTTCAGAGATTGTTACAGCTGTGGGAGGTTATGATTAAGAAGTAAAAAGAGTAGGGGCTATATTGGAAGAAAGAAGAGGTAGGAACACATGTGGGAGTGTGGGGGACATATCTGAAGGATAAAGTGGGTGGAGAAACATAAACAGGACTCCCCGAACTTAACTGTACAATATATGTGCAAAAGCAAAACCATATACAAAAGTGGAAGTTAAATAGCACAAAGTAAGAAAAAGAAGAGTGAATTGCTGACACATCAGCGCTTAGTTGAAGGGTGAGGTCCTCAGATCCCTCTTGTTCCACATGGTGCTGTTTGGTGGAAGGGAAAGCCCTTGTCTCTGCAGCCACTGTGTTCTGGGGTTTCTGGTAATTCCCTTGGGTCCTAGCACTTCTGCAGGCCAGATATGTTAGGAGCACACTTCCAGGTTCTGCTGCCCCCTCCACAATAATACCTCCTCAGGATTTCTTGACAGTACTCCTAAGCCATGTCCCTCATGTTCTATAGAGCAGTGGTTCTCAACCTGTTCTTCACAAACCCTCAGCGAAACGACCCTTTCACTGGAGTCACATATCAGACATCCTGCATATCAGATATTTACTTAACGATTCATAGCAGTATCAAAATTACAGTTTTGAGGTAGCAACAAAGTAATTTTGTGGTTGGGGGTCACCACAACATGAGGAACATGTTGTGACAAAGTGTCACAGTATTAGAAAGGTTGAGAAGGGCCGTCATAGAGCAAACACAGGGCTCTACATGTTCCACAGGGCTGGCCACCAGCTCTCTGCACGCTCTTCTCACCTCTTTGCCACCTCGTTTCTCATTCTTCTCCCACCATGCTGGTCTTGCTCTTTACTAAACAGTTAAGTAGGCACATTTCCCAGGAATACCCTCAGTTTGCCTTGCTGGGTGGAGTGTCCTCTCCCTAGATTATATGACTTAACATTTAGTTTGGGGCATCTTAGTCCATTGTCTTCTTTTCAAGGCTTTAACCAAGGCTTAAACCAGTAACATCTTCCCTGTTCCTATAGTTTTCCTATTTTGCTTTATTTTCTTTTCGGCTCTTCTGTCACTAATAAAAGATAAAATCTATTATCTGTCTTCTGCTTATTTCAGTGTTTCCTCTCAAGGATAGATATTCTATAAGGATGATTTTTTACCTGATTGCTTTCTATTTCTGTATCATAATTCCCAGAGAGTACTTTGTGTATTGTAGACTCTTAATAGATATTTGTTAATGAAATTAGTGTTTAATTTACCACTAAAATCAGTTCTGTGTTACAAAATTATAATGCTTTAAATGTTTATTCTCCAGCAGTGTTAGAACTGTGGCCCCCAATGTGGCAGAAATAGGAGGTCATAGAGAGGGTAAATATAAGAAAATTAGGTCATTGAAGACAGCTGTCTCAGAGGGGATTTAGGTGGTTCTTGTACTCTAGAAGGTTCTAATAAGAGAGTGAGCAAGATTGCATTCTTGCCACAGAGAAAGCGATGGAGTTGTTACAAAATAAGACTGTCCCCTCCTTACCCTCTGGCTCTGGTCTTATCATATTGTACCTCTCTCAAGCAGTCTTGTTGTTTGTGTGCCATCATGAAGTCTTGACCAGAGCTGGACAGAAGCTGGTTCAAGCTTGTTGTATCTCAAACTGTAAGATACACGTCTTTATTAATGTACCTAGGCTCAAGTTTAGTTTTAGCAAAAACAAAAACAAAAACAACAGTTTGATGTCAAAAGTATGTCTTTAGCAGTAACTCCCACCTCTTTTTTCTTTATATGTCAAGTACTGTTCATACATTGAATGAGCAATTACAATATAGTATCCTGTACAGTTGAATAGGATGTTTTCCACCCTTCACTAATCTATACTGTAAAGAGCGGAGTTGAACAGCCCTCTAAAATGGAAACTAAACAGTTTCAGTTCACTCTGATAAGTGCTATGATGTATGCAAAAGGCTGTATGGAAATAACAAGGAAGTAATACATTAGGAAAAATAAGTAATGAATAACTGTAACAAAGAAGCATCAGAACACAAGCTCCAAAGAAATTAATTTTCCTTCAGGAGCACATGTGTGGTGAATGGGTGGGTGGGTCTGTTCAGCGTCCTCATCTAGGGTCTCAGGGTCCCTTCACTGTGTTACTCTGCCATCTCTTACAGCATGATTGGCAAGTGCTTCTTATAAAGGGACATATAAGCATTTTAGGATTTACCAACTATGTTTTATCAACAGTGTAAAAACAGCCAAAAATAATATATGATAGAAAGGATATGCATATATTTCAGTAAAATTTTATTTAATGGAAAGTCAGTTTAGGTCAATAAAATAACATCTTAGCTGCTTCCTATTGATGTGAAAAATTCCGCTCACTAGGAACCATGGATTCAAATACGTGAACCCACTGTGGGCCATTTTGATTTAAACTATCACAGATAATAATATTCTGTCAACCCCACAACCACAGAGTCAGAGATACTAGAATTTGTACTTGAGTATTTATTTTCTACTACATTGTAAAGCATTAAATCTAATTTATTTTTAAACTAAATATAAAAAGTTAGTCTGGGCTGCAGAGATGGCTCAGTGGTTAAGAGCGCTGTCTGTTCTTCCAAAGGACCCGGGTTCAGTTCGCAGCACTCACATGGCAGTTCACAACTGTCTGTAATGCCAATTTCAAGGGATCTGACACCTTCACACTAAATGCGCATAAAATAGAAATTAAATAAATTATTTGAAAAAAGTTAGTCTGGACATGATTTTTTTGTATGTGTGAAAAGTACTATATATTGTTGTTACTCATTGGGAAAAATGGCAGTGTATAGATATTAATAGGAAGGTCAAACTATTAACATATGGAGTAAAGCTCATGTGTTAAAATTTCTTAAAAAATATAGTTTTCCCCTCTATATTTCTTAAAAATATAGAGAAATATATTTCTTAAAAATATAGAGGAAAAAATGAAGGGGTTCTGTTAATCTTTGGTCAATATTTTAATACCTGGTAGTCTGTTTCTAGCAGCTTATTCCAAAAACAGTTCTAAAATTTGTCAGACAGAAGTCTTTTAATGATAGTGCAGAGTTTTATATGACACTATTAGGAAATTACTTAAAAACATCTCTGGGCAAGCTATTTAACTTTTTCTACTTTAGTCCATCCATGCATAACATTTAAAACTAATAATCACTTCACAAAAACTTAAAAGGACTTAATAAAGGTTTGTCTTGGTGCTTTTTGTACTGTGGATGATAGACTTTAAGTTGTACAGAGTTATCCCTTAAAAGTAATTTTTTTGTGGTTCTTGAGAAATTACTTAGAGCTTATGGGGCATCAGAACATTTTTATTGTAATAATTACAAGCCATCTCACTAATTAAACATTTTGATGTTTATTTCTTCAATATTGGCACATAGAAGAGCTTCCTTTTAGGTGTTTTATATTATTTAATGAATTTGGAAATATTTAGGCAGATTTTCATTGTTAATCTGATTTTCTTTTTTGGTGCTTTTATTTGAATATTTCTTTAACCATTACAGTTGGCCATGGATAGTATGTATAGTCTGTATCTGCTTCCATTTGCTTTCTAAAACCTACCGTAGCTGCTGTTGCATTCCAGTTCAATGAGCTATGTAGGTGTTTAAATGATCACTGCTCTTATTTTCCCTTTTGACCATTTTCAAGGTAGTTCCTATAGAAGAATTCATGGTATTCTTTAAAAATATTTCTGCTTGAAACAGTTGTATTCAAATGGAAATGTCAGATCTTCTAGGGTTCAATAATCCTCATGTTTTACTCTTTACACTTTTTTATTAAATTACCAAATTGTTTGTCTGACTGTCCTCCTTTTCCTTCCTCCTTCCTTTTCCTCCTTTGTCTCCTTCTTTCTTTCCTTCCTTCTCTCCCTCCTTCATGCCCTTCTTCCCTCTACTCATCTCTCCCTCCCTCCCTCCTCCTTTCTTCTTTCTTCTTTTGAAGCAAGCTTGACTAAATGTTTCTGTTTCCCTTTGGAGGGCTGGAATCACAGGCATGCAACATCCAGCTAAATGTCCAGACTGTAAATGTAAAAGGAATGGAGACAACATGATGCACATGTGAACACACCAAATTACAAGGTGCTGAGAGCATCACTTGCTACTATCAGTCACTGCAGAAGAGGAGAACTGCTCTTTGTTTGTTCGTTTATCTGAGATATGGTCTCACTATGTAGCACTGGCTGGCCCAGAACTCGCTTTGTAGGCCAGGCTAGCATTGAATTTACAGAGATATACTTCTCTATACTTCTTGGGTGCTGGGATTAAAGGGCTGTGCCACCATGCCTGTAAAAAGCATCTTTGCTGGGCATATCTTAACGGTTACCAGGGCACTTTCCTTCTTCCCTCCTTCCGATAGGGCATTCCTTTGCAGCTCAGGCCATCTTTGAACTCACCATGGAACTCATGCCGGATCCAAGGGATCCATCTCCCTTTCCATCCTTGGAGGCCCTGTGAACACATCAGGCAAAACACCCAGACACATGAAATAATACACCTTAAAATTTAAGTTTTCCATGGTTGGAGAAACAGTCTCATAAAAGACCCCTGTGCTTTGATATATTTGGTCCTTGTGGAGGTCCTGTCCTCTCCAGGTCATACTAACTCCTCCTTCTTTCATAAGATTCCCTGTACTCTGCTGAAGGTTTGGGTATGATTCTCAGCATCTGCTTTGATACATTGCTAGTTAGAGTCTTTCAGAGGCCCTCTGTGGTAGGCTCCTGTCCTGTTACTTGTTTTCTCCTACTTCCAGTGTCCATCCCATTTGTCTTTCTAAGTGAGGATTTATCACCTTACCCCTGGTCCTCTTTCTTATCTTCATTAGGTGTATAGATTTTAGTATGTTTATCCTATCTTATAGGTCTAGTACCCACTTATAAGTGAGTATATACTGTGTGTGTCTTTCTGCTCCTGGGATACCTCACTCAGGACAATCTTTTCTAGATCCCACCATTTGCCTGCAAATGTCATGATTTCCTTGTTTTTAATTGCCGAGTAGTGTTCCATTGTATAAAAGTACCACAATTTCTGTATCTATTCTTCAGTTGATGGACATCTGGGTTGTTTCCAGATTCTGGCTATTAGGAATAAAGCTGTGACAAACTTGGTTGAGCAAATATCCTTGTTGTGTCCTTGGGAATATTTTGGATATATGCCTAGGAATGGTATAGCTGGATCTTGAGGAAACACTATTTCTAATTGAGAAAGTGCCAGATTGATTTCCAAAGTGGTTGCACAAGTTTACATCCCCACCAGCAATGGAAGAGGGTTCCCCTTTCTCCACAACCTCTCCAGCATGTGTTATAACTTGAGTTGTTGATCTTAGCCATTCTGGTGGGTGTCAGGTGAAATCTCAGGGCCGTTTTGGTTTGCATCTCTCTGATGGTTAAGGACGTTGAAATCTAGGAAATCATGAAATTCGCAGGCAAATGGTGGGACCTGGAAACGATCATACTGAGTGAGGTATCCCAAAAGCAGAAAGAAACATATGGTATATACTCACTTATATAAACCTATAGGATAGGAAGTTCAAGCTGAAATCTACACACCTAGAGAGGATATA
>CM053767.1:18802657-18815990 GCA_028658305.1 Pachyuromys duprasi
TATATATAATATTATATCATATATTATATATTCTATATATTCTATATAATATGTTATATATAATATAATATATATTATATTATATTCCAGTTAGAATTTTGTGGAGTGCTTTCTTTCTATTCTAGGTGCATAGCCTTTCTCCCATTTTTCAGAATGTGGGCTTTCAATTATCCTAAAGTATTATTATTATTTTCCCACAACCCCTCAGATTTTAATGTCTCAACCTTAACCCCTTTTCCCAAGCCTTTTCTAAGATCCCTGAGACGCTTCTGTGTTGTGGTGAGGATTCCATGAAGACATAGGGATTGCAGTCATAGTTTCCAGCCTCATCAGAGTACTAAGAGTAGATGTAGTACAATGGAAATGTGGGAGATACCTCCATCAGTGGTTGCTGTGGCTGGTAACAGTTTGTTGTTTTCTGATTGTTGTAATGAGCAGAGAAGAGCAGGACCCTAAAATCTTAAAAATATAGGTGTGAAGAGGAAGATGGTTGAGACTTTTTAAGATGAGAGTAATAGTAATTGTCCATTCTAAGGGGAGAAAATAGTTCGGGAGAAAACCTGGGTAAGCTTATGTTTGCCTTTTTGCTTGGTTTGGTATTATTTCCCCTGAAGAGACAATTTTGACCAGAAACCTAAAGTAATTACTTTGATTAACCATGTTATTAATTTTTAATGGATACTTTAGTGTTTCTTCATAACTTAAAATGTTAATAGACTTTATAATTTTTAAATGTAGCAAATGTGCAACTTTTTTTTTAAAAATCAGTGTAACTAAATCACCTAGGAAATTTTAGAATAAGCTTAAGATTTGAAAACAACATTTTTTGTTTTGAAATTACTTTATTCTTTATTTAATGTTTATTCAAAGTTGATGCATAATTAAAAAATATTAGATGTACTACAAAAGCCATTTCAGGTGAGCCTAATTCATTCTGAATCTATCTTGATTTAAATAAGACTGAAATAATCCATGGTTGTACACTGTTGAATTTAGACCTTGACTCCCAATTTCTTCTGTGCTTCAGATTTCTTTTTGAATTTTTTAAAAAAAGATTTTTCTTTTGTGTGGTTGAGTGTTTTGCCAGTGTCCTAACTATGGTTTCTCTTGCTGTGATAAAACACCATGACCAAAAATAACTTGGGGAGGCGTTTGTTTCAGCTTACAACTTTCAAGTCATACTTAGTTAGTGAGGAAAGTCAAGGCAAGGACCTGGAGGTAGGAGCTGAAACCGAAGCCATGGAGCAATGCAGTTTACTGGCTTGCTCAGCCCCTTTTCATGTTCAGAGCAGGCCACCTGCCCAGAAGTGGCATACCCACAATGGGCCGGGCACTCCTGCATCAACCACCAATTTAAAAAAATTCCCTACAGATTTGCCTACAGGCATCTACCTGAAAGTGGTGAGGGCCACAGTGGGCAGGGGCCACTTAGACACGTAACAACATGAGCTCATGTAAGCACAGCAGAAGACAGTTACTCTAAAGCACTATAAATACGTAAAAACAATTCTGGCCATCTTTTGTTCTTGCTTTTCTCTTTTATACTATACTTAGAAATGGTGTTAAGTTTCTGCTTTAGCGCTCATAAATATGGTTGTAATTCCTTTTGGAAGCTTTGTATGTTGTTACGGTCACATCTGTTACCAGCAACAGATCCATGTGGTTTCCCACACCAAACCATAGATACTGCTTATCACCCTCAGGAGTTTTGCATCCATAAAGTATTTAGACCCACTGAAAATCCAGCAAATATGTACTCAAGTGAAGACTTTACATGCTCAACTTAGGTGTGTTCTATTTAGTTACTGTGACTACTTAAGTTTATCCAATGATAAACAATAATACAAAAAAACAGATCTTAATATAATACAGGCCAGCTTGAAGTCAGGCACTAGACTTATCTGAATAGTATAAAAAAAGTCATTTAATGTTTAAAAACATTTTTTTTCATGAGAAACATGGCTGTGCTTGGAAAACAAAGGGAGTTTATAGGAGCAGAGAGCAGATTGAGACTTTGCTATGCTTTTTCTTTTTTTCTTGTATGCTTTTGTTATGTGTGTATGTGCTGTGTATGTGCATACTCATGTGTATTTGCGTGTGCAGTACTAGGAGTCCAGAGTCCAGAGTCTTTCACATGCTAGGTATGTGCTGTACTACTGACCATTACCTCTATCCCAAGGTTATATTTTTCTAATACACTTTGTAAAGTGAGAAAAATGCAGTAGGATTGAGAGGGGTGTTAACTATTTGGTGTGTGTTCTCATTGAAGAGCTGTGTGTTCTGCCACTAATATGTATACTGTGTTGCTTAAGCCAGAAAAAGTACAAATATTAATCACATGCATTATTTCCTGTGGTTAAGGAGAGCTATGAGGTAGAAAAGGGCCATAACCATTCAGTAGAGCCACCTTGACAACGCATCTCAAAGAACTCCAGAGAAACATGTTTCAGAATGGGAATGGAGAAAAGCTTTGAATCAATGCAAAATGTGTTATATATGAGATTCTGTTGGTACTTTATATGTAAGACTAGAAGAAGGTTTTAAGGGGGTAGTTTAGAATGGTTGATGAGGGCCAGCTTGTGAGGTGAAGGCAAAGGTTATGCTTTAATCATTAATTATAGATTCTAGCTATAAAACCCAAATGTAGAGTAAATATTTGAGACAAAGTGCACTCTGTGGCCAAGTTGCATTATGTGCAGTGCTGGAAACTGTATCCAAAGTTTTGCACATGCTAGGAAAGTGCTGTACTTTTGATGTCCACTTCTATCCCAAGGTTTTATTCTCTAATATACTTTGTAAAATGGGAGCAAGGGCAAATACAGTTTGATGTCCAGCAATGGGAAGTCATTTCAAGGTTTATAGAGGAGGACTTCAGGAGGACTTCCACTCAGTTGTAGGAATAAGAGTATGGTGGGGCGTAGTTGTCAGGAGACAGGTTAGAAGGCTGTCACTATTGTTAAGAGAAGCGGTGAGAATTTGGACAAGGGTGACTTAGTATTAATAAATAGGAAAAAACTAGAGTAAGAATCCATAAACTTGCAGAAGTAGAATCTATAAACGTGGCTGGCAAGTCTGAAAGTTGAAGCAGATAGTATCATAGATAGCTACATGTTTATTTATTTGTTTGTTTGTTTATTCTTTAAAGCTCTGATGGCTTGGAAGATGGTATTATCTTGAAATTGGTGTTTGGGATTAGAGTGGAAAGTCAGGTGTGGAGACACAGTCAAGTTAGTTTTTTTCAAATCAGATGCTACTAGTATGACAAGTAGCAAAACATGCCAGATTCTCATGATAGGAAAGTGTGTTGGACCTAACGTGGTGTGAATCATCTGTGAAGTTTAATTGTAGAAAGCAAGAAGGTGACACGAGGTGTTTCCAGTGCTAGCAGAGGCAGAATTGTCAGGGGAGAGATTAGGAGTGTTGGTGTCTTGTTTCTGTTGCCACCTTTTCATTAGCTAATTAAGTTTGTAGCCAGGATTTGGCCATGTAGCTGATCTTGAACTCCCAAACCTGCTCCATGGATCCAGTGCTGCTGAGATTTCAGGTGTGTGCCACCTTGCCCATTAAGGACTTACGGTTGGGTAAATCTCACTCCAGGAGGGAGGGTTAATTAGCTACAACGAATGATCACAGGACATTAAACACAACGAGGCTGAACTGCAGGTGGTGGCACATGCCTGCGTTCCCTGTACTTGGGAAGTGGATGCCGGTGCATCAATAGTTCAAAGTCCAGCTTTGGCCAGACAGTGACTTCCATCAAGTGCTGCCTGTGCTATGGAACCTCTTCTTAGTTACTTATCTACTGCTGTGCTAAGAGACCACGATGAAGGCAGCTTATCTTGTTAAATTGTTTAATTTGGGGATCATGGTTCCAGAAGGTTAGAACGCGTGGCTATCATGGTAGGGGTCATAGTAGCCGGCAGGGAGTCATGGGCCTGGAGCAGTGGCTCATGTTTTGATCCACAAGCCCAAGCAGAGGGAGCTAACTGGGAGTGGTCTGAGCTTTTCAACCCTCAGAGCCCCTCCCAGTGACACACCTCCAAAAAATGCCACACCCACTAACCCTTGCCAAATAGTTCCACCAACTGGGGACCAAGTATTCAAATATATGAGCCTGTGGAGGTGATGTCCCCATTCAAACCAGCATATTTCATGATTAACAGTTGGCTGGAGAGTAGTAGTGAAAAAGCAGGGTGGAGGCTAAGGAAGCACAATGTTGGTTGGCCTTCATTTTTTTGTAAAATATAAGACAAGAGATTTCAGTGTCTGGGATATTGCACATAAAGAGACTAAAACACAAAGTCTTGTTACAGCGACCACTTAAAAGAGATGAATTCTGTTAAGAACTAAGGATTATCTTTTTAATTGACTGCAACTTAGCATAACACTGCTTGTCTCATCAGCTGTAGCAGAATGTTCAAGTAATTGCTCGCTCACCATTTGTCACAGTTATTAGGAACATGTAACTGTATTGCAGATAAGAATGGATTAATGTGGGGATCAGTGAATTATGTTTTCAGAGTTCTTAAATAGACTGTTGAAGGTGAAAAGCAGTCATTTCATATCTTCTATAGATAACAGAGGAATGTAAAGCTTATTTGAAAATAATGATAAAGCAAGGCACTCTGTTAGCCCATGGATGCGGTGATGCTGTGGGCAGATGTGGGGACTGAGGATGAGAAATGGGAATTGAGGATGACGTGGCTAGAAGAGAGCTAGGATTTAGAGCTCTGAATACGACTTCTATCCTGCATCCTTGGCATTGTTTGTCACTGTTTGCTTTCTTGACCAAAAGCAATTTGGGGAGAAAAAGGTCGATTTGGCAAACATGTCCAAATCATCATCCATCATCATGGAAAGTCAGGTTAGGGACTCAAGCAGGAGCAGAGGCAGGAACCATAGAGTAAAGCTTCTTCCTGCCTTGCTTGTAGGATAATCATACTAAAATCTGTACACCTAAAGAAACTAAGCAAGGAGGAGGACCCTGGGTAAGATGCTCAATCCTCATTCAGAAAGGCAAATGGCATAGACATTGGAAGAAGATAGAAACAAGGAACAAGATAGGAGCCTACCACAGAGGGCCTCTGAAAGACTCTACCCAGCAGGGTATTAAAGCAGATGCTGAGATTCACAGTCAAACTTTGGGCAGAGTGCAGGGAATCTTATGAAAGAAGGGGGAGACAGAAAGATCTAGAGGGGACAGGAGCTCCACAAGGAGAGCAACATAACCAAAAAATTTGGGCCCAGGGGTCTTTTCTGAGACTGATACTCCAACCAAGGTCCATGCATGGAGATAACCTAGACCCCTTGCTCAGATGCAGCTGATGGCAGCTCAGCCTCCAAGTGGGTTCCCTAGTAATGGGAACAGGGACTGTCTCTGACATGAACTCAGTGACTGGCTCTTTGATCACCTTCCTCCTGATGGGGGAGCAGCGTTACCAAGCCACAGAGGAAGACAATGCAGACACTCCTGATGAGACCTGATGGGCTAGGGTTAGATAGAAGGGGAGGAGGATCTCCCTTATCAGTGGACTAGGGAAGGGGAATGGGAGGAGATGAGGGTGGGGGCTACAGCTGGGATACAAAGTAAATAACTTGTAATAAATAAAAATTTATATTAAAAAATGCCCCTCTGTAATCGAGGTTCCCTCTTCCCAGGACAGGAAACTAGGTTCTTCTGCTTGTGTCATGTTGGCAAAAACTAACCAGCACTTAAAAAAATTCTTTTTAATGAGTAAGACATTTGTATACTTAGAACAATCTGGTAAAAGTTATGTGGTGGAAATGGCAACGTAAATCAATTGTGAGAGCCTGGCAGAAGAAACATATGAACTTGCCTGTTAATTGAATGAGTGTGTATACAAAATAATATAGGCACATGCTTTAGTGTATATACTGTCATTCATATATGTACATGTGCATGTGTATGTTGTGTACATCCAACATGCATATATAAAGGTGTGTATTTACATGGGTTCTGTGTAAGATCTCTATTCTGTAAGTTATTTATGTCTATGTATTTTTGCACTAAACATGATAGCTGTTTTCCTATAAACTTGTGTCTATTCTGTCATTATCTTTCATCATCTTATTTAGCTGTAATACAATTGGAGAATCTAGAGCTTTGTTTTCATAGTTTTAAGAACAGCATCAGTGGCATGAGAAATGGTCCAGCAGCCCAGAGCACTTGTTGCTCTTACAGAGCACCCACATTCATTCATAGCCATCTAGAACTCCAATTCCAGGGAGTCTAACGCTCGCTTCTGACCTACACTGTCATCACACTGCGCAGACAAAGGCAAAACACTCATACATATAAAACAAATAAACCTAAAGTAAAATTTATAAAATAATGATTATAGACTTTTAATCAGCTAAACTATAATATTAAAATGGGTAAAATGGTACATTTTAAAGTCGTTTTTAAATTAATTTTTATGTGTAAAATTGTGTGTCTGTGTAAATATATACTGTGGCATGTGTGTGTATGTCTGTGTGAGTATATACTGTAACATATGTGTGCCTCTGCACGCGCACGCACACACACACACACGCGCACCTATAGAGGCTGGGAGGGGTCTTTGGATTTTTTAAAACTGGAGTAGCCAACAGTTGTGAGCTGTGTGGGCCCAACTTATTGCCTTTAGAAAGCAACCAGTACCCTCTAATCCATATTTGCAGCCCCAGTTTTGAAGGCCTCTAAAGAAAGTTTAAGGTGTCTGATCTGCAATCTCAAATTCTTTTGGACTCTTTTGTGGGGCACCTAGGCCTGTTCTCTCTCCATGTTTCCACAGAGAAAGGCAATAGGACAGAGCATAGCTTCAGGACAAAAAATTTGGTACTTATCTCTATAGCAAGGTACTCTTTTGTGTATGGGGGTGCTAAAGTGAAAAAGAACAAGTTCCAGAAGTGTGTGTAGTTAGGAGAAACACCCCTGCCCCACTTTGAACTGTCAGCAATGATGTCCTGCTATCAAGAGAGCAGCAGTGTCATGAAGGGTGCAGACAGATTGCCATTGTGTCACCAGGGCACGTTTCTTTAAGGTGTGAGTGGTAAGTGGAGAGCTGTGCAAAGCTCTGGAGGAGCCTTTAGGTGCACTATAAACTACTTTCTGGATGGAGGCCTTTACTGAGAAAATTGTCACCAAATACAAAGGCTAAGGAAAGTCCAGGGAAGACGGTAACCCAGAAGGATAGGCAGCAATGTGGCTTTGCTGTTCCTGCTTTTCTATTGTTTGCTTTGGTCATTTTTATTTTTTTCATGTCATGTTTCTGGGTACACAATGTGTTTTTTAAAATATCTTTTCAGTCTTGTAGTGTTATATACATTATGGTTGCTCAGCAAACAGTTTCATGTACAGAAGGTATAGTATTCTGTTAAGATATTTTAGTTCTGGCTATAAAATTGTGGTAAATCAAAGTTACAAGTCTCTCCAAACCAAAACAGATCACTTTTCTCTTGGTCAGAGTGATAGTGTGCCTGCAGTTGCGTTAACACAGTCATTTATGGTGGTCCTCCTGGAAGTCTACTAATAACTGTCTGTCCTATCAATTTCATTACAGAGTTACAAATTTTGTCAAGGAAAACTACAACTGATTTTGGATCAGTTGGATCCTGGGCAACCTAAGGAGGTAAGTTTAAAGGATAGCTGTCAAGTTCAGTCAGATACCATGCACTTGTAGTCTAGTCTGTGATGAGCAGTAGCCAGGGTGTTTTTCTCTCTTTCTTTTTAGTTCTTGATTTGTAGATAATAGGGCTTTATTATTATAAGCAGTCCTGGGTTGGTAATCTTGATTAACTATCTGTCTGAAAGAGACACTCACATCTTGCTCATGTAGTCACTTCCTTCATTTCTTCGCTCCTTCATGTGTGTCCACATGTGTATATGAGTGTGTATATATATACATACATACATATATATATATATATATATATATATGTGTGTGTGTGTGTGTGTGTGTGTGTGTGTGTGTGTGTGAAATTCAGAGACCAACATCAATTGTCATCCTCAGTTGCTTACCACTGTATTCATTCACCTACCTACCTACCCACCAACAGCCCATCCTCCATCCAATTAATTTGTTAATTAATTAATGAACAGAGTCTTTTACTGAACTGGGTGCTCACTGACTGTCTGCACTGGCTGGCCTGTGAACCTCTGTTTTCCCCCATCCCTGCTCTTCCATCCTCCAGTGCTAGAGGTACCAATGCACATTACTATACTCAGCTTTTTATGTGTGTCCAGGGCATGTGAACTTGGACCCTCCTTCTCCCCCAGGAAGAATTTCTTTAGAGGTGTTTTATTTATTTATTTTTATTTTTTTGTTTCAAGGAATAGACATACTCTGCTTTCCCCTAGCTTCAGATCAAAAGGGATAAAGCTATGTGTGGTTGTTTACATAGCTATCCCCTTAAATATTTTATTGTTAAAAAAACCCATTGCTTGTTTCATTTTTAGAAAACGTGACCATCTATTTAGAGACTATTTTAATAGATAACATGGTAATTATCAGGTATAATTTCTTTAAATATGTATATAATGGGTAATGAGTAAGTTGAGCTAATAAACATATATATTACTGCCCATACTTAGCCTTTAAAATTTTTTTGATTCTGAGTGGCTTATATTCTTACCTGACAAATTTTTAGTATTATAACACTTGATAAATACAAATTGTGTTGTACAATAGATCTCACCAACTTTTTTTCTTGCAATTAATATTTTGTTTTTTTTTCTAATTTTAATTTTTATTTATTCATTTTATATCCTGGTTGTAGCCTCCCTCCCTCCATGTTTCCCCTATCTCCCTGTCATCTACTCCTCAGAGAAGGGGCGCACCCCCCATCCAGCATATCAAACCGCATTAGGACTGAACACATGCTCTTCCTCTGTGGCCTGGTGAGGCAGCGCCACCAGGGGAAAGTGATCAAAAAGCAGGCAACAGAATCCATGTCAGAGTCAGCCCCCATTCCCCTTACTGGGACACCCACATGAAGACCGAGCTGCCCATTGGCTCTATCTGTGTAGGAGGCCTAGGTCTAGTCCATGTGTGGTCTTTGGTTGGTGTGTCAGTCTCCTCCGCCTCTGCCCCCCCGCCCCCAGAGCCCTGGTTAATTGGTTCTGTAGGTCTTCTTGCAACTGATATTTTGCAACTGATATTCAACAAACATTTCTGGCCGGGCCACTTGAGACAGGTTATCTCGAGAGGGACACTGGCTGAGGTATATCTTTAGTTATATCTTTGGGTATGTCATTTAGTCTCATCTTTTCAAATGAATTGCTTTTCAGTTTAAGTGAATAGTTACAATTTATCCCATTGAAAACTAAAAAAATCAGAAAATACTTTATTTTTCTTTTGGAATTTTACATTTTCTTGATTATTAGTAAAGATTTCTAAAAGAAACTGGATATGATACTATTTTATATACTAAAATTTCGTCTTCAGTTTAAATTGATTACTTGTAAATATATTCTTATTCAAAACCTTTTATTTGCTTTCAAGTAGTAGATTTTTTAATGGGACTTGGTTCTAGAAGTTAACTGTAAATGAGAAATTACTTAATATTGGATTCTCCTGATTTTCAGACCCTCTTTCAAGTGCCCCGAATACTTGTCTCACAGGTGTGTGAGATTTTTTTTTTTCTGGTTGGGACTCCATAGATACTTTTAAGCATCCCACATTTTCCTGTCATCTGAAACCGTTGAGTCGGTGATGGAAGTCTCTGCTACTGTCTGTAATGCCTCCTTGTTACTCATTGGGCCTCAGTTGTTTCAAGTGACCAGACTTTGAGTAGAAGCTTGGCCTTGCTGTATTGCTTTTAAGCAGTTGTGAGAATGCAAAGAAAGCTGTGTTCTCTCGAAGTAGAGGCTTTTCCCTTGGGTCATAGTGTTTTGGTTGAATTCTGATTGGATTCTAAGATGTCTGATTAGTAAGTAGCCTTTCTGGGAGAATGTAGAAATTCAATTTTGCATTTCATTGCTGAATTAGTTTTTCCTCTTCAGTGGCTAGAAGGTCAGAAAATATGGTCCAGCAGAAAAATGAAAATGTTTGATCAGATTGTTCCATGGGAGCTTTTCACAGAGGCTGGGATGGGAATGCTTTTCCAGGGCCTCTATGGGCACTGTGCTCTAATTACAGCCACTCCAGTGGGCAACTTCCGGGATGAGTCCACTGGAAAAGGCTGCTTGGTGATTCTGGTGCAGCCATCATCCATTTCTCTTAGCTGACACACAGTCCCTGGTACACTTATGGTTTCTGATTTCACTACAAAAGATAACCTGTTTTTGTTTTCTCTATCTAAAAAGAGTGTTTCTAAGAGTTATTTTATAAAAGGGCATCTGATTCTCTAATGAGCCTCATTAAAAAGTAGCTTCTCTGGTTCTGCCTTTTAGTAGTGTTTTACAGAATGTCTTGGGGAGATTGAAATTCTTGTAGCATTAATGTCTTTGTTATCTGGAAATCTGTAGGTGAGATATGAAGCGTTACAAACACTCTGCTCAGCTCCTCCATCCGATGTCTTGAACTGTGAAAACTGGACCATTCTGTGCGAAAAGCTGACCACGTCTCTGTCCGATCCAGACCCCATGTTCACGGTGAGGCGATGCCATCAGTTGCTTTTCTAGACCCAAGTGGGATTTGATTAGGAGCTCATCCGTCAAGCCTCAGCGTTTCAAACCACAACAGAGACAGTAGGCAAACTGTTAGGATGTGTCCAGATACATTTGTCTTTTTAAAACCACACTCTTCCATCCATGGAGACATGATTAGACTGGGAAGCAGAAGTGACTTGGGAACCACTTTTGTTATTTATATCCAAAGAGAAAAGATGGTTGTCTTAATACTTGGATGCAGTGGAAAGTTACAAACCCCAGAGCGTAGTCTACAGTTCTATAAAAACTTTGAGAGGACAACTTCAAGGTGGGGGGAGTGGTACTTTTGGCGTCACCATTAGCATTTCAAAGCTAGAAGGAAATACAATTGTCAGTTTTCCTGTATTTTTCCTGTATTTCATGGAATATTTTCTTTATTTTAGAAATTATAACTTTGTATACATGTTAAAAGTCTCTAGTCAGCCATTGCAATTTTTTTGCTATTGTACATTACCATGCAGCAAGGTTCAGCTCAATACGTATGTTAACAAATTTCAAACAGTTGTTATAAATAAAATTGGAGATAGGATCAAATCATTTTGGAGTAGCAAACAAATATGCCCGTCCTTTTATTTTAAGTTTGTTCTGTATCTAAGTTGCTAGCTACATCATTGCTGTTCTATAGTACTTTTATGTGTGGTTGAAAAATTACAGATGTTAATGAGTTACTGCAACTATAAACATAGACTTCAAATACTTTATAGTCTTTGTTCAGTGGGAATGTTTTAGAGTTATTGGAAGATATCTTTAGCCATCTGGGGTCCAATTTCCTGTGAAAATGTTAGCCTGGGTGATATAAACCATGTTATTAATTTTCTTCCTGCAGATTAGAAAATGTGAGGCAAGGTTGTTTTTATTTAATGGAAACTTGTATTTTACTAGTAGAATTACTTTTCTTATGATATTTAAGTGGTTATAAAGAAAGTGAAGGGACAGGCACAATTTTAATGCCTGGTAATGTCAGGTATGTCTTAACTACATTTAGTTCTTATTTGGTTTATTTTGTGATAGTTCTTTTTGAATTTTGAATTTAAAAACATTATATAGTATTTTTTCTAATGAATAGGCAACATTACTAGAAAAATGTCTAAATATTAACAAAAGTTAAATATGATGAAACAATTCCTGGACTTGGAAATGTGAGGTCTTAAAATGTAGTGTGGCCTCCTGTCCCACTGTTGGATAACACCATTAAAAAGTCTAGAACTCCATGCAAGCTTTCAGCCTCATTTCCCAGTACGCACTCACCATCCTTTCCTCCTGCCTTCTGCTCCCATCACCTGCAGTTACCAGATTTTACAACAATGCATTTTGTCATCTGTTTTACTATTAGTTGTGGTTTACTTACTTTTTGCTCAACAAAAATGGGCCTTTTAAAGTAGACACATCGTCATCTGGTTTCTGAGTAGGGTGTTTGTGTTCATTTTCTGTTTAAATGTGAAAAGTGTTTCGTCTGTACTGTTGTAAGAAGCTTCAATGGAGATGTGCTTGTCCTCTTTCTGTAGGACCGGATTTTAAAGTTTTATGCACAGACTTTTACACTCTCACCGTTACACATGACCAAGGAAATATATACAAGCTTAGGTATGTTTATTATATCACTACCAATGTTTTTCTCTTATATGTAGTTAAAAATGCATAAGCAATGACTTTCCAGAAGCATTGTATAATATGACTGTATGTTTTCACCTTGGTTTTCAGCTAAATACTTGGAGTTATACTTCCTTTCTAGAGAAAATCACAATCTTACTCTCTCAACTGGAGTAGACATAACCAGTCCTAATGTGACCCGCTTACTGAAAAAGGTATCTGCTTACTACAGTGTGCTTTATGTGAAGTGGGCCTATATTCCAGAATTATACTATTTTGAGAGATTTTTGTGTCCTGCTTATAGGTTCGTCTTCTGAATGAATATCAGAAAGAGGTTCCATCTTTTTGGATTCGACACCCAGAGAAGTAAGTCTCCGTACTCATTCAGAGTAAGGCAGGGGTTGTGCCCCTCAAGTGTTTCAAGGACAGAAGGGAACAGTGGTCTTCAGCGAATTACCTGGTTCGATATACACTTATTTTCTGTCAGCTTGACACAATCGCTTAGGAAGAGGGATCCTCATTTAAGGAACTGCCCTCAACACATTGGCCTATGGGGGTATTTTTGTAGTTGGAGGTCTCCTGTGGGCAGTGCCTTCTGTCAGCCTGGGCCTTACCCAGAAAAGTAGCTTAGTGAGCCACAGGAAGCAGGCTTGAGGAGGCAAGCCAGTAAGCAGTGCCTCTAGGGTTCTGCCTCAAGTTTCTGCCTTGATCAGGAAGCGCTGGCCTCCTTTGATAATGGGGTATAACTTGGAAGCTAAAAGGAACCTTTTCCTGTCCAAGTTTCTTTTGATCACGGTGTTTGTCACAGAAACATAGATGTACACTAGGACAGAAGGTGTTCATGCAGGGTTTCTTTGGTATGTTTGTACTTAGCTATGTAAATGGTTCTGCCCAAGTATTCTTTTAATGTACCTACAACATTGTGGAAATAGGATGTTGAAGTCTTTGGTGCTTATGATGTTTTCTGCTTTGGACAAGTTTCTTTATTTTATTTTATTTTTATTTTTATATCAATCAGAGGTTAGGTACTTTGCATCCCCGGCGTAGCCCCCTCCTTCTTTCCCTCCCACTCTCCCCATCCCTCCCTCATCT
>CM053767.1:18816490-18853802 GCA_028658305.1 Pachyuromys duprasi
AGGAAACTGGTCCATCCCCCTAGGGAGGGATTAATGGTTTGGGGACCTTCCTATAGCCAATCAATTCAAAATGTAATGTTTCGACAAATAGATGCTTGCCAGGTAGGAATCGCCCCTGCCTTGGGCATGCTGGGAGGGAACAGAATCCTTAAATTACCCAACTAACCTGAGCACGGGGCTCTCGGCTCTTCACCGCTTCGGCGGTGGGGGCTGTGAGCCCAAGCTGCAGCTTGTAATTATTTATGATAAAAAGATCCTCATGTGATTTGCAAAAAAAAAAAGAATCATGGATCGGTAATACCAACTACCACAGTGCTAAAGATGTGATATTCATCCAGGAGTGTTGGCACAAGCCTTTAATACCAGCACTCAGGAAGCAGAGGCAAGCATATCTCTGTAAGTTCAAGGCCAGCTTAGTCTATATAGTAAGTTCCAGATGAGCCAGAACTATACAGTGATGCCCTGTTTCAAAAAAGAAAGAAAAGAATGGAAGGAAGGAGAGCGGGACGGAGGGAGAAAGGAGGAGAATACAGGGAGGGAGGCAGGGAGAAGGAAATGGAGGGAAAAGAAAAGCAGAGAAAAGAAAGGAAAAGAAGAAAAGAAAAAGATACATGTTCTTTTAAAACATTCTGTCTATAATGGGATATCACAATGGTGCCTGTAACTGAAATAAAGATCTACAGGGAAAAAAAATTAAAACACTTACCTTCTTCCATGCCCTTGCTATAGATTCGTGTAAAGCGTAAGGAAGCAACACCTGTAAGCCTTCACATGTACCATATATTTGACGACACACAGAAATAAATGCTCCTTTAACTACAGGCAACATTTCCGATCCAGAAAAAATAGAAATATCTTCATCGAGAAGTTTCTTTGAAAACTTGGCTATTATGTGAGCACCTGTAGGACTAAGAAAAGGTCACAGTTGTGATTCCAAAGCCAAATGGGCCTGACTTCATGAAGAGTGAGCAAAGCAACCTGTCTCAGCACAGCTCACTCTCCAGTTCACTTTTAGATATCCCAGAACTTTTCTCAAACAAGTCAATATGCCTGATCCACTAATGTGTATATGCCAAGTCATGACAAAGACTTCCATGGAACACAGGAAAGGGTAGCCAGATGAGGACAAACAGCAAATCTGCACATACATTGAGACACTGATGCCATGCAGCCAGAGCCATACATGAGTGTTCTTGAGTTTATACATGCCATGCAACCAGGGTCATGCATGACTGTTCTTGATTTTACAGTGATATTATCTTACTGTTTGAGCTGTTTCTACCTTCCCCATCACAGTACCAACACACTACCCTACCTCAAAGATCATTTTCCTGGAAGTAATAAGAGAACATACAAAAATGCTTCCAATGTGACAGCTGCTGTTTTAAGCATTTTAATGTGCTTATGTAGTTTGTTTTCTATAATCCTTTAAAATGGACATTTACTGATCAGAGACTATATGTACAGATTACAGAGGTAACTTGTATAGTATCACACAGCCAATGTTGAGAAAGATGTAAGATAACTTTGTCTAACACCAGGGAAAAGCAGCATTCACACTTTTTCTAGATTTAAAAAAATGTCAAAGCAAAAGCAATAAACTCTAAGAGACCACTCAAGCAACCAGAAACCTTTCTTCAGCAGCATTAGGAATGCTTTTTCATGCTGGTCTTAAAAATGCAACCAGTATACACCTCCAAATGACAAAATTTCTATTTTAAATGTAATATACCCACATAAAATTATATTTTTCGTAAGACAGCCCATATCAAACTTCTCTTTATTCTCTTAAAGATGTCATTTTACCTAGATAGCTTTGTGTAAATTACCCTCCAATCAAGTCCTACAGGTTGTGTTTGATGACTTATACCATATGCATAGTTTTTCTCTACGTCAATGATTCATGAGTTTTATATTTGAATAAGTATTTCGCCAAAGTGTCTTCCAACCCACTTCCTATTTCCCCAAATGTTCTCTAAGAATAATTACATCTCGAGGCTTAAACTTTAAGTCTCTGTTTCCTCTTTAGCTTCATTGCTGGTATATGCCCCACTTACCCAGTGACCCCAATTTAGATGATGTTAAAAGTTAGCTTGGCAGATGGCACAGGCTGGCATTTCTAGTAAGAAAGGCTTCTCACCTGGTGATTTTAGCAACTACCGTGATGATTATTAAAATTTCATGAAGAACTATTACATGTATCTTTTCTGATTCAAGAATTTTGTTTGTATTTGGTAACTAGACTTCTTCTAAAAGAACTTTTCCTGGGTAACCTGCTAAAATATGGTGTGTGAAGGAAAGTCAGAAAGACATTCTAATCTTTGTCAATTTACAAAGCCCTAAATACACTTGGTGTCACAGCAGCGCCAATAAGCAACTATTTAGTTGATTTGTGCTTTATTTCTAGGGTTCTTTATATTTCAATTATTTTAATAAATTTTTAAAACCTTCTATTTTTATAGACCTAATGTGTTACACCCTATTACACTCATTATTTTTAATCCAGTTGCACATCTCAAGAACAGCAGAGTCTTCCTTATTGTCCTTTCTATGCTATCCTGGTAGATTTAAATATCTTGTTTTCTAGAGTCAATACTGCAGGGATGACTCTGTGTACTTCCTATGCCTGACACAGAAATGGTAGTTTCTTCTAAAAAGATACAGAGATACCACAATGCAAGAATCTGCTCACTGCCAATACTACCATGCATTCTAGGACTTTTCATGGCAGTGACCTGTAAAAAAAAACAAAATGTAGCTTTTCAGAATAAAAGGTAAGTTTATAATTTAGCATTTCCATTATAACTGAATAGTCTATATTTTACTCATTTGTTTAATTTTATGCTTTTATATTGTATCTTACACTGAAAAATCTTAGTTCCCAATGCTATTACCTAGTCATTTATTATTCATAACAATTTCAAAATCACATGAGTTCTGCTTGCAAACATACCACATGCAGCAGACACTGAAGACTATTTCCCTTACACTACAAGTCCAATCATGATGACATTACATGGAAGTAACTTTCTTTTTTCATGAGTTTGTTACTAACTTGACTGTTAAGTTTGCTTACTCACTTGCCTCATAAGTTTTATGAGTTCTTAATTTTATTTAACATTTGGAGCTTAAGCATCTACTTGATTCTCAAGTAAAATCTACAAATGATCAATGTATAGCCATAGGACATTTCTCCATGTGTGCTGCTGTTCTTTCTGTCTATTCCCTAGAACTAACAGTTTTCACTGCCTTTCAGCTTGGCATCAACATTTCCCTTCTGAGCCATATAAGCAAATTGACGACTCATACTCTATGTACACAAAAGGCAGCATTTTATACCCATTCGTCTCTGCTTTCCCTTTTCTTCACTTAATAATATGTCATAAAGCCAACACCATAATCAGTCCATAAAAATATTCCTAATTCCGTGTGTGTATGTGTGTGTGTGTGTGTATGTGTAACAGGGTCACAGGACAACCTGGAAATCAGAGGACAATTGCAGGAAACAGTTCTCTGGTTCTACCATGTAACTACCAGGAATTAAACACAAGTCATCAGGTTTGGCAGGTAGCATGTTTCCCTGCTAAGACATTTTTCTGCTCCCCCTAATTCTTTTTACAGCTAGCTACCTGCTCAGGGATCCACTGTGAAAAACTACATTTAATGAGGCAGACTCTTGTTAACTGCATTTGCAAATATTCCAGTCTTTCTACAAAGAAAACAATCAAGGTATGAACTTGAACTACACAAGGATGATTCAAAGGTCACTTCTAGTAGTCATATCTTGTTTGTCCAACTTCAATGTGGGAGAAACTTTCTCTAAAAACAAAATATGGGTGATCCAAAATGGTGGCAACCAGCACACACCTAACAAAGGGGCACACGGAAGCTAAACCACTCTCTACTCAATGACAGCTTGGTCAGGGAAGAAATGAAAAAAGAAACTAGAGACTTGCTAAAATTCAATGAAATGAAGGCACAACTTACCCAAACTTATAGGAAACAATGAAAGCAGTGCTACCAGCAAATATCATAGCACTAAGTGCCTCCAGAAAAAAAGTGGGAGACATCTGATACAAGCAACTTAATGGCACACCTCAAAGTCCTGGAAAAAAAAAAAAAAAGAAGCATACATACCCAAGAGGAGTAGACTTTGGGAAATCATCAAACTTAGAGCTGAAATCAATGAATTAGAAACAAAGAAAACAATTCAAAGAATGAAAGAGACCATGAACTGGTTCTTTAAATCAACAAGATAGACAAACCTTAGCCAAATTAACTAAAAGGCAGAGAGAAACTATGCAAATCTGAAAGATAAGAAACAAAAATGGGGACATAACAGACACTGAGGAAATCCAAAAAATCATTAGGGCTTACTATAAAAGCCTATATGCCACAAAATTTGAAAATCTAAAGAAATCTAAAGAAAATTTATCAAAATTTTCTTGATAAACTCCATCTACCAAAATTAAATCAAGATCAGGTAAATAGATTGAATAGTCCTATATATCCCAAGAAAAAAGAAGCATTCATCAAAAGTCTCCATTAAAAAAAAAAAAAAAAAAAAAAAGCCCAAGGCCAGATAGTTTCAGCACAGAATTCTACCAGACCTTCAAAGAAGAGCTAACTCCAGTTCTCTTAAAACCGTTAAAGCAAACAGAAACAGAAGGAACATTACCAAACACATTCTATGAAACCATAGACACCTTGATACCTAGACCACATAAAGACCTAACAAAAAAAGAAAACTTCAGACTTATCTCTCTTATGCACATTGATGCAAAAATACTCAATAAAACATGTGCAAACCGAATCCAGGAACACACAAAAGGTATCATTCACCATGAGGAAGTAGGCTTCATCCCAGGCATGTAGGGGTGGTTCAATATACGGAAATGCAGCAATACAATCCACTACATAGACA
The DNA here is from genome assembly GCA_028658305.1 of Pachyuromys duprasi. Taxonomy (NCBI): domain Eukaryota; kingdom Metazoa; phylum Chordata; class Mammalia; order Rodentia; family Muridae; genus Pachyuromys; species Pachyuromys duprasi. Next base: position 18,821,415 of record CM053767.1, read on the forward strand.
AAATGAAGGAGAAAAACCACATGATCATCTCCTTAGATGTCGAAAAAACATTTGACAAAATCCAACACCCATTCATGTTTAAAGCCTTGGAAAGATGAGGGATACAAGCCACAAACCTAAACATAGTAAAGACAATATACAGCAAGCCTATAGCCAATATCAAACTAAACGGAGATGAATGTAAATCAATCCCACTGAAATCAGGGAAAAGGCAAGGCTGCCCACTCTCTCCATATCTCTTCAACATAGTACTTGATGTCCTAGCTAGAACAATAAGACAACTAAAAGAGGTCAAGGGGATACATATTAGAAAGGAATAAGTCGAAGTATCACTATTTGCAGATGATATGATAGTATACATGACTGACCCCAAAAACTCAACTTGAGAAAACCTTCAGCTGATAAACACCTTCAAGAAAGTGGCTGGATACAAAATTAACTCAAAAAATAAAATCAGTAGCCCTCTTGTATATCAAAGACAAAAGGGCCAAGAAAGAAATTAGGGAAACAAAACCCTTCACAATAGACACTAATAAAATAAAGTACCTTAGGGTGACTCTAACCAAGCAAGTGAAAAACCTGTTTGAAAAAAACTTCAAGTCTCTGGAGAAAGAAATAGAAGAAGATAGCAGAATATGGAAAGATCTCCCATGCTCATGGATCGGTAGGATTAACATAGTGAAAATGACCATTATGCCAAAAGCAATCTACAGATTCAATGCAACTGCCATCAAATAACACAATTCTTTATAGACCTTGAAAGAACAATTCTCAAATTCAAAGCAAAACCCAGAATTGCCAAAACGATCCTGTACAAAAACAGATCATCTGGAGGGATCTCCTTCCCTGATAGAAAGCTGTACTACAGAGCAATAATAATAAAAACTGCGTGGTACTGACATAGAAAGAGACTGGTGGATCAATGCAATCGAATAGAAGACCAAGAAAAAAACCCACACAGATACAGATACTTGATTTTTGACAAAGAAGCCAGAACCATTCAATGGAAAAAAGACAGCATCTGCAACAAATGGTGCTGGTCTAACTGGATGTCTACATGTAGAAAAATGCTAACAGATCCATATTTATAACCCTGCACAAAACTAAAGTACAAGTGGATTAACGACCTCAACATAAAACCAGACACACTAAATCGGTAAGAAGAAAAAGTGCGGGAGAGCCTTGACCAAATTGGCACAGGAGACAACTTCCTGAAGAAAAGACCAATAGCACAGGCTCTAAGATCAACCATCAATAAATGGGACCTCATAAAACTGAAAAACTTCTGTAAAGCAAAAGACACAACCACCAGATCAAAATAACAGCCTATAGACTGGGAAAGGATCTTCACCAACCCTATATCTGACAGAGGGTTAATATACAGCATATCTAAAGAAGTCAAGAAATTAAAAAACAACAAAACAAGTAAACCAATTTAAAAACAGGGTACAGAGCTACACAGAGAATTCTCTGTAGAATATAGAATGGCCGAGAAACACTTAAAGAAATGTTCAACGTCCTTAGTCATCAGGGAAATGCAAATCAAAAAGACCCTGAGATTTCACCTTACGCCCATCAGAACGGCCAAGATAAAAAAACTCAAGTGACAATACATGCTGGAAAGGATGTGGACAAAGGGGAGCCCTACTCCATTGTTGGTGGGAATGCAAACTTGTACAACCACTTTGGAAATCAATCTGGTGCTTTCTCAGACAATTAGGAATAGTTCTTCCTCAAGATAAAGCCATATCCCTCCTACGCATATATCCAAAAATATGCCCAAGGACATTTGCTCAACCATGTTTGTAGCAGCTTTATTCATAATGGCCAGAACCTGTAAACAACCTAGATGCCCCTCAGCTGAGGAATGAATACAGAAATTGTGGTATATTTACATAATGGAATACTACTCAGCAATTAAAAACAAGGAAATCACGAAATTTGCAGGCAAATGGTGGGATCTAGAAAAGATCATCCTGAATGAGGTATCACAGAAGCAGAAAGACACACATACTATATACTCACTTATAAGTGGATATTAGACATATAATATAGGATAAACATACTAAAATCTGTACACTTAAGGAAGCTAAGCAAGAAGGAGTACTCTGAGTAAAATGATAAATCCTCACTCAGAGAGGCAAAAGGGATGGACATCGGAAGAGGGAAAAAACAAGAAATAGGAAAAAAGCCTATCACAGAGGGCCTCTGAAAGACTCTACCTGTTAGGGTATCAAAGGAGATGGTGAGACTCATAACCAAACTTTGGCAGAGTGCAGGGAATCTTATGAAAGAAGGAGATAGGAAGACCTGGAGGGGACAGGAGCTCCATAAGGAGAGCATTAGAACCAAGAAATCTAGGCCTAGGGGTCTTTTCTGAGACTGATACTCCAACCCAGGACCATGCACGGAGATAACCTAGAACGCCTGCACAGATATAGCCCATGGCAGCTCAGTCTCCAAGTGGGTTTCCCTAGTAAGGGGAACAGGGAACAGAGACTGTCTCTGACATGAACTCAGTGGCTGGCTTTTTGTTCACTTGATGGGGGAACAGCCTTACCAGGCCACAGAGAAAGAACATAACCAGTCTTGATGAGACCTCATAGGCTAGGGTAAGATGGAAGGAAAGGAGGACCTTCCCTATTTGTAGACTTGGAGAGGGGCATGGGAGGAGATGAGGGAGGGTAGGATTGGGAGGGAATGAAGGAGGGGGCTACAGCTGGGATACAAAGTGAATAAACTGTAATTGATATAAAAAAATTTAAATTTAAAAGTAACAAAAACACATACAAATAATAAAGGCAGTAACTGGCAGAACCCTGATCTCCTCCAAATTAACAATATTCATACAGAAACAGAAAAACTTATATAAGCATATAAGGTCAGGCATACTAGCACTCTTTTTTAATTTTTAATTTAATTTCTAATCAGTAACTTTTTTAACCTCATGAACTTTGTTATAAACAAAGAAAACCTTGAAAATAAATAAAATCATCACACATCAAAATTAACCAAACACACACCAAAATTAACTACACCCAAAGTCCATGCAACTTAACAAACTTACAAGCAGTTAGAATTGATACATTGAAAGAGATCAAAGTTCAAAGGTGGCTTGTGTTATTAGTAAGGCCGTACTTAAAACAATAAAAAAAATTTAAATTAACTTTACATAGGGTTAAGCAATAGATGAAGGGCTCTTAGAACTCATGACAAAAGATAATATAACTACCTAAATAAAAAAAGTTCGTTAGTACTCAACACCTCCAGTCAAAGATGACAAACAATGCATAACATCTATCTGCTCCCTATATAAATTCTAAAATTCGTAAGTAAAAAAGATTTTTAAATGCATAAAAACCTTCCAGGACAAAGAAAATGGAAAGGATGAGGAGAAAAATCTGGAACCTGGAATTCAGAAGAGCTCAGTAAAACTGGAAAACATCAGTCATCAGCCATACTGCACTTGAAGTCTGAAAAGATAAACCAGTAACTGATGAGTTAAACATCTCTGCAACTGGGAAAAAACAACAACAACCAGAACTGAAAGCAAGAGCTGCCTGGTAGTGAGTTTATGGAAAATTTCATCCTCCTGAGTCCATTTCAAATTACATGCAGCCCAGGAACTTCATGGAGGGCACAAAGATCGGAAAACATGGGAGAGAAGATAAATCAAAATGGACACTGACGCTGGAGATCCAACACCACTTCCACCGGCTTCTAATGAGAAGCTTGTGGCTTTTTTTCAAGCAGGCTACTGCAAGAGGCTTCATCAGGGCTTTCATGCAGTTGTGACACAATACATAGTAAAGGCCACAAGTGACAACTGCCCTTGTAACAGTTGCCAACAGTTTTTGAAACATTTAAGATGTAATTCAAAAAACCAAAAGAACAAATTAAAAATGGATGGAGGTGGAACTATTCCCAATTTTCTGAGGACGCGCCAAACTGATTTCCAAAGTGGTTGTACACGTTTGCACTCCCACCAGCAATGGAGGAGGGTTCCCCTTGTTACACATCTTCGCCAACATGGGCTGTCACTTGATTTTGTTGATACCCCTCCTGAAGATATAACCAAAAGATGCTCCACCATACAACAAGGACACTTGTTCAACAGCTTTATTGTTCATGGAAGGTTTATTCATAAAAGCCAGAAACTTGAAACAGCCTAACTGTCCCTCAACTAAAGAATAAATAAAGAAAATGTGGTACATTTACACAAGGGAATAATACTCAGCTTTTAAAAACATTAAGGACATTATGAAATTTGAAAGCAAATGAATGGAGCTAGAAAATATCATCCTGAGTGAGTTACCCGGACTCAGAAAGATACGCATGGTATGTACTCACTAATAAGCATCTATTAGCCATAACGTGCAGGATAACCATGCTACAATTTGCAGACCTAAAGAAGCTAAGTAGGACCCAAGGGAGGATGCTTAAGTCTCAGTCAGAAGAGAAAATGGGGTTAGAGGACTGAAGGGATGAGGGAAGGACTGGGGGAGAGGAGGAAGGAAAGCAACAATTGAGATGTAAAATAAATAAATTAATTAATACAATGAAAAAATGATGTGCAATGAGAAAGTATGAGACACAATTTCATTATCCACAGAGGTCAACAAATTTGTTCCAACAGGAATAAAATGTTCTGGTTTAGTCTCTCTGTCTCTGTCTGTCTGCCTGTCTCTCTGTCTCTCTCTGTCTCCTTCTCTCTCTTCTTCTCCCTCTTCCTTTCCTTCTTAGGCCAAAAAGGTTGCTCAGATGATAAAAGTAATTGCCATGTAAGTATAATGACCTGAGTTTGATCCCTAGAACCTATATAAATGTGTAAGAGCAAAACAAACTCCACAATGTTGTCCTCTGAAACCCACATATGTACCATGGCACGTGCATGCCTGTGAGCACAAGCATGTGGGTTCGCGTGCACACACACACACATAAGCATACATGCTCACACAATAAACAAGATGAAGAATTAATTTTCTGGAAAAAGTCACAAAATTGTTGTTTAAATTTAGTGCAATGAGTATTAATGACAATAGTAATAGTCATAAAGGATGATGATGATAAATAAGTAAAAACTACTAATAGCAGAATGAGAGCTGAGATGTTCACTACTGATCCCCAGGCACTCACAAGCTAGCAAAATTACATTATCAGTAACTTCAAACCACAAGTGAATAGATAACTGCACCATTCCTTTGCAACCTGCTAATTTTCACATAAAATGGAAATAACTCAGAATAGGTCTATAGATCGAATTTAAAAGAATTAGATAATGCCAGGTACACACTGTATCACAGATGAATTCTACCAAATATTTAAAAACATTATAACAGTTCTCTACAATTCCTTCCACAAGATAGAAGCAGGAGCAATCATTTCTAATTTATGAAACCAGCACTGTAGTTACATCAAAGAACAAAGATATTCCAGGTTCAGAGACTGATGCCATTTGCCAGCATGGGAATGGTCCCCAGTAACCACTAGGAACTCAGAGCCACAATGGGGAAGAGGAATATTCACCACAACCCGGTATGATATACTCCCTGAGGAAGGCTGCTTGGCACTTAAAAACCAATTAATATAATTCATCATATCAGCAGGCTAAAGAGAACAAAGACTGAGCACATTACAGTGTTATTTATGGAGGCAAGATCTGAGGCACAACTTGCTATCAATTAGTGGGGGTGCAGTGGGGGTGGAATCTGAATAAATTACAGCAAACTGAAATAACAGTATAAGAATGCCACAATAAAAGGACGTTTCATTCTGTGTTCACCCAAGAAAATGTCCACGTTGTACTTAAGAAGTGAGATTTCAAGCTAATATATTTGATGCTGTTTTTATAAACCAGAATAAACAGGTGCGTATGTCTGCCCGAGTACCTCTCTATCCGAAACACGGAGAAGCCTAGAACTCCTAGTACTGCAATGCTACCACTGCTGAAGGAGCTAGGACTGCCTGGCAGCCAAGGAAAGGGGGTGTGGCTTCTCCCCTATGAACCTGTTTAACTTAAAGCAACTACCTGTTGCTCAAAAATCTGTTGAGAGGGTCTCGGGGAGCAGGTAAGAAGATGTTGCCTCCCATCATTACTGTGAGGTAAGGTTATACAGTAAAAGGAGCACTCACTGCTCTTGCAGAGGGTCCAGGTCTGTTCCCAGCACTTACATGGCAGCTCACCACTGCCTGAAACTCCCCTTCCAGGGCATCCAACACTGTCTTCTGCCACCGGGGCGGGGGAAGGGGGATGCCTGCATGCACGTGTTGCACACAAACCCAGGCAGGCAAAGACACATGCACATAAAAGCAAGAAATGAGTATATAAAAGACTATATCAAAGACATTTTATGCGTCGCTGGTACCTAATCAAGAAACCTAACTACTCAGGAACAGCTGCACAGATTAAAATGTACAAATACCTTTCTTCTTCCGAAGAGTTCATATTCTCTCCATAAAGAAATAAAGTAAGTCCTTCCTCTACAGAAGCGATTCTCGCCAAAATATCAGCTATGTGAATCAGAGCTGTTTCAGAGCACTGTGAAGCAGCCTGCACATTAAAAAAAAATTGACATGACACGTCATATAATTTTACAATGCAGCAAGGGTGGTGTATAGGCTAATAAAGTTATATGACTACCACCACAACAGAAACATTCGCAACTTCTGGTTGTGAAATAATATATCTGAGTTAAATGTGTCATTAGATTATATTCTTTTAGCAGCAGAGCTGATGAGGCGAATAAATCCGAGACTCCCACCTGTGCCTGCTATTGAGGCTGACTGCCTGTATTACAGTTTCATGTGCAATTCTGCTTACCAAACACTGTAGCTCCTTCCCTGTTTGCATTATCTTGTGCTTCTCACATAACATATTCTTGCAAATTCATCAAGTTGTATGTGGTATCTAATACACTATGATTTGGTCCGATTGATGCCATCCTTTATCACCTAACTGAGTAAAGATCAGCAAGGGACGGCCAGTTCATGAGTTGGTCAATAGCCAGTAACATCACCCACTCAGCAAACAAGCTGGGCCAATCATTACCTGCTCATTTTATAGGGAAGTGTTAGTACAGTTTGGCCTACATGAGAAAAGAGCACATAACAAATCTTGAAACCTGGATATTACATTAATAATAAAGTCACCTGACAGAAAACTCCTGGTATTTAGGGTCTACTTATGGCTTTAGGCCTGCACAAATGCTAATGTCCACATCCTCTGTATTTTAAAATGTGTATCTTTAAACTAATAGACTATTTAAACATTCATGAATCCACTGGCAAACATGAGTCAGGTATAATCCCCTAAAATTACATATGGTAGAGGCTAGAAGGATGGCTCAGTGGGTAAGAGCTAATGAAGTGCAAAGACCCTAGTTCAAATACCTAAGATCCACATATGAAACCAGGAGAGGCTGTATGTGTCTCTAACCTTAGTGAGGAGGTAGGGACAGGAAGAATGCTCGGGCTTCCTGCTTGGCAGTTCAGCCGCAAGCTCAGAGAGACAATCTGTCTCTGAATAACACAGAAAGTGGAAGTGAAGGGTACAAAACGTGCTCCCATGACCCCCAGGAACACATGTGTAAAGGCATGCAAACCTTCACACACATGTATCTACACCCCGCACACATATATATTCACTCTGTGTGTGCATGTTTGTGTGTGTGTAAGAGAGATAAAACGGGGGTGGTGGTGATGATGATGATGATTACTGCTATTTGGCAATTTGAAAAAGTAGAGAAGTACCAGGTCTCTGGACATCTGTAGTGATTATTTTGCTTATGACTACCAGATGTGGCGGTGATGTGTCCAATGTGGGGGAGAGCAGTCACTCCCTGGTTTGGATCCTGGACTGTGTGAGTGCAGCTGAGCAGCATGCATCAGCATGTTTCTGAACTGTGGGTGCAATGTCAACAGCTCCTTCCAGCTATGTCCACACCGTGATGGAGCACCCCCTGTAGTGGGAGGTAACATAAACACACCTTATTCTTCCCTATACTCACAATGCCCCACACAAAGCACCCATGTGGTAGTGTTATGTGACTCCAGATACCTGAAATCAGGTATTAGATGTCTAATCTTTTCTATTTAAATTATTTTCCTGAGTCATTTTGTCACAGCAGTAATAAAGAACAAAGAAAGAACACACACATATCTGTAGTAATTCCAGCTCTTCAGAAGCCAAATGAGGTAGGAAAACTGAGAATCTGAGGCTAGCCTAAACAACATACAAAGATTCTGTGCCAAGGAGAAATTTATATGCATGTGTATTTATGTAGGTACCTATGTATTTATGTGTATGTGCTGTGTGTACATATGCACACAGAAAAGAGATGTAGATCATGCATACAACAGGTACACATGACACTATAACCAACTCTATTAGATAATCTATTTTCATACAAACTACTTTTCTTGAAACCTCTATCTAGAAGGTAGTTCTTCTCTCATACACATTACTGCATAGTTATACTTGTACCCACATACTTTTTCATACACAATTTTGCTTTAGAACTTTCTGTTGCTCATGTTAAGTATCTGTTGTTTAGAAGGTAATTGGAGTAACTTCCTTAAAGTTAAAGTATTTCTACTGCCTTCCATATTGGCAGTACCATAACTGAGCACTGGCAGAACACTGGCTCAATGGGTTATATTGGATATCTTACATTACATACATATCAACTGTATATCAGGGGACTCACCAACACTCAAAAGGGAACAGTTCAAAGCCAGCAAGATGGCACTTGCCACCAAGCCTGATGATCTGAGTTACATCCCTGGGACACACGTGGTAGAAAAGGAGAAGACTCACAAAGTTGTTGCAACCTCTATATGTGCAACACAGCATATGAATGCCATCCAAATAAATAAATGCAATACCAAAAAAATCGAATAATAATTCAAATATAACACACCTGCAGAAGAACATGGCACAAAAAAAACAGAAAAAAGGAAGAACACCTTAGTCTGCACAGGACAGGATGTTTTCATGTGTAGCAGATTTTACTCCAAGGAGGAGGGAATTGAATAAACATAGGGTATATCAGAACACTGTTTAGGTAATATAAACAGTACATACATATAGCAATCTTTATAAAAGCCAAGCTAAAAACAGTGGCATTTATGCAGCAAGCAACAATCCACAAAATATTTTATAATCCAATGAAGTGTGGCTCAGGAGGGAGAAAAAACATGTAAAAATATTACAAGGCAGATAAAAAACGTTAACTCCAGCTTCTTGTGTGCTCTAAGGACACCGACAAGAAGCTGAAGTCAGAGGAGAGGAGGGATATGTTGGACACACGGCAGTCCTGGTGAGGACACCATCTTCAGCACATGCTAGATGTCTGAACGTGGAGCAGGTCCCTTCCCTCAGCCTCAGCTCATTCTTCCATGACATTCTCTAGCACAATGAAGTGCCCTGTGTGAACTGGGAAGACAGCATGGCTGTTCAGTTCTGGGGCTATAAAAGCCTTCTCTCTCACACCAGTTCTCCATACTTGCAGCGTTGGCTCTTTAGAAATATAATTGTATTCCCAAAAGCTATAAAACTGCCATTAAAATATGTAGGACATTCACAAGATTTATTACATCCATAAGACAAATAGCTTCTTAATAGAGTAACTTTCTTTCTCCATTTTTCACACCAACAGAACTGAGTTTGATTAGGAAAAAATAAGATTGGTATGTATTTGCCATTCCTACCTACCACCTGTCACAGCTAATAAAGCAAATAACTGCATAAACTTACTTAACAAATAGAGATTCATAAGAGCAAAAACTACCGGTAAGAAATTTCTGTAAAAAAAATCTCAACCATATCAGAAATGAAGAGCCAATGAATGTTAACCTATTACACTAGCCACTGAAGAGGGGCTTTTTCTTCTTTAGCGACACGCACCGCAGTTCCTTTCATCAAGTTATGAATGGGCTGGAGAAGGGCCTCTGTCACAGTGCTGTTGTACAAGCACTCAACAGCACATTCTTTCTGATCGCAGAGAATCCGTAGAACATCGGTCACCATACTTGCAGGAGAATAATTCTCTGAGAAACAGAGGGAACAAAACAGGAAGTCAAAACACTGCTTAGTGCTGCATTCCCCCAGGCACTATCTACGGTTCCATAAAGTTCAGAGGGAAATCTGTTGTTTAAAATCACACGACTAAACCAAAAGATGAGAACTATAAACTGAAACTTATCTCAATTAGCTTGCTATCTCCTCAAGCTAATAAAAAGACAGGAAAAGAAAAGAAAAAAAGACAATAAAACATTTTTCAGTTAGACACCAAATCAGGCCCTGACATTAAAGATATGGCTGGAAGATGACTCAACTTTTTGCCTCTAAGAAAACTAGTTTATTACATTCACTTCTGTTCATTTTTTTTAATGTGCTTGGGTATATAAGCTTAGTAGGAAATTTAACAAAGCATTTAGATAAAACCACAAGCAGAAGAGAAACACAGAAGAATGGACATCCTTTAAAACATAAGTTAGGAAGCCAAAAGTATAATATAGTTGGATCAGCCGCTGAAATAATTATTTTTTGATATTAGATATTTAATCTACTTAATTTATGAGTACTCTAGAAAGAAACAGCATAAAACTAAAGAGGTTTTTAATTAATGTTACAGTAGTCTTCAGTCCATAAGCATGCTACCTTCAAGTTGATACCTGACCAAAAGAAAAAGGATTTTTCACCCAGTTCCAGCTGAGAAACATTTTTGCATCGAAAAACACTATCAGTGAGTACTTAGCTATTCATATGCTATAGGGGAATGCCTTCTGAACTAAGTATTGCAGTCTGAGAAGAAAGACAGAGACAGTTGACTAAACAATAAACCAAAATACTGAGTATATTTAACAAGGGAAGATGGTTTTCATTAAAAACAAAATGCTGTAGAAGCACAAGCACGTAGGTCTTAAGCTAGAACCCCATTTGTATAAATGCTATAAAGGCAGAAGAGGGTCTTTACACAGGACTCTCACAGTTAAGAGCAATACTCTCTTACAACCACACTGGACAAACGTACATGTATTCTATATCTAACATGTAGCCCAATCCACCTTTTCTCTTACTCCACTTCCTCTCAGAATTTGTGCTAACATTTCTAAGGTGTTTCTGAATTTTAGAAGACTATAGTTATTATTTCTGATATTATGTTTTACTTTGAAGATTTTTATTGATATGCAGAAGAAAAATAGAAATTACTTTAAATAGTAATAATTTAGAACATTTTCAAAAGCTGGTCAACATGCCTAGAAGCAAATCTCTTTTTCTTTACACTTAACAAAGGATCCTGAAAACAACTAAAGTTTTGGATTTGAACAATGTGACTATGCCCTAGTGTGTCCCTCTTAAAGAAAGTTGTGTTTTTGTTTATTTTTTTATTTGACAGAAGGCACAGCTGAGAGACACTGAATTTTAAAAGATTTTGGATCTTAAAAGATACTGGCTATTTTAAAGAAACTAAATTGTTAGATGGTTGATTTTTTTTTAAAGAGTGTGGGACTTGTAAAATTTGGAGTAATTTATATTGTGATGTTCCTATTAATGTGATATCTTGAGGATGAATGAGAAAGGAAAGTTATAGCTTAATAGTGATGTGTTTGCGTGTCAAGCTGACAGATCAGCTGTACTGACGGCTCTTATGTCAACTTGACACAAGCTAGAGTTACTCGAGAGGAGGACGCCTCAATTGGCAAAAGGCCTCAATAAGATCCGGCTGCAGAAAGGCCTGCCAAGAATTTTCTTAGTGATTGCTGTGGGAGGACCTGGCCCACTGTGGAAAGGGCCACCACTGAGCAGGTGGTCCTGGGTTCTACAATAAAGCCAACTGAGCAAGCCATGATAAGCCAGCCATAATGGGCCAGCTATGACCTCTGCATCAGGTCCTGCCTCCAAGTTCCGGCCTGTTTGAGTTCCTGTCCTGACTTCCTTCAATAATATGCAGTGATATGGAAATGTAAGCCAAATAAATCCTTTCCTCCCCAAGTTGCTTCAGTTATGGTGTTTTATTGCAGCAATAGTAACTAGTACAAACCAAAACAAGCAATCTTTTCAAAAGACCTTAGAAAGCACAAAGGGCAGAAAATAACAAAAAGAGAACACATCAATTAATCAAATTTCTCTTGCCATCACTTGAGAACATCTTGATATTAAGAAAAATTAAAATTCTCAGGCAAGCTTATTCTAAATTAACATATTAATAGATTAGAAATGTCTTAAATCATCTATGAACAAAATTAAGTTTCATAGCTTACTTCAGAACCAATGTAATGTCTTACAAGTGATATGAGTCTTAAGAAACCCATTTACCAAAATAGATAAGTATCCCAAACATCTACATGAGAGAATACTTAAATGTTTGACTATTTCTTTTCTTCCATTTAAAATACATGTATCATGGGTTGAATGTTCACCAAAATTAATCAATAAACCAATCAATTGGAGGAAGCATTTACCTGAATATGCAACTGATGTCATCTTTGGACAACTTGGTGAATGATAGATAAGTTGAGTAAACAAAACCAGCAGATTTGTGAGAGACATTGACTCTTTACAAAAGAAAGAAAGAAGTAATTTGTAACATGTTTGCAACCTAAGAGACATGTAACTCATTCCTCTTACCTGTAAGGTTACATCATAGTTTCTATGTAAACCCAGTCAGAAGAGAGCTGTGAACCAGCAGACATGACTCCAGAATAGAACGTAATAACAAGGCAACGCCTTCTGCACTGTGCTAAGGCAAAGTTCTGGCATGTTTGGAGCTAATCATTTAAATCCACAACAGACGCAAGTGTCTCACTATGGCTATTTAAGTTAATTCAATTATGATAAGTAAAATTCAGCTTAATATGTTGGTCCAGCTGGCTTTTTTAGTACAGTAAAACATGGCCAACATTTTTTTCCATCAAAGACTGAGTAGTAAGTAATTTTAAATATGCACACAAACCATTTCTATCACAAACATGCAATCTGGATACTGTAGCACTAGTTAGCCATATACAATCAATAAATAAATGATGAGTATAATTATTTACCAATCAAACCAGGAGTATTTAGCCTTCATGTTTTCTACATGCCACAAAATAGTTTAATAGTTGAAAAAAAAAAAGCATGCTTAATGCACAAGGGTACAGAACAGATAGAGGACCAAGTTAGGAGGTTAGGCCCACAGGCTATAGTTTACCAAGACTTGCTATAGAATCTTTCATTAAAATATTCAGGAAAACTATATAACTCAAAGTTGACTGCTGGCTTCTGCTCTTTCAAAGGAAAGCAGCCTTAGGCATACTATGTTGACTTTCTTGCACAACCATAAACATGACATATTACCTGCCATGGTCACCATATTTACTGTTACTTTTCGGATGGTTTGCTGAATTCTGTTCTATCCTGTGTTCTTAGTACAGATATAATATCTTGGGAAAATTAAAGATGATAACTGATCTCAGTTTGCTAAATTAAATTAGACAGGGTAAAAACAATCTAGGAATATATGATATGATACTCCCCTAAACATAATCCTGTATGCTGACTGCTTTTCATCAACATGACACAAGCTAGAGTTATCTGATAGGAAGGAACCTCAGCTAAGAAAATGTCTCCCTGTGATCAGGCTGGAAGCAAACCTGCAGAGCATTTTTCTTAATTAGTGATAGATGTGGGTGGGACCAGCTCATGCTGGATGGTGCCACTCCTGGGTCCTGGGTTATATAAGAAAAGAGGCTGAGCAAGCCGCTGAAGCAACTCGGTAAGCAGCAGCCCCTCTGTGGCCTCCAGCTCCTGCCTCCAGAGCCCTGCCCTGAGTTCCTGCCATGGCTTTCCTCAGTGATGGACTTAGAAGCTTTAAAGTAAAATAAACCATTTTTTCTCAAGTTGTTTATGGTCATGGTGTTTCATCACAGCAACAGAAACCCAAACTACGACAGAAATTCCCAAGTTGCATATTAATATCACAATATAGAACCTAATATAAATTTAAGTCTCACAGTTTTTAAAAATTCAAAAACTTTTAGTTTACTCTCTTTAAATCTGCAAAATCCCTAAAGTATCAAGTCTCTCTAAAATATCTGGGGTCCTTCTAAAACATCCCAAATCTCTGTCAGGTTCCTAAGCCTCTCTGCAATTCAAAAAGTCTCTCCACTGTGGGCTTCTGTAAAATAAAAAAATAAATTACATAGTTTCTTGCTTCAAGAAGGGAGTCTCAGAGCACAGGCACAATCAAATCAGAGCACGACACCATCCAGCAGTGCACAAAGTTCAGTGTTAATGTATACAACCCAGTCACAATGGCTGGACTCCAACAGGCTCCATTTTGCCTGCTCTGCCATTCACATCACAAGCAGCTTGTCTTGGAGGCTCAGGATAGCTCTAATCCACAACTGCTCTTCTCTTCAGCAGTTTGATGGCACCAGTGTCTCCAAAACACTAGAGTCGCTCCTGCAACTGGGCTATGCCTTCTTCAATAGCTTTTCCTAGCCTCCCTTTAGGAACTCTGACCCTGCCGCCTGATGATACTCTTCAGCGTCTCTCTATGACCCTTTCAATCCTGGGGCTTTAGTGCTAATTAAGTCTGCACCTTCACCAATGGCTTCTCCCATACTCTCACAAATCCAAGTCTCAGGTACTCACCATGATTCCTTCATGCCTTAAAAACAGTACTACCCAGTGACTTTTGTCCATTACCAACTGTGCTGACCCTGAGGAGGAAACATTTCCCAGAAGATTTTGCCTCAGTAATTTTGCCTTAATCACAACTGATTTTTTAGTCCTAGCTGATGAGCTGAATGAAGGTTTCTCTTTAGTGATTCTTAATTCAAACTAGCACTTAAACTGCCTCAGTAGAATCTTTAAGGGACTCTGAACCTTACCAAGCCAAACCTCCACTGTCTGTATTGCTCGCAAGATCCTTATCATCTAGGCACCCACAGAACGGCCCACAGAGCTTAGTGAACTCCGCGGCACTGCAGGCCCAAAGTTCCAAAGTCCTTCCACAATCCTCCTCAAAACAATACAGTCAGTCCTGTCACAGCAACACCCCAAGACTTAGTACCAATTTCTGTCTTAGTTCGGGTTTCTGTTGCTGCGATAAAACAGCATGACCAAAAGCAACTTGGGGAGGAGAGGGTTTACTTCATATTACAGCTTCTAAGGCCATCACTGAGGAAAGCTATGACAGGGACTCAGGGCAGGAACCTGGAGACAGGCGCTGAGTCAGAAGCCATGGAGGACTGTTGCTTATTGACTTGCTCTTCATGGCTTGCTCAGCCTTCTTTCGTATTGAACCTGGGACCACTAGCCCAGGAATGGCACCACCCAAAATGAGCTGGTCCCATCTATACCCATCACTAAGAAAATGCCCTGCAACCTGATATTATGAAGAAAGAAAGAAAAAAAGAAAGGAAAGAAAGAAAGGACAGAGGAAGAAAGAAGAAAAAAAGAAACAGAAAGAAAAAGAGAGACAGTAACTAGCAAGTACCTTGTAGGATCACAAAATTTCATTTTCATTGATATAATCATTCCATTTTCACAAACTAAAATACAGAAACATAGGATGAGTGACTTCCTCAAAAGGTCAGAGAAAATCTGTAGGCTACCCCCAAGTTTTAAAAAGTCTTCTGGTTTTATATCCAGAACTGAATCACCAGGTAGTCTACAGTTTTGAAAAGAGAAAAAATAAGAATGAAATTCATATACAGCAATAAGCATATGCTGAACCTAAAAAATAAAAATAAAGACAAAAACTCAAAATCTCTTGTGACTAAAAGGCATGTAGCTAGGTACCTATGCTGGTTAGTTACTTTTGTCAACTTGACACAAGCTAGAGTCACCTGGGAAGAGGAAGCCCCTATCAGATTGCCTGCAGGCAAGTCTGTGAGGCGTTTTCTTGCTTGACAGTTGATGGGAGAGGGCCCAGCCCACTGTGGGTAATGCCACCTCTGGCACGTGGTCCTGGGGTGGATAAGAAAGCAGGCTAAAGCAAGCCATGGGAAGCAAAGGCAGTTAGTAGTTCTCCTCCATGGCCTCTGAGTCAGACTTCTGTATTGAATTCTCCAAGTTTCCATACTGAATTCCTTCCCAGACTTCCCTTCATTGTAGGCTACAAGCAGTAAGATGAAATAAAGCCTCCCTGCATTAAGTTGCTTCTGGTCATAGTATTTGATTGCAGCAATGAAGAACAAGCTACTATGGTGCCCTAGCTGACTGTGGTAGTCTGAATAAGCGTGGCCCCCATAGGTTCACAGACTTGAATGCTTAATCACCAGGGAATGGCAGTACTTGAAAATGATTAAAAGGTCTGGCCTTACTGAAGGAAGTGTATCAATGGAAATGAGCTTTTGAAGTTTCAAAAGCCCAATGTAGGCCCAGTGTCTCTCCCTTCCTGCTGCATGTGTATTTGGATGTAGACCTCTTAGCTACCTCTACAACACCATGTCTGTCCGCATGACAACATGCCCCCAGCCATGATGATAATGGACTAAACCTTTGAAACTGTAAGCCAGCCCCAATTAAATGCTTTCTTGTATAAGAGTTGCAATGGTCATGGTGTCTCTTCACAGCAATAGAACAGTGACCAAGACAGATTCCAAGACAGATTTACAACTATGAACCTGGGTGCTGTAAATCTTATCAGACCTTTTCCTAGTCATTTGTTCTAATTATACTTACCTTTTCTATTCTTCAGCTTTATGGGGAATAATTTTCTGCCTTGTTTATAGATCAACAATCTTCCTAAAAGGCACAGTGAGTGAATGAAATAAATATATTGCAATTCTTGTCCTGAGTAGTAGAAATTTTTTTGCTTGTTTCCTTAAAAGAGAAGCAAACCAGATCATTTATTTTAATGTTACATTTCACAACACCTGTCTTAAACGACCCCTGAAAATCAAAGATGACATCATTTATATTAGAAAACCTCCTGATATAAACTTTAAACATCTGTTTTCCTTATTATTTCCTATAACCTTTTACAACAGATCTGAAGGCAAGTAGTCATTATAATAGTCACAACTGTTGCCAGTATTAAATCTAAAAATACCATCATATTGCCAGAGTTATCCATCACTAAAGACTTCAAAAAAAAATGAAAGAAAGAAAAGAAAAGGTGGGAAGACGTCAACAGAAAAAGTATTTATTTTTAACCACTGTGCTGGTTTTAATTGTCATCTTAACAGAACCTACTAACCCTTAGGATGAGAGTCTTAATGAAAAATACCTAGATCAGGTTGGCTTGTGAGCATGTCCTTGGGAAACTGTTTTCATTGTTAATTGGTATGCAAAAACCATGGCCATTATGGGTGGTATAATTCCCTAAGCAGGAGGTCCAGTACAATATAAAAGTACAAACTGGGAGCAAGGATATATGTTTTTATTCTCTCTGTGTAATTAATTGTGGAAGTGATATTTTAATCTCCTGCTTTGACTTCCCCCATAATAACAGACTGTAACCCAGAATTGTCAGCCAAATAAACTCTTTCCCTCCCATCTGTTGCCTTTTGTCACAGCAACAGAAATGGAACTGGGCAACCACATAAAGAGCCAACACAGATAACGTCTATGGAAATATTCCAATATTGAATAACCTCTGAAACACATTTGACATGGTTCTGGTCCCAAGCATTTTGAATAAAGGATATTCAGCTTGCACCACATATAGTGGGTCATATTGATTACAACCAAGTTTGCAACCAAAGTTTGAATCTCTAAAATAGGGATTACCCAATACATAGTCTCCATTCATTTACCTATCACCTATATGATCAAGGTGTATTGTGTATCAACTTTACAAGATATTCACTGATATTTAGAACTAGTCAGAAGGTCTAGGGAGAGAGCTAAGTCAAGAAACTTCTTACTTTGAAAGAACAGGAATTGAGTTTCATCCCCAGAACACATTAATAACAAACAACAAACAAAAAGGCATAGCAGCATATGCTTATAATCCCAGCACAGGGACCATGAAGACTGGACAGTCCTGAGGGGCCTTGGCCTTCCAGGTCAGTCTATTCAGCAACTGTCAGACCAATAAGAGGGGCCCTGACTCAAGAATGGCAGGTGGTCTCCAAGGAATGACATCCAAAGTTGACCTCTCGCCTCTGTATACCCATTCATCCTCACAAACATATACATCCACACTTATAACAACTCATATAAACATGCATACATGTATATACACATATATAGTATACACACACACACATCTTGAGAACTACAGCAAATAGCATAAAACTTGACTTTCCATTCAGTATTTGTTAACAGCATGGTATAATTAGGGAACTGGATGAGAACTATGAGGATAAAAGTAGTAGATCACAGAGGAATAAGCCACAAAGGAAATCTGAACTATATTATAGAGGCCATGGGGAAAACTGTATTGATGGGATTTTAGAAAGAAAGCTGCAATCAAACATAGATTTTCAGGAATGGACTTTGATGGTGGTACAAAAAGCTGATGAAACAAGGTCAAAGTCTGAAATAAGAAACTTCATTTCAAAATTTACAACAAGAAGCTAGAGATATGTCGTAGTGACTAAAGGCCCATCTTATTCTTACAACAGAGGACCCAAGTACAGTGCCCAGCACCCATGTTAGGCGGCTCACAACTGCCTGTAACCCAGCTCCACAGGGTCTGATGCATTCTTCCAGCCCCCACAGGCATCTGCACTCACCTGCACATGCCCCATACAGGTACATATGGACGCAAATAGTTGAAAATAAAAATAAATCTTTTAAATATATATATAAACAAAGATATTAGAAAAAGGAAAAAGGAAACAGGCAAATCTCAGCATTCTGGGAGGCAGAAGCAGGTGGGTCTCTGTGAGTTCAAGGCCAACACAGACTACAAAGCAAGTCCAGAAGACCTGGAGGGGATAGGAACTGAGCAAGGAGAACAACAGAGCTGGGATACCTGGGCCCTGTGGGGCCTGCTGAGACCAATACCCCAACCAAAGACCGTGCATGGAGAGGACCTAGACCCCCAAAGGAAGCCCGTAGGCTGCTCAGTTTCCAAGTGAGTTCCTGGTAAGGGGACCAGGGGCTGTCTCTGACATAAATTTAGTGGCTGGCTCTTTGATCATCTCCCCCTAGGGGGTGCAACCTTGCCAGGCCATAGAGGACGATGATGCAGCCAGCTCTGATGAGATTTGATAAACGAAGGTCAGATAGAAGGGAAGGAGGTCCTCCCCTATCAGGGGACTGGGGAAAGGGCATGGGGGGAAAGAGAGAGGGTGGGTGGGCCTGGGAGAAGATGAGGGAGGAGGCTGCAGTGAGGATACAAAGTGAATGAATTATAATAAATAAATAAATAAAAATAATTTTGAAAAAAGAAAAAAAACAACCAAACAAACAAAAATGAGGGATGGGGACTAGAGAGATGGCCCAGAGGCTAGGAGCACTGGCTGCTCTTCTAGAGATCCTGAGTTCAATTCCCAGCAACCACATGGTGGCTCACAACCATTTATAATGAGATCTGGTGACCTCTTCTGGTATGCAAGTATCATGTAGACAGAACACTATATACATAATAAATAAATGTTTTATTTAAAAATGAAATTGATATGACTTCGGCAGAATTACACTCTGATATAGAAAGAATGATGAAAAATTAAGAAAACTGAAGTTCCTAGCTTGGTGGTAAATGTCCACTTATATTTTTAACTGATTCTGTAAAGAAAAGAATAGGTCTAGAGAGAAGAAACATTTGGTCCACAATAATTAATTAATTCATCCATTAATAATTCCTAGCAGTGATACTAAGATACAAGTGTGAAAATCAGGGAAACTGTGTACATTTGAATATTTTTGTTAACATTTCATCATAAAAGTACGCAAAATCTAAAACCATGAAAGTCAATAGATGCTCCCAGAACAATAAGCAGAGAAAAAGAGGCAGAGGAGGAAGAGGAGCAGCAGCAACAGGCAAACATCTCAGGTGAATATGTGAGACCAAGCCAGGGGCAGGCTCTTTTTGCTGTTGAAACAGTTAAGAATAAGTTCCTGTTTGTCCCGTGTTAAGTCCTTGCAAGCAAGGTTTCTATTTGTAATTAAGAATAAGTTCCTGTTTCTTAGATCTGATGTAAATTACTTGGGACCACATATACATGTATTTGTACCCTTGTTGCTTCCCTTTCATTATGTCATTCTAACAATGTGTAACAGCTAACTCTCACCTCTGTGAACACCTTATCTCTCCTATAAAAGGGGCTTCAAGAACCAAGCAGGGGGTTTTGCTCCCAAATCCCTACACAGGGTGAGAAAGCCAACTAGCGCACCCCAAACTGAGATTTGCTTTAGTTGGGCAATCGTAGATTTTGTCTTTTCTCCCACAATTCTCATGTTTAACACAAGAACAGCTTATCACAGGAGGAGGAAAAATTCAAAACAGAGTGATGGTGTTATGAAAAGGGAGAAGAATCAAGAGCAGTTTAATATGTGAATGGGGGCTGGTTAAGCAGGGAATCGGTAATGGGGACACCATGTGGTACTAAACTAGGAAGCCTCATTGCTGTGGGTGAAAGTGGACATCAGGTGAAAAGCTGGAACTCAAAATCAACAGAACCCTCTAGAGTCCATTTAGAAAGGAAGCAGAACAGTCATCCACGCATGCAGTACAAAACTGGCTCTGTTTGGGGCCTATTTGTAATGGAAAATGCACAGGCATGAGAGTGATGCAGAGAAAGGTACCAACAGAAAGTCCACATGACAGGCCCAGAGGTGCAGTTCAGTGAGAGTGTAGTCGCCTGGCATAGACAATGCCCTGAGTTTGATTCTAAGCACTACCAGATGGTTGCGGGTCCACAAACTGAGCAGCTGCTGGTTCCGCGCGCGCACACACACAGAGACTGTAACAGAATCAAGAGGACCACCTGAAATACGATGCCACTTGTCCTGCTTAGCTTTTGTTTATTAACCTGATCTGAGAAAAGAGAAAACGAGCAACTGCCTCCCGGAGATGGCCTGGCCTGCGGGCAAGCCTGTGGAACATTTTCCTGACAGGTGATTGACTTGAAAGCTCCCAGCCCACTGTAAGGGGCGCCACCCTGGGGCAGGCAGTCCTAGGGAACATAACAAAGCAGACTGAGCAAGCTATGGGCCAGTAAGCAACACTCTTCCACGGCCTCTCGTTCAGCTCCTGCTTCCAGAAGCCTGTGGTTAGATCAGGTCCTGATTTCCTTTGATGACGAACTATGATGTGAAATAGTAAACTGAAATAAACTCCTTCCTCCTCCCCAGTGGTTTATTGTTATGGTGTTTTATCACAGTGGTAGAACTCCAACTAAGACACCTCTGGAGAAAAGGAATGCTGGTATAGGCATATGAATATCCGACTGTATGCACAGAAGAGGGACATTTGGGGAGTTCGTGTATATAACCTTCATTTTCTTAGTGAAGGACTTCTTGAGAGAAAAGTGTGCAAAAAAAAAAAAAAACCACGAAAGAAAACTTGATGAAACTGGAAAGAATTAACTGGTAGGGGACATCAGAGAAAGAACCGGCGATATTCATCACCGTCCTGAAATGCCTAACAGAAGAGCTTCAGAGACGCAGGATTTGCTGCAGCTCACGGTGTACTGGGGTACAGTCTGTCATGGCGGGATAATGATGCCTAGGGCTCCTCACATCTCAATCAGAAAGTACAAAGTCTTCAGGCCAGAGGTAGGACCAGGCTGTAACCCTCAAGACCCACCTCCCAGGCACTTATCTCTCCAATCAGAATGGCATTTCCTACCACTGGATTATGACCAAGAATTAAAACACATGAGTCTTGGGAAACACTGTATATCCAAACCATTAAATTCACCACCTGCCCCACAGAGGCTTGCAAAATAATGCAAAATGCATCTAATATTCAATACAATTTTAAAAGCTTCCAGTCATTAATAATTTCAGCATTGTTCAAAAGACCAGTCTCTCACAACTCAAAGAAAATTCTTTGATGCAAATTCCTATTTAAAAAAAAATAAAGAAAAAATTAAAAACAAAATACTCAGGTGTGGTGGCACACACCTTTAATCACAGGACTGGGGGGGGGGGGGGCGCAGGGGAGAAGCCAGGCAGATCTCAAGCCCAGCCAGGTCTAGGCAATGAGACCCTGTCTCAAAAAGGAACAAAGATGTAATGAACTTCTCTATGTAAAACACAGAGTAAACATCCCCTGTCCAGAACAGTAGCCTATGACCACAAGAAGGAAATGCCTAAAGAAGACATTCAGCAGGGAAAATACTGGATCTTGCATTGCAACACTGGACCTGACATCCCAAATCCAGGTGCCGATTTCTATGCTCCAGTGGGTCCAGGTAGCCTCCATGGTCCTGCTAATTTCATCACCAGTGACTTCTCACCTGAGCGAGCTCCATTTGGTGCCTGAAGTGGACAAGGGTCTAGACAAAGGTCCTGAAGAGACCAGGAACAGAAGGGACATGTCTCAGCATAGCAAAGGCTACACATAATGGCCTTGAGCAATCGATTATACTAAGAGAGGAAAAATGCAAGTACATTTCCACCAAGATCAGAACAAGACAAAGCGTATGTCCATTTTTACCAACTATTATACAATAGAGTACTTGAAGCATTCACTAAAATAATAAGACAAGAGAAAGGGATAAAAATAGAAAAAGTCAATATATCCTTATTTGCAAAAAGTATTCATCACATAAAATACACATTAAAAACATCATAAGAAAACTTTTAGATCTGTTGAACACTTTTAGTAATATGACAGGACACAAAATCAACATGAAAAATAAGTAGCAGAAATATGCATGCTAAGAGTAAAATCAGAAAAACAATTCCATTTATAACCACCTCAAAAAAAAAAAAATCCCTGGTTATAAATTGAAGCAAGAAAGTGATTGAGCTCTACAGTGAAAACTTTAAAACACTGACGAGATTGAATATGGAATGAAAACATCTATATTACCAAAAGCAATCTCAAGGTTCACTCCAATTTCCATCAAAATTCTGGCATCATTTGTCACAGAAATACTTAAAACAATTTCTAAATTCACATGGAAGTACTGAAGACCCTAGCAATTCAAAGCAAATGTTAACGAAAAAAACTAACAAAGTATGGAGGATACGGATTTCAACTTATCCTGTACAGTCACAGTAAAAGAAATTCATGGTACCAATACAACTCAAATAAATACAACTACCTCATATTTTTTTTTTACAAAGGGGCCAAAAAATACACATTGTAGGAGAAGTCCGTTCAATAAATAATATGGACAACTGTTATCTCAGGTACAAGAAGAAACTATATCTTTATCTTTCAACCTGAACAAAAACAAACAAAAATATATCATCTCAAAATAGATCCAAGATCTCAAAACAGTACCTAAAGGTCTGAGACTGCTAGAGCAAAAATTAGGGCAGACATTTCAAGATACACTGCTCAACAGGACTTTTGTTGCTCAAGAAATAAAATGAACAAGCAACAAATGGGACGTCATGCCAAAAACGTCTGTATAACAAAATGAACAGTGAACTGAGCGAAGACAGCCTGCACAACAGGGGAAAAATCTGTGCTAGCAACATATCAGAGAAAGATTAATATCTAGAAAATACCAGTAACTCCAAAAATAAAACAGCAGGAAATCAAACACCCCAATCAGAAAGTGAGTCAGTTAAATGAAGGACAGTTCTCAAAAGATGAAATAGAAATGATCAAAGAATATCTGAAAAATTCAGCCTCATTAGCCATCAGAGAAATGCCAACTAAAATACATCAAGGTTCTATCGCACCCAATCAAAATGGCAGTCATAAAGGAAACAAGTAATGAATAGGTATAGAGAATAGAAATAATCATATTAAGGAATTAAGCCAGTCTCAGAAAAATGTCTTCTCTCATTTTTGGTTCCTAGATTTCATACACATAAATATATGTATATGTGTGTATAACACATATATACATATAACATATATACAAGGTATACATATATCACATAACGTATAAATACAAATGCATACATATATATGAGCATATGTATGTTTATATATACATATATGTGTATTTATACATATGTATGTGTGTGTGATATTAAAGCAAAGACCAAGCCATTTTAGACGATGAAGGAGAATGGGGTGGAAGGAAAAAAAGGCAGAGGGTATGGTAAAATGTGCTTACCACATAATAAATATGTGTACAAAAAAATCTTACATAATACAGCACTATACACAATGAATACAATAAAGCTTTTCTTAAAACTAAGATTTTAAGAAATTTAAGCTCTTTTTAATAATAAAGCTAGCTATTTTAAGACTTACCGCAATGTTTTGAATGTCTTAAAATTTCATCGGCTTTCATAGCCTCACACAGTTCTAAGTACTGAGCACACTGCTGAACTGCTGTAGTTATCTGAAAAAAATTATACATATATCAGAGCTGATTAGTTCCAGATACACAGAGCCTGTGGGTCCAAAACTTTAAAAATCAGTCAGGGCTATTAAAAAGTCAAGACTATGTATGTGTGAAATACTGTATGTGATCTTATCACTAACATGCTAACTTTAAAAATTAAATTTAAGAAAATAAAAATTGAGAAATACTATACACTATACTATACATTCTTATAATTGTTAATTAATTGTTAAAATTTAAAATATATGTGCTAAATAGATGGGTAAGTGGTTGATAGCACTTGTCATTCTTACAGAGGACCAGGTTTGGTTCCCAACACCCACATTGTGGCTCACAATCATCTCTAACTCCAGTTCCAGAGAATCCAAATTCTTCTGTACTTTGCAAGCACAAGGTAGACACATGATGCACAGACACACATGCAGGCAGGCGAATTTAAATATTTAAAAATAAAACATATTTATAGAAATAAAATATCTTTATTTTACATGTTATATGCACCTAACAGAATCAGTCTGCGCCCAATATCATAGAACTCTCTTTTCAGCTCCCTTTCCTTGGGGGCTTTTATTCTCATTCTCCCAGAAAAATGACAAATGGTTCAAGCATTTTTTTCCTCCCCAAATATCGGAATTGCAGAAAACTTATCATTTTTTTTTCAAATTTCAAAGAACAAAGTCACAATAAAAAGTGATGTACAATTTTGTCCTAAAGGCCTCAATTATTGTCTTCATTCTTCACAGCAGAGACCTCCAACCCCTTCACCATAGACAGACTTCTTTGAATTTTATTTATTTATGTGTCCATGTCTGTGTGAGTTTCTGTGCACCATAGGCACACAGGTACCCTGAAAGGCCAGAAGAGAGTACTGAATCCCTTAAAATGGAGTTACAGGTGGTTGTGGGCTGCCATGTAGGTGCTGGGAAGCAATCCTGGGTCATCTACAAGAGCAGCAAATGCCCTTAACTGGTGAGCCATCTCTCCTGCCCCAAAGACTTACTTTTTGTAAATGCCTTTTAATTCTAATTTCTGAACACAACTGATGCCCTCAGTAAGATAAGGCCTGGTGAGAGCTGACTTTGCTGATGTAACATGGTCGGTGACCCAGTCCCAAGTGGGCAGGGCAAGCTAGAGTATGATAAAGAAATAACTGAAAACGTCAAGGACCCTAAAGAAATAAGTAACAGAAAGCAAGCGCTGGGCCGTGACTTCTTTTCTGGTGAGCAGGCTATGGTCTCATGGAGGTTCTTGTTCTGTTTCTGCTGTTTTGTTTGATTAATATTCCTAAAAATGGTAGGAAGGCTTTCCACACACCTAAACTCTTTCTGCAAATACTGCTATTCATATGGCACATCTGCTTTCAATCTACTAATCTGAAATCCTAGGCTAAACCCAGTCACATAATCTGGGCACGGAGTCGCTAAGGGACTCCTTCATAGATAAAATTTCACTCAAGTTATGACAAGGGAATGCTGGAAGATACAAACTTGCCTGTTTTTACCCAATGGAAAAAGAAAGCTAGAAACGTACCCTTTCATATTCATTAGGCACCTGACTCTTTTTTTTTTTTATTTTGTTCCCCTTCATTGTAATACATGGCAGCCAGAAGCATAACTGCTAGGTTCTGTGAGTCCTCCCAAGAAATCATCAAACCCACAGGTTGTCTTGAGAATCTTTTTCCACTTCCACCTTGCCTAAATCAAACTTCAGAGGTCCAGATCTATGCCTGATTAAGAGTGCAGCCTTAACTCAATGTACCCAAACCTATGACATCTGAGCATCATCATCCTTCCCAGAAAATGTCCTTCTCCCACGGTATCACTTACCTCAGCTAAAGGGCATTAGTGATTCTGTTATGAAGGCTTCACCAACTGCCCATTCAAAAGCCATTCTCTAAATCCTGCCTCCCAAATGTGGCATTCCTGAACCATCTTTTATCCCAATTTTCCATCACAGAAGACTTAACTTATACATTCATCTTTTTTCTTAGCTTTCTGTCAAGCCTCTTAACTATCACTTTTTGCTGTAACGCTTCTCTCTAGTACTCTCAACACATATTCAAAAAAGAAAAATGTGACTGTCGCCTAAAGTGATTTATAATAAAAGTTGCTTGAAATCATGCAATTCCCAGTTAAGTGGATAGAGCAAGAAAAATCACCCTGAGTGAGGTAACCCAGAACCAAAGTACAAATATGATATGCATTCACTTAAATGTGGGTGTTAGCTGTTAGGTCTTCAATCTGGATAACTACAGAGTACAGAGTTAGGAACCAGGAAAGAACGAAGCATCTCCCAAGAAAAGGAAAATAGAATGAATAATTATTGATTAAGGGGGTGCTGGAATGGGAGGATGAAATGAGAAGAGGGAGAGAAGGAGGATGTAAGAGAGGAAATAAGAGGAGGTACAGTTAAAACTAAGGGCCATTTAAGGGGTAATATGGAAACCCACTTTTTAAGAGTACATACATGAAAGTAATCTAACTGAAGTCAGCACATGACTGGAAAGAAAAAGGCCCAACTAATCATCTCTCACAACCAAATGAGACTTCTAGTTTCAAGAGTGGGTTACATCTATTTGAATTATTGGCTAATGGGTCCAATGGAAACCCCAAAACCACACGTCCTCTTGCCAAAACTATTGGTTACTCTCCACAAACTGATGAAAAGGCCCCATTGCTGAAGATAACACCTACATAACGCACCAAAAATGGAGAATTCGAGTTGGTTCCTACCTGGAGCCTTCAACCCAAATTACTAGCGTTCATGGTACAGGAAGGTACTCAGCACACTACCAGAAGAGAAATGTAAACACCAACCCTTTGATCTACAATGGTGACCTGTCTGCAAGATATGCTAGGGTATTAGTGGTACAAAGCTGTAGGAGTTGGCTAGTTGTGCATCAACTTGACACAAGCTAGATAGAGTCATCAGAAAGAAGAAAGCTTGAATTAAAAAAAAAATGCCTCAATAAAAATGGGGCTGTCATCAACCCTGTAGTGCATCTTCGTAATTAGTGATTGATGGGAGGGCCTAACCCATTGTTGGTGGTGTCACCTCTGGGCTGGCAGTCTTGTAAGAAAGCAGGTTGAGCAAGCCATGAGAAGCAACCCCCTCCATGGCTTCTGCATCAACTCCTGACTCTAATTCCTAACCTCTGTTAGTCCCTGCCCTCACTGTCTTTGATGATGAACTATTATATAAAATTGTGAATGAAATAAGTCCTTTCTTCCCTAAGTTTCATGGTGTTTCATCACAGCAACAGTGCCCCTAACTATGACAGAAAGAAATCAACCAATATCTAATTGGATTTAAGGCCACTCCATAAGATGGAACCCACACCTAACACTGCTTGGGTGGCCAAAACACTGAGACCAGATAAGCCAAGAACCTAGGAGATAGAACAATACCACTGTTCTGCTAAAGAAACAGCAATAAAATGACTCCTTAACAACATTCTGCTAGACTCATATATCAGTGGCTTGTTCAGTCATCATCAGACTGTAGTAGATGGGAATAAATATAGCGACCCACAACTGGACAATAAACACAGAGTGAGAGACCTAGGAACTCTCAGTCCTAAATGGGATGTCTCCATCAAATCCCTCGCCTCAGGGCTCTGGGAACTCTGAAAAAACAAAAATAAAAACAAAAAAAAAACAAACAAACAAAAACAGCATGAAGACTGTAAAAAGCCAGTAGGACCAGAAGACACCAAGGACCCAAGTCCTTCTAGACACAATAGAACTAATGTACATATGACCAACCTCACAGAGACTGTAGCAATGCACAGGGCCTGCACAGTTTTAAGACAGATGAAGTCCCAGCACTGTGAAGACAGGTGGACACAATCCCAAACCCAGAAGCTATCTCCAGCTGGTAACCATTCACAAAGAAAAAGAAAATTGTTTTCCCCAACAGTCTCACTGGTATACAAATGACACTTCAGGGCAGGTACCATGCCCAGCAGTTGCTGAACTCTTGAAGTTCTGTTTATAAACCTAGCCTTAAAGGCTGACCCATCTCCCCAGCCCTCAAATAAATTTGACAGCATTTGTGAGAGTTTGTTTTGTTTACAGTTGTTTCATGGTATTTCTATGTGTGCAAGAGTATGTGTCTCTGAAACTATGTGTTCTTTGTACTTTGTGTTTGACACTTTTTCTTTCTGGTCATTTGTTTTGTCCTATTAATGTTGGTTTTATTTTTTTTTAGATGCCTGTTTGTTTTCCAAGAAAAAAACAAAGCAAGAAAGGGTAGTAGGGAGGAACTGTAAGGAGTTAGGGGAGGAAAACCCAAATCAGAATATATTGCATGAAAATAATGTTTTCAATAAAAAAATTAATAAAATATAATAACAGTTGCTGCTTTCAGGAACTTTTGAGCAAGAAAAAATTACTTTTTCCTAACACGCTTCACCTTCAAAAAATATAGTTTCTTCAACTGAAAACACAAAGTTCAAAGTTCTCACTTATGCCTCAATAGTCAGAAACTTGCCAATCCTTACAGCTAAGTTTTCAGTTCACTAACTACTTCAGTGTCCTCTATTCTTTCTATTTCTTCCCCTAACTTCTTATTAAAACTATCTTTTCTTGGAAAAAAAGAATTATAATCACAGAAAGAAAAAAAATTTCATGACAGAAAAAACGGACAGCATGAATGTAGACACCAAAAGATCAAGTTGAGATTTTCCTAGTCCTTGAGCAAACAGACAAAACTTTCCTCTCCAACATACTGTGTTAGACAACTAAACATCTAACCAGAGTGTTCATCGTTAACTGCTCAGACAAGGTGAGGGGAGTCAAGCAGAGATGGGCAGACAAAGCCAAAACGGAAGTTAACCTAGATTGCAGGTTATTTTTGTTTGTAACTGCAGGTGCTGGGAATCAAACTCTGGTCCTCTGCAAGAACAGTGAAATTCAGAATTCAGGAACCTTGCCCCTTAAACATTTCACCATCTCTCCTGGCTCCTAAATTTCCCTTTGCTATACTTTAAATTTAAATAGCTTTACAGATAAAACGGAGTTTCAGACAAGGCTTTGAGAAAGCTTGATCTATTATTACAAAAGTGAAATAAAGTATTTGACCAAGTTGATAAATATTAAAATGATTTATAATAAAGCAATTTTAAATGCAGGCTAAAAATTGTTTGATGGAGTTGGCTTTGGGCCTCTGTGACAGCACAGTGAAGATAAATATTGGGTATAATCTTGGGGGTTTTCTCTCTTGCTTTATAACAGGATAAGTCAATGTATTTACAGCAACAAATTTCCCTTTCAATAGGATTTACAGAGAAACAGGGTGTGGAAAAATCTATTTCAATTGTTCTAAACATTTTCTAGGACCACTGACCTCTACAACTAAATTCCCTGCCATTAGTCAATGATCCTCTTCCTGCTAGGTTTTCTTGACTGTCAACACAAAACAAAGTTTTCCCTTGTTCACTTTTTTGTTTCATTACCCAAATCCAAAAATTCGGAATTCCAGGAACCTTGCCTTCAAATAGCTTCTCAATTCGGTTCTGCCTCAATACATAAACTATAATTAGTACCTTCTTAAATGCTTTTTAAAATGACATGTTTTCATGTTTGTCAATTATTATCTCTTTTACTGACTTCTTTTCAATTTCTTTTAGTACCCTTATACATTGTTCCATAATAGCAATGAACATAGGTATTTGGGTAAGACATTTATAGTTTCCATCTGTATTTGGGATAATTCATATCAAGTTTTGCAAACATAAAAGCATTTCTCACTACGTCTCATGCCACTTTCACTCAAGGGCATAAATATATTTTATAGAAGTAATCCCCTTTTTAACAACTTACCTGTCAAATTACATGTTAATACTTAAAAACGTGACTCCTCTCAAACCAGTCTGTCATTTACGGTAGCCCTATTTGACACATACTCACTATTTCCCAACTGTTTCCCTTACTTCAAGACTCAACTTGTATCTCTTTACATTTCCTAGAATGGTAGTTTAAGGAAACATTAAAAGAGAGTGCTTCATTACCCAATATTAATCACTGCCACTCAACTTCGCATATTTAAAGCAAGACATCACATACCTTTTTACGATATTATTTCTCATCATAAAAACAAATGTGTACCTTACCAATGATTTATATTTCTTTTCAAGAAGTCTCAGTACTGCAGTTCTGCTGTAATATGCATGCTAAAATTAAAGAAAAAGGCATTTAATGTAAAAGGTGTAATTTAGCATATTTATCCTCCATCATTTACAATATCATAAACTACACCATAACTTAGATTTAAAATATTATAGTCAATGCCAAGCAGGTTTTCCTAAGCACAATGAATCACAGGCATGGTAATCATGGGAATCCAGATTACACAAAAAATAGTGTAGCTCATCTATTGACAGATTAGAAGTGAGGGGAACAATTCATACAAGTACAGTGCACCGGTCCAAGAGAAAAATATGTAAATGAGAGGGAAACAAGACCACCAATCGTACACTGACTATGAACACAGACATCTGCAAAGGTGAGGTACTCCAACAAGACAGCATCTTTGTCACCTTACGCCAGTATTATTTTTAAATAAATGGCTATGCCCAAAATGGCTTTATTTCCTTAGGGCCAAAAACATAGAGAATTAAAACACATACAAACACAACATTGTAAAAAGACAAAGAAAACTATAACTATTTTAGCTAAATTAGGGTCAAAAATAGATGAAATTAAAACACATGCATATGTAACATTGCAGAAAGCCACGGAAAATGATAATTATTTTAGCTAAATTATGTCAGGCAGTTTTAATGTTTAAATTGGCTCCTTCATTTTATTAAAAACAATAAAATAATTAAAAATTTAAAACTTCACCAGAATTCTGGTAATAGAATTTTCATCTCATTAGACAGTGCTTTTATTCAGAGTTCATCCAAATCCTGTGTGTTTTAACCCTTTGGCTTAAATGTTCTTAAAAAAAAAAAAAAGTTAACCTCTTTCTCAGTATTACTAAAAAATATATATGCTGATGTAAAAATAAAACTATTTTAGCATTGTCCTGTTTTGCCAGGCATGGTAATTCACACCTATAATCCTCAGAATTTGGGAGATAAAGACAAAAGAATCAGGAGTTCAAGTCCATTTTCAAATTCATAGTAAGCTCAAGACCAACTTGATTTACAAATAGAAAGTTCTATAAAAATAACCCTTTGCATCCTTATCAGCTAGATCAGCAAAGTACAATCCTCAAACCAAATCTCCCTACTATGCACTTGTGTAAACAGTACTTTATTAGAACACCCTGCAGCTGTTATAATTTATTGAAAAAAATGCAAAGACTATCCAGTCTACAAAGCTAGAAATAATTACTGCCTGGCCTTTTACATAAAATGTCTGCAACCCTTACTTTAAACAAAAAGGGTATAAGAGAATGAAATGAATGTCTGTTGCTTTGATAACATAAATAAAACAATTAAAATCTTCTGCTTCATTCACTTATGCATTGAAAATCAAAATGTTAAGTGAGAAAGCCTTACCAACAGTTATTAGAATATAATTTCATTTTTGTTTTAAACAAAGACTTAAACATATTAATATATTACATAAATATGAATCTATGTGAACCTAGGGTTTAATGGTCATCCTTTTGTTGTATAGGGTTTTCTTTAATGTGTGTTTACATTTTTGACATATTATCTTCAATAAAGCTAGTTTCATCCTTGAGAAAATTAAGAAAAAGTATCAGATGCAGGGGACAAAAGATTCTGATTAATTAAATAAGTTGATTTAATTAATAATAAATTTAAAATATGTGTCAAACATAGGTAATGCATGGGGCTAGCACTAGAGACTGAGCCATGTTCTAATTAACTGGGCAGACATCACAGACTTGTGACATTAAGAAATAGAGGCAGCTAGGCAATCGTCAAACTGCCCTGCTAAGGACTGCATGAGATGGTTGCTGCTTGCCCAGCAGGTCCTGTCTCCTCTCTCTGCTCCACCGAGAAAAAATACCTAGACCTGCCTAGACACGGTGAGAAAGATGAAG
>CM053767.1:18854302-18867049 GCA_028658305.1 Pachyuromys duprasi
CAAACATATGACGCCCATACATACATTTAAACAGACAGAAATGTTTTTACTCGATCTAAAACCAAATGGTGGGATTCCACATCCACCAACACTTCCTGTCTTGTGGGAGCGACCCACTTTCTAGGCCTATCAAACAGATTTGGGACCCCATGTCCCTCACAGTGCTATTGGGGAACACTGCCCCGCCGGGATCTGGGACGTCTCCCGAAATCCCCGTGGCCTCAGCCTACCAGCTCGTCAACTGGTGTACCCTGACACGACCGATCCTTGGCCACTCACTGTGTCCTACCTTGAGATCTCAAAAATACACAGAAGGACAGAACAGAGTCACAGAACTTGGCCAGGACAAACACGCTTACCTGGGCTTCAGATCCTCCGGCTCAGGAGTCCTGCGAGGTCTTGGGGATCCCGGACGAGCCCCCAAAGTATGTTGTGCTGGAATCAACATTCCCCAAAAGACCACCACCAGGAGCTGAGACCGTTGCAAATCACATGAGGATCTTTTTATTATAAATAATTACAAGCTGCAGCTTGGGCTCACAGCCCCCACCCGATTCATGATTCTTAACTTGTCACAGGATGACTTTAGAACCTTCTTCTCAGTTGAGCTAGGGTCTAAGCCTTTCGCTGGTTACCACAAAAGATTTTATTCTGATAGCAGAGTTCTCTTTGCATAGAGCATAGTAGAGCAGGAGCCATGCTTAGACTAGACTTTTAATTTCATTGAGCCAGATAATTTAACTTTGAAAGCAATTGCCTTAAAACCCATTAGGATAAAAAGCAAAGCGACAGCATTAGAGAACTAGAGAATGGTGCTATCACTTAGTAAAGCAGGGAAAGTAACTACTCTGTTATTATTATTAATTTTAGACAAGTTTGCTGTCGGAAAGGATCCCCACTCCAGTTGAGGGCTTGGTTTCAGGTTCCTCAGTGAGCCAGGAGTCCCGCAACATGTAAGTACAGTTGTTCTGTATCTCTCTGTTGTATTTGGTGAAAGAACTTAGAAACAATTGAAGTGCAATGGAAAACTAGGACCAGAAGTTTTTCAGGAAATTAAACTGTATACATTCAGGTTCAAGGATAATTATAATTTATAGATTATGTGATACTTGTTATAAACCTAGAAATATTAAATAATTTTTGCTTCATCCTGTATTTATAGTTTGTGTTAGGAAGCTTAGTGACTTGTAAAGGTTTCAGAAAAACTGGAGAATTATCAAACACTAAAACTGGAATGTTAACGTGCATGCACAGTAGAAGTAAAATGTTTTCATATGGCAGTGAAATCCATTTTACTTGTTACTCAAAATATGGCAAGGGTGCAGTTTAATTATGGTTTTGGCATTTGAAAGTTATGTAAATTAATATTTCAGCATATGTACTTGTGTTTCCTTATAAATATTAATGGATGTGAGGTCACGTTAACAGGCACATACTTTATTGAACTGAGGTTTAGTGATATACCTATTCCAAGTTTTTATTCCTCGTTTTATGACTGAGTGTTGGCACAGTGTGAAACACAAGAGGGACAGCTTTAAGAACTGTTCCTTGTTTCATGAAGTCCTATTTATTGATTGTTGCTCTTAGAGCCTGTGCTGTTGGTGTTCTTAGATGATGAATTTGGATTCTTTCTCTTTTATAGGTTAGAGCTCAACTTACAAAATCAGTTAATTTTTAAAAATTCAAGAAAGGTTTAACAATATAAGATAGTTCATTCTTTAGAATTTTTATGTATTTTTTCTAATATGGTTAATAATCTCATTAGCTATAATTTGTTTCCCTTTTCATAGAGAGAGTGTTGAAAAATAAGACAGAGTTTGTTCAGTTACAGTCTGAAGCCATAAACTTTCCCCAAAGGTACACCCTGCTGCCATCCAACTTCACTGCATGTAAAGCTGAGCAGGATAGATGTTTACTACAAGGAGATGCTCTAGAGGGAGTAGGCTGGAGAAGAGGCACTGCTTGCTTATTCAGGAGAGTCCTAAACACATTCTGCTTTCATATGGAGTATATAATGGGTTAATAGGTGGAGAAAGGCAGTGTTTTATTTGAGTATGTGCTCTTTAGGAAAGCAATGCCAGGGTAAAGGAGGTTTTCTAACCCTTGATGTTATTGTTTGTGTCAGTTGGGACTTTCTGCACAGAACCAGTAGGATAGATACATGTGTCAGTGTATGAGCAAGGAGAGATTTACTAAAGGAATTGGCTCACACGGTCATGGAGGACAGGATGTCTGAAAAATAGGTGCTTGGGTGTTGCTAATATTGCTCAGTCCAAAGCTTAAGAGTTTCCTGTTGTGAGGCTTGTGCTATAAAGGCCAGGAAACTTGTGATTTTGGCTTCCAAGGGCAGAATGGTGTTCCTGGGCTCCTGAGGAAAGGTTAGTCCCTTTTCTCTGTTGTTCTTCTGTCTGGGTCCCCATCCAGTTGAATGGCACCTTCTCTATACTGAAGATATATCAGCTCCACTTTGTCTACTGAGGTTTGCACATCTATCTCCCCTGGAGACAACCTCACAGACATACCCACAAATAATGCTTTACTAGTTTTCTAGCTGTTCTTCAAACCTACACAGTTTGATATATTGATTACTCTTTACAGTGTCTCAAGAGGAGCAAGATTTACTATGATCCCATAATATTAGATGTGTGTATATAATTTTTCTCTTAACAGTTCAGTTTGCCTTCTGGAAAGACTTGAACATCTTTTGTTCTTTTGCTTTATTGAAGTAGCCTGTGTGAGATAGGCATCATTTCCCTCCTTGATTCATTTGGTAAAATTTGGAGCAGTTAACTGTGTCTTGTGTCTATGTACAGCAGGTATTTAATTTCTTAAGTTAGTGAAGGGCACTTTGTCTAGCCCAAGTTACTAAGAATGAGAGTTAGCTGACCTAGATAAAATAATAGCAATCTGTAGAAACAAGTTAATAATTATTATTATTTGCCTTGAAGTTACGCATTTTGAGTACCTCCCCCCCTTTTCTGTAATGTGGTTTGTAGGATCCTGCTCCAGCTTCCCATTTAATGGCACTTATAGTACTAGAGGGTGGAGAAGCTGGTATATAGCTCTTGTGGGCTATTCATGTCCTTTTAATCTAGGTATTGCTTTAAAACACCAGATAAAATTTCTAATCAGCTTATCAAAGTGTCCTCACACTATGTGATGCTACCATGGTGTGACCTTAGAGAAGACTCAATCACTGAGAAAAAGAAAAGATTAAATTTGCCACAATCAGCCATTAAAAGCACTTCTGCAAAATGGGAGGATAAAATTACACAGGGTTCCTTGATCTTCAAAGCTCGGCCCATGATACCAAAAAGTTAATCACCAGATACTGTATTTTTTATTGGAAGTATCTTTTTTTAGTCAATATTCTGTTGCTGTGAAAAGACATCATGACCATGGCAACTGTTATAAACAAAAGCATTTCACTGGGTCTTGCTCACGGTTTCAGAGGAAGCATGGTGGCATCATGCTGGAGAAATAGCTGAAGGTTCTCCCTCCAGATGCAAAGGAAGCAGGGAGGCAGGCACACTGGGACTGGCTTGGGCTGTTGAAACCACAAAGTGACACACTCCTCCAACCAGGCCACACCTACACCAACAAAGCTGCAACTGCATTCATGTTTGAGTGACTTAGTTTAAATTTTTAAAAAATAATTTTAATGTTTTATTAGCATTTCTTAATTGTACACGATAATGGCTTAATTTTGCATTTTCATACCTCTACAAAATATGTAATATTTACCCTCTCTTGTCCCTTTTCCACTCCATTCCTGCTAATCAGCTTTGTCTCCCCAGCTGACTGTCTACTCTGCTTTCATCTGTGGTAGTGACCCAGCTGGTTGCATTAGTATTAGTGTTGTTAGGAGCAATAATGAGGGTTTGTTTATGGAATGTGGAGACTTGACTAGAGGTTACATCATTGAAGCAAATGTCTCTCGCTCCACTACCCCAATAACTGCTTCTGAGTCCTTGAGCAGGGGTAGGCCTTTACATCAATGTCATGTCAAAGAGTGAAGAAAGAGACCTTAAAAAAAAAAAAAAGTAGTTCTGATTTGCATTTCCCTGAGGCCACAGAGGAAGAGGATGCAGCCAGTCCTGATGAGTCCTGATAAGCTAAGGGAGATAATAGGGGAGATAGTAGTAGTCAGATAGTAGGGGAGGAGGACCTCCCCTATCAGTGGGCTAGGGGAGAAGAGGGAGTGAGGGTGAGGCAGGGAGGAGATGAGTGAGTAGGCTGCAGCTGGGATACAAAGTGAATAAATTGTAATTAAAAGAAAAATACTCTTTTTGCCCAAGAGTGAGTTCAAATTTTAACTCTGCACTTTTCTTCCCTGTCTGTCATGCGTCTGTAGTCTCTGATTACTCTCTGTATTCTCTGTTGTGACTGATCTGTCCCTGTGTCCTTCTCTAACAAAGGGCTTTGCTCTCTGTTTCTTGGACAACATAGGATACGCAGTATGGGGAAAGGATGAAGAATACATTTAACCTGTACCACCTAATACAGATAAGGTAGTCTTGCTTCTCAGCTGGCCAGAGCACCCCCATGGGAGCTGTGGAAAGTCTTGTAGAGCCTGGAATCACAGAGCCTGGGATCTAACCATACAGAAGAGATGATGTTCAAATGCCAGGGAAGCTCCAGGGGCCATCTAGCCTGCATATCCCCTTGGAGATTTCTTGTCTAAAATTTTGCTAAAGACTGAACATGATTAGGAGCAGGGAAAGAAATCTCCCTTGCAGGGATTCTGATGGGAGGCCATACTCCTTAAACGTTGGGTCTGGGTTTTTCAAAGGCTTGGAGGGCTGGTATGATTGCTAGCCATTTGACTGGCTTTAGAATCACCTAAAAGATACACTTCTAAGCTTGTCTCTGGACTGTTTCAGAGGGAAGAACTATTGTAAGGGTGGGTGGGGCCAACCCTTGCACAACAGTCATAGGTAGAGTAAATAGGAGAAAAGGCAGAAAGCAAGCCCAGGACCAGCATTGGTCTCTCTCCTTCCTGGGCTGAGGACAGCCACTTCACAGTCACGCTGCTGAACCTTCTACTGTGATGGACTGCATCCCTTCTTCTACCATGAACCAAAGCAAATCCTTTCTCTCTTAAAAAAAAAAAAAAGAATACATTTTTATAGACATATTTAACAGTTTTATGAGAAGTCACTTCACTGACTCTAACAGACACAGAAGAGCCTTTGAAACATGCACAGATGCTATTACCCTACATCCTACCCACATTGCTTCTAACATTTATTGGATGTTTGGTTTCTTTGAGACTGCTTTCCATCTCATGGCTACTTTCAGAGAAAAGATTACTGTCTGTAGGCAACGCCCTCCCCCCTTCTGGATTAGGGTATAGAATTATATTCATTTTAAGATTAAAACTATGCATTTAGCTTAGTTTGTAAAAGCTGATTAAATGGGAAAGGTAGGTTCAACTTTCATGAACAGGCCGGACACACAACATGATAGTTGGTTGAGTACATAGCTCTAGATGATCTCAGGGCATACTGCTAAATTGGATGCAAGGTTTGGCCAAAATTTCACGTGCCTGAAAACACGTGAGCTATTTTCCTAAAAAAGATATTACTCTTTACAGAATGACAGTCTGTGTTTAACCAGGTTGTGTCCTTATGTGACAGTTTCTGCTGGCATTTTAACTGTTTGCTTGATGTCTGTTATTTAAGTTAACTTGATTGGTACTCAGAACAATATTTTATTTCATGCACAAGTTGTATATTTTCCTCATTTTTAGGAAATTCTCAATATTTTGTTACGGGTTCTGGAATAGCCGCACACTGACCTTTCAAACAGCATACTGAACTCAACAGAGGTTTATTGAATGCTAAACAGGAACTGACCTGCCAGGGCCATAATCTGGACTCAGGAGCCAGACTATGATAATTGGTCTGCTCCTAAGGCAGGTTTTTTTTTTTTTTTTTTTTTTTAATACAAAAACTGTAATTAGGTAACAACCAGATAACAAAACTGTCACCAGGTATAGGAAACAAACTGCAACTAGGTTACAAACAGGTAACAAAAAGGCAACCAAGTATCCAGGAGTAGGGAGCAACTCCTTAGACAAAGCGGTTTTTAACTGACCTTTAATTTGATTGGTTCTACATTTGGGGGACTTCATTATTGGGTGTCCAGGTAACAAAGTATACAAAATTTGAGAAGTGAAAATCATAGAGACATACTTGGAGGCAAAATGGCTTCTGATATGCTAAAGGCAGGTGTTAACAGAGGAGCTATAGTTATGCTAAGAACTAAAGTAGGCCTCAGCAGAAGGCCTATTGAATTTAAGACTGTCATATCATAACAATTTAAAAAATTTAATTGAGCAATATAATATATTTACGGAGTATTGTGGGTTTTTTTTTCAAATTCTTTTCTTATGGTTTCTGCTTTTTAATTAATTAATTGATTAATTTTTACTCTGGAAAAGTTGTCATTCTGAAAAATGTGATCTGGGAAAGTATGTTATTTTTTGATTACAAATAAAGTGTTCAATTGCAAGTGCAGCAGAATTATAGTGGGTAAGTGGGAAATTACCGCATGGATGAGAAAACCAAGGCTTAGTCATGGTGCTACACCGGAGATAAATACTCACCCACCCACTGATGGAAATCGGTCAGTGTAAAAGTGAGAAAAAAGCCTCACAGATCATCTCCATCTCCATCACAGGATCTACCGAATAATCTGTAGTTGGTGTACACTGTCAAATTAATTACTGTCCATATTGATCTTAAATATTTTCCATTTTGAGTGTATTAAATGCCCCTTTCCCTTTCCTTTCTCTGTTCCAGTATGGCTTGGGAAGACAATTTGTTGGATGATTTACTCAATTTTGCTGCCACCCCCAAAGGATTGCTGCTTCTTCAGAGAACAGGTGCCATCAATGAATGTGTGACGTTTATGTTCAGCCAATATGCAAAAGAGCCACAGGTATGAATTACCATCTGCTTTAAACAAAAGGGATTGTTGGCTGTTTTGCGCCATTGAGAACATCATTCTGTTCTTTGTGTGTGATGAGTTTATTAAGTTTCAGTTAAAATCCTGGGCTGTTTTGGAACAGTTGATTTTTCTTGTTTTTCTTTTCTTTTCCTTTTTTTAAGGAAAGCTTTAGGTTGTTGATGTTGGTGTCTGTGGCTGTATTTCGAAATTGCAAGCAGCCAGATGGAATTGAAAATTACAGTTAATTTTCCAGATGTTTTGTAAGCGTGATATCATACATCCATTTGCACCAAAACTGGGTAGAATTTCTGGGAAAAAGCCTATTACATTTAAATATACGTGTCAATGAAGGTTTAGGCCTCAGGTGTTTTAAAAGACACAAACTTCCCTTTAGAGGGTTTTATTCTGTTAAGTAAAGGTTCCATGGTGATTTGCTTAATCAGGTAGTCTGAAGTAACTGACTCATAATTAGCTTTGTTTTTTTGTTTGTTTGCTTTTTCTGTGATAGTAAAGATTCATATCTTTCTGGGATTTTTTTTTTTTTTTTTTTTTTTGGATCTTAGATATACTTTTGAGGTTATTTTTCTGTATAGGTCCTTGGTCTTTTGGCTCGGATCAAGGCTAGTGTGTGTGTGTTTGGGGGGGGGTAGTAGCTTGGGTGTGCCTTTGTGCGTATCTGAGAAGGCTGATGTCTGCTGCCTTCCTAAATTGCCCCCCCCCCCTTTTTTTTGTTTGTTTAATGTATCTGTTGTTTAATTAGGCTTTTGGTAAGAAATTTAGACTTCCAGTTTGTGAGGATAAATTCCATTTGTTAGAGCCGGAAAAGACTGCATATGTCCCTGGAGCTGAGTCATAGCTTGACCTGCAAAACTGTGGAGTGTGTACAGATTTGGGATCAACCT
This sequence comes from Pachyuromys duprasi, assembly GCA_028658305.1. Taxonomy (NCBI): domain Eukaryota; kingdom Metazoa; phylum Chordata; class Mammalia; order Rodentia; family Muridae; genus Pachyuromys; species Pachyuromys duprasi. The sequence continues at coordinate 18,862,159 of CM053767.1, forward strand.
TGCCCTTCTAGAATCTTGTATTTTCACCCATTCACTGTCAAAGATCTCCCTCCCTGGAGCCTGCACTTCCACAGTTTCTTTTTCTTGAAGTAAGCATCAGCGAGGTGTTTGGGGATTTTTTTTTTATTTTTATAGGAAAACTAGTTTTGTTAATTTGGTTTTGATTTTTTTCTTTAATTTTTAAAAATTTATTACAATTTATTCACTTTGTATCCCAGCTGTAGTCCCCTCTCTCATCCCCTCCCAATCTTCCCTTCCCTTCCTCTCTCCCATGCCCCTTCCCTAGCCCACTGATAGGGGAGGTTCTCCTCCCCTTCTATCTGACCCTAGCCTATCCGGTCTCACCAGGACTGGCTGAATTATCTTCCTCTGTGGCCTGGTAAGGCTGCTCCCCAGAGGTGATCAAAGAGCCAGCTACTGAGTTCATGTCAGAGACAGTCCCTGTTTCCATTACTAGGGAACCCACTTGGACACTGAGCTGCCATGGGCTACATCTGAGCAAGGGGTCTAGGTTATCTCCATGCATGGTCCTTGGTTGGAGTATCAATCTCAGAAAAGACCTCTGGGCCCAGATTTTTTGGGCCTCCTTGTGGAGCTCCTGTCCCCTCTAGATCTTTCTGTCTCCCCCTTCTTTCATAAGATTCCCTGCACTCTGCTCAAAGTTTGACTATGAATCTCAGCATCTGCTTTAATACCCTGCTGGGTAGAGTCTTTCAGAGGCCCTCTGTGGGTAGACTCCTGTGTTGTTCCTTGTTTTCATCTTCTTCCAATGTCTATGCCATTTGCCTTTCTGAATGAGGATTGAGCATCTTACCCAGGGTCCTCCTTATTGCTTAGCTTCTTCAGGTGTACGGATTTTAGTATGATTATAGGCATACATCCAAAATATGCTCAAGTATACAACAAGGACATTTGCTCAGCCATGTTTGTAGCAGCTTTATTTGTAATAGCCAGGACCTGGAAACAACCCAGATGCCCCTCAACTGAGGAATGGATACAGAAATTGTGGTACATTTACACAATGGAATACTGTTCAGCACTTAAAACAAGGAAATCATGAAATTTGCAGGCAAATGGTAGGAACTAGAAAAGATCATCCTGAGTGAGGTATTCCAGAAGCAGAAAGACACACAAGATATTTACGCACTTGTAAGTATTTGGGGATTTTTAACATTACTGGTAGCAGTTTTTGTGGCATGGGAACAGCAAGTTTCTGCTGTGCTCCGTGTAGAGAAGCTGAGGGAAACAGGTCCACTCACAGGTAGCAAAGCCTGACTGACCAAGCTGTTTCAGGAAAACCACTCTGTTTTCCCCACTGTGGATGGTCAGGGCTGTGCATGGTGCAGTGTGCAGCTTTTCACAGGATGATGGATGCTTTCTTCCGATGGTTTTGCCACTTTCCTGGTACTTCTTTGAAGTACACCTAGGCGTCTTGTGAAGCTTAAGTGTGTGTGTACCTCTTTCTTGTCTCCACCAAACTGATTTTGTGACAGTTAACAAGATCCTCCCACCTCTTTAAAGTTTGTTGTTGGTTTTTTTTTTTTAACTTTGTATTTTGTAGCTGAATACTTACTCCTGTACTCCAGCAGGACCTTCCAGGGCTGTGTTTCCCATTCCTCTAACCAACTCAGGCTACTGGCTGCAATGGAGCTTCCTTTGTGGCTTCTTAGCTTACGGTTACTGTTGTGTTGTGTAGGCAATTCAACTGGCCTGCCCTTTAGGGTCCTGACTATGTCCTATGTCATTAGCTGGGCCAGGTGCTTGAGCTATAACCCATATGCCACACCCACCGTGTATCTCTCTCTCTGCTTTGGCTTCTCCCCCAACATCCCCTGACTATTCCCCTCTCTTCTCCTACACTCTTCCACTGTCTCTGTCTTTTCTCCTTCCCCTAAATAAATCTGTTTAGATTTAGATTTATTGAGTGTGTGGCATTAAATATATTCATGCCACTCAATAAATCTAAATATATATAACAGTTACCCTTCATAGGAATGCCTCAGCCTTCTTGGCTGCAGGCTTTTTCTCCTTTGTTTCTGGCTCATCAGCCTTTTCACCCACCATCTTGCAATCTTGCAAGATGGCAAAGAGCTCCATCTTTTTGAGATTCAGTTTCTGAACTAGGAACTCACCGATAGTGGGCTGGGCTAGGCTAGGCAATCTTGTCTCTTCCCCGTCAGTGTTGAAAATATAGGTCTGTGCCACTGAGCCCAGCTCTGCCTGCCCCCCTTCATCCCCAAATGTGCGTTCAGGCAGATGGAACTCATGCGTATGCACTTTGTGGTTGTAGCCAGGTTCCATTTCCTATCAGTTCTTTCAGGAGGTAGCTTTTGTTGTTTTTTGTTTGTTTTTTTAAACGTTTGGCAGGTGTTGTGTTTGATGTTTTTATATTGCTTAATAATGACAAGTGCTACCCCTTTACGCTCTTATATTCTAATCTCATACCTTTGTTTAAAACTACAAGAAGATAAGGAACCCTTTTTGTTGCCTCTGCTTGTGAAAAATACATAGTTTCTGAGGTATGCCCCTAAGCTTTGTCTGCATGAGTAAAACATGTCTCTGTTTTTCATGGGTTTGTGAGGTGAGGTGTGTATATGCACATACATTTTTATCTTGTTTTATTGAATTTGGACCCTGCATTCAGAAAATATAGTTACCTCTGTTCCTCAATTTATGGCACACTTAGTTCATCCATTCCTATTCTGTCTTATTTATTTTCTTCTAGTATCATTCCAGATTGCTGGTTCTATTTCACCCTGTACACATTTCAAACACACACACACACACACACACACTCACACACACCACAGGTTTTTATGTTATTATAAATGCTCCACTTTATTTTTAATTCCTCTGTAGCTGAATTTAGAGTTGTCCTTGCATACTAATTAGCTACTCAGGCTTTCTGTATTGCTAATACTGTTTATCATTATGGAAACTTGCAAGCAGTTCATACGCATTTTCTTTTTCATTCAGGTGTTTCAGATAAGGCAGGCATATCTTCACATGATAAATCTAGAATTAGATGTCATTTTTATGTTTGTAAATTTCAAAACCTAATATTCTTTGCAGCACCCTGGCTGCTTGCCTAGAAGTGACGGTTCCTTTGACTTTGGGAATTTAGGGCCCATAGTTCTTCATTAGCATATTCATCACACTTTAATGTGTCCCGCTATTCCAGATATTTTCATCATTTACATCCACAGATATTTTTCAAGAAAGCCTGACGACTAGGCCAATTTCTTAATTTTGTGGAAGGGAAAGTGGAGGCTCGGGTTAGTTATAGAGTGTGTTTTATGGACCTGTTAGTTGCCTAGTTATAACCATCAGATTAAAACTCAGATTTCTTCTTTTCTAGCTTTTGATCACGAGCATGAAGAGTTACCTTGTTTAATAAAGTGTCTAACTTATAATTTTCTTCCTTTTCACAATAAGTGGGAAGGTGAAGCATGTGGTGACTAATACTCCAATCTTTAGGGCCCGTGGAGAGACTTACGAATAGGGTGCTCTTTGGGAGGAAGATGTAGGGAAGGGAGAATAGGTATCTATCTTTCCGGACTGTGTGTGTCACGGACTGCAGAACAGGAGACTTATAAATCAAGAAAAATGGGAACTACGACTAACAGGATTGAAAAGGAAGGCCAACTTACAAAGACATTTGAATAGAAAATTGATGAAGAAGGCCTAATTTTCAGCATGATCTATTAGTTCCTTTTAGCTACAGGTTTTTTGTTTTATTTTTTTGTCCTTAAAGCTGAGGGTACACTTTGAAGAGCTTGAAATTAAACGAGGTGTCTTAAGGTGTTCTAAAGTAGGGATTCTGAATGGTTAGCTCTGTCCAGAGGTTGGACATCTAAAAAGGCCAGCAGAACTTGAAATGCCAATTAACTTCCTTATTCTGATTCATACAAAGAGATAGGCTTACTTCTGTTCCCCAAGTAGCTTCATCTTGGAAAGTGACAAGTAATGAAGGCCATCTCTAACATAAACTGATGTATTGATAATGAGGACTGGCACCTCCTCCTTAGGAACAAAAATTGTGTTCTCTACATACACTTATTTTAAGGAGAAAGTATCAGGTTTTTTTTTTTTAAGTTTTTTTTTTATTTCTTAAAAACACATTTAAGAATCTGGCAGTGAAAATTTACAAATGAAGAAGTGGCTTAGAAAGTAAAAATAGGATGATACAATTTATATAGGATGGTACAATTTATATAGGATGATACAATTTAGAACTGGACATTGTCCTATTTTTATCTGATCTAAGTCCCTTACTTTATTTGTGAGAAAATGTAGACCAGGATTAATAAGTAACTCTTCAAAATATTTATTATTAACTATGTGTTGTCATATGTATGAATTCCAGTGTCCACAGAGACCAGGGTGTTCGATAACTTGGACCTAGAGTTACAGGTAGTCATGAGCCTCCATATATGGGTGCTGGGAACTGAACTGAATTCTGGGAAGTAAACTTGGGTCCTTTGGGGAAGCCGTATGTGTTCTTAGCTGTAGACTCATCTATTCAGCCCCTTACTAAGTAACTTAACAAAGTCAAAGAACTAGGATTAAACTCACATCAGACATGAAACTGTAAAAACACTACATTAGTAGCAATTCACTGTGAGGGTTTTGTTGTTGTTTGTTTTACGGCTGTTAGCACCTGAAGGGAATAGTTTCATAGTTTTCTAATTGTTTTTTTTTTTTTAATTTATTTATTTTTATCTCAATCACAGGTTAGGTACTTTGAATCCCAGGCGTAGCCCCCTCCCCCATTCCCTCCTACCCTCCCACTCCCTCCCTCATCTCCTTCTTCCCCGCCCCCTCCAAGTCCACCATCAGGGGAGGACCTCCTTCCCTTCCATCCAACCCCAGCTTATCCTGTCTCCTCAGG
>CM053767.1:18867149-18883357 GCA_028658305.1 Pachyuromys duprasi
TCTCCCCTGGGATCTAGCCAGTCTGTCACTCCCCGGCTTGTATGGGGGAGGGTCAAAGAGTCAGCCATCAAGATCGTGACTGAAACAGTCCCTGTTTCCCTGAATAGGGTCTTCAGCCCTACACCAAGTTATCATGGGCCCCATCTGTGCGGGGGTTCCAGTCCACAACCACACATGGTCCTTGATTGTAGAAACCGTCTCTTACAAGACCCCTGTGTCCTGCTCAGTTTGGTCTTTGTGGAGCTCTTGTTCTCCCCAAGTCTCAGTTTTCTAATTGTTAAAGAGCAGTAAGTAGCTGCACATGTAAGTTTTGTTGTGTTCAACTATTATGCTGTGTTCTTTGCCTCTCATTTTGTTCCTCATGTTAGATGAACAGGCAGAAGAAGTTTGGCTATGAAGTTTTGGTTGTGCAGGTGGCCTCCACAGCAGCAGGGGCAGTAGCTCTACAGAATTCAGGTAAGTCTTTCACCATCCCCCCCAAGCCCAAATAAAATGGTATGCTTGTAAAAAGCACGAAGAACTGAAACTTTAGCACGATAAAGTTCCAGAATATTTTCAACTTTAAAATTCTACTTCCTGGTTTGTGATTATGAGAAAAGAAAGTTTACAGGAGTGTCTTTGCTCTCCATGAAATTTCACTGGGAATTTTTTTCCTGTGATATGTCAAGTCTCTCATTTTCCTACTTTGCTTCTAGAACAGTGTTACCTAATAATCTATGCTAACTCATTCAGTGTCTAAAGAATCGTTTTCACTTTATAAACCTAAGGGATGCCATTCTGTCTTGATATAATTATGCCTGACAGAGTGGTCCAGGGTGTTGTTTAGTGGATTTGCACATGCATCCAAATGTACTGTCATCATAGCTGTCACGTATCTGTGCCAGTTTCTTATTCCCACCATTCCTCTTCCTTCTAGAAGCGTTTCCCTCACTCAGTAGCCTTCTCATGCTCTTTGAAGTGGGCCATCCGTATGTATCCTCCAGTATCAATTGGCTTTGTACGAAAGTAAACCACCATGGTTTTAACATGCCTCTTGTTTCGCTTACTGAGCACCAGTACATACGTGACAGAGAAGTGGAATTCCGTGGAGGTGACAAATCACCACATAAGTACCAGTGATTACTGTTGCTTCTCCACTAAAACCAAAATATTTTGCGAAATTTTCTATTTTTGCGCAACTGCTTTGGGTTCTTTGTATATGTTCCTTAACAAAATTAGCCCTAAACTGAAGCACGTTTTTCTAATACTTAGAATAAAATCCATGTAGTACTGTAGACACAAATATATTAATAGAACCATTTGGCGATTAGCTTTTATGTCAGATTTGCTTTTGAACCTCATACTCTCAAATGTTTCTTAAAGAAACTACATAAGTCATAGCACTATGATTCATAGCACTTCCATTACAGGTATTTCTTTCCCACTTGACATGCATTGTCCCATTTTCATGCTGTGGAAACTCTGCAATTTTCATTTTCAAATGCCAAAATTCCTTGGTCTCTGAGGAAAACGAGGCCTCCTCCCTACCCTGATCTCCTCAGTTTCAGTTCCTCCTTTTTTTTTTTTTTTAGTTGTTTCCCAGAACACTTGCTTCTCCTATTTTGTTATAAACACACTGGTTTTTCCTAAATTTGTTTTATTTTTTTGACATTGTAATAAAATTACATTATTCCTACCGTTCTCTTTCTTTCTCCAAGCCTGCCCAAATACCTCCTTCCCTCTTGAAAAATCATGGCTTCTCTTTCATTATTGTTGTATGTGCATATTCACACTATCTCTAAAAACACAAATGCAGTCTACTCAGTCTTCGTAATGTTACTTGAATGTTTTTAGAGCTGACCATTTGGTATTAGATAACAAGCTGGTATGCTCTTCTCTGGGGAAGACTTTTTTCTGCTCTCACCATTTATTAGTTGCCTGTAATTCATTGTGTAGGGTTGAGGCCTCATAATCTTTCCCTGTCCATGTTGACAAGTTATTGTTGTTATCCCTGTTCTGCTCACATTTAGGTAGTGTGTTGATGAGATTTTACAGGTGTAACTTCTGGCATTACCCAGAGATACAACCTCACAGCAAACTCTCTGACCTCAGGATCTTAACAGTCTTTACACCCTGTCATCTGCTACGTTCCCTGAGCCTCATGTGTGGGATTTGTGTAGTTGTTGTATCCACTGGGATGGGTCTCTACCAGTTTGCATTTTGATTGGTTGTGACTTTCTGTAACAGTCTCCATCTGTGGGAAAGATAAGTTTCCTTGATGAGGGGTAAGGGTGTGGGTATAAGGACACATATTTAGACTGTAGTTAGAAATGAAGGCATACTGATTTTATGATTAGATGCTAGGTTTTTATGTGTAGTGGGGTATTTGGAAAACTTAATAATCAGCTTTAATATTCATTTTCATTTAGTTAGATAGTATTTGATTCAAGAGAATTTAAAGGCTGCATTGAAGCCAAGTTCAGAATTGTTTTAAACATATAGAATTATAAGTGAATAATAGGATAAGTGAACCTATTCTTTGGATGCCTGCCCTAGTTCTGATGCTTCTTCTCTCTTCCTCCAACTCCTGAGCACATTCTTTACAGTCTCCAGGGAGATGCTTTCTCATGATTTATTTAACATTACAGGGAGGTCAGATATCCTAAACATTTAGTAAAAATAGCAACCACCATTTCTATCAAGGGTAGAGACTGTACTGTTATTTCTGTAAGAATCAAGTATTTTCCTCCATGAATAAATTTTTCATAGTAATAACCCTATCTTTTTCCTTAAACCAGATTATACTGTTTTATACAATAGTATAAACTATGCTATAAATATGACATATGTAGTAATTCTTTCTAGGCTTCATTAGCGCACTTATAACTGAGCTGTGGTCCAATCTGGAATGTGGCAGAGATGATGTCAGGGTAACTCATCCTAGAGCGACTCCAGTGGATCCTATCGACCGAAGCTGTCAAAAGGTAAGAAGTTGTATGATAATAATGCAGAGACCTGAAGTGTATTGCACAGATTGCACAGAAGTGACTCCATGAAAACCTGACCTGTGTCACTTATAAGCAGCAAACTTTCTTAAGTGGACCATAGCCCATTTAATACCTAAATATATTTTTCATTAAAAAGTAAAGTCAGTGAACTGTGAACCAATGTTCTTTGGAAAATACATTGGAAGGATACTTTTCTTTCATGATATTTTTATTATATTTTTTGTTTCTTAATAAAGGGTAATAACACACCAGGTATGTTATGAAAAACAGTGTGTCCCTAAAACAACACAAAGGCATGCCACAGAAGTCCTGGAAACTTTTTCCTTTGGGTTTGAATCTGATGAAGTTGTCTGGCTAGAATCAAGGTAGAACAGGTCGAGGGAAAATGCTGTTGGCTGGAGGAATGCAGCAGTTTTTTCAGTACTTACACAATGTTCTGTTCAAATTCAGTGGTTTTCCTGTGTGTTACACAGTCTCGTAATTTCCTTTCCTTCCTTCCTTTCTTCCTTCCTTCCCTCCCTCCTTCCTTCCTTTTTTTCCCTTTCCTTTCTTTCTTTCTTTCTTTCTTTCTTTCTTTCTTTCTTTCTTTCTTTCTTTCTTTCTTTCTTCTGAGACAGGGTTTCTCTGTGTAGCCTTGACTCTCCTGGACTCACTCTGTAGACCAGGCTGGCCTTGAACTCACAGAGATCTGGGTGTCTGCCTCCCCGAGTCCTCATTTCTTTCAGTTAAAGTAAATGATTCATGGCAGTGGAAACTTGAAAAATTTTTAGTGTGAAGGTGCTGTTAAATTATTTAAAATGCTCCCCTCCTCACACCATTTCAGAAATTTCCTTTTTCTGGGATGTTACAAGTTCACTTCTCTAGAAAATATGAACACTAGAAAATAATTTAAAAATGAAGTAGTTGACAATATAGCCACTCCTGATGAGACCTAATTGACTAGGATCAGAAAGAAGGAGAGGAAGACCTCCCCTATCACTGGACTTGGGAAGGGGGAGGAAGGGAGGGATTGGGAGGAGAGGGAGGAGGGAGGGAGCTACAGGGGGGATACAAAGTGAATAAAGTGTAATTAATAAAAAAATAAATATAAATTAAAAAATGAAGTGGTTGAAAATGTTTTATTGATAAAAACAGGCAGTAAGTGGAGAACAGTGACTTTAGGATGCTCCTTTTTCATAGTCTATTTAACAGTAGTGTTGTTTGTTTGTGACAATTGCCTTTTGTAACCCTGGTTGGCCTTGAGCTCTCTATGTAGACCAGGCTGGCCTTGAACTCTCCCAAGTGCTTCTGCCACCATGCCTGGCTACAGATGTTAACCTTTGGAAAAGTACCCGTTGCTGTTCTAAGGATACAAACTCAGAATCTAGAAAGCTAGTAGAACAGAATTCCAAATTTAAGGTTATTTGGCAGCTAGAAATGAAGCTGGGATCCTGGAGAGGACAAAGCTACAAAGCGGGTATTACAAAGAGATGTGGTAGCCCCAGACTGTGAGCTGCACCTGTAAACTATAGTCATTCTGCTGCTCACTCACACACAAAATTATCTTCTATTCATTAGTGCTGAATATGTTGAGAATGCAATATAAAAAATTGTTCTTTTGAGTCTGGGGGGATATGTCAGTTGGTAAAGCACAAGGACCTGAGTTGTGTCCCAGGAACCTACATTACAAACAAAACAAAGAACAGGGCTAGTGGGATGGGTTAATGGGTTAATATTTGTCACCATTAATCTGAATTTGACCCCCAGAACATACATGGTAATGGAGAGAACGGATTCTTGTAAGTTGTTCTCTGAGCTTACATGCACACATGCTGTGGTATCTCTCTCACCCTAAACCCAAATAAATAATTATGTGAAAAAATAAACAAAATTTAAAAAGTTAAAGTAATATTCCCCCACCCCTAATACAACAACAACAACAAATCTCCAAACCAGGCATGATGATGCATGATTGTAATTCCAGCACTGGGGAGGTAGAAAGAGGGGGGTGACTGTGACTTAATGGCCAGCCAGGTCAGCTGACATGCAATCACATGAAATTTAGAAGCTGGACCTTAAACAAGCAAATATTAAAGAGAAAGCCTACAGAATGGGAGAAAAATCTTTGCCTGCTTTGTGTCTAGCAGAGGTTAATATCTAGAATACACAAAGAACTCTAGAATTTAAAACTCTCAAAGCCACATTGTCTAGTTAATAACAGGCTAATGAACTGAACAGATAGCTGTTAAAAGAAGTAAAAATATGCTAATATATATGAAAAACGTTCAACATCTTTAGCCGTTAGGAAAATGCAAATCAAACCACACTGAGAATCCATCTCACTTCAGTTAGAATGAGTACAAAGAAATCAAACAAGAAGTGCTGTCAAGGATGTGGGGAAAGGGAAACTTTATGCATTGCGGGCTATAAATTATTGTAGATATTGTATATGTCAGTTACTACAGAGGCTTCTGAGGCTGCTAGAACGAGAGCTACTGCATGATGCAGATATTCTGTGCTGCCACCTGCACTTCTGCGTTTACCACAGCATTGTTCATAGTAGCCAAGTTAGGAATTGGCGCAAGCGTCTGCCAGCCACTGCATACAGCAAATGTGTACATTACAATGGCGTTTCCTTCCTACGTAAAGAAAAAGGAAATTAGTTATTTGCAGAGAAATGGATGGAACTGGAGCTCAACATGTCAACCAAATCAGCTAGGTTCAGAACAAAGAACACATCTTTTCTTACATTCAGAACCTAGATTTAAATATATGTGTGATTTAAATACACATAGATACACATCCATACATACAAACACACACATATATGATATGTATATATCAGAAGGGTGGTGACTGGCAGAAGAGAGGGTACTGGCAGGAGTCGGAGTAATGACAAGAGAAAGTAATGGGGGAATAACAATGTCTGAAAGTTTCATGATGAAAACATTTTATTATTATTTGCTAATTTTGTTATCTGACCATTTCATATATGTATGTAATGTAGTCTGATTGTACTTTGACAGTACAAACCCCATTGTTTTATATGCTGACTAGTAATAATGTTCTGTATGTTAGTATAACACAATCTAGAATCCATATAATATATGCTCACAAAGTAGGGAAAGCACTCCAGAATTTTTTGACATTTGAAGAATATGAAAATTGTGACCTATATTCAATAAGAAAGGCAGCCAACTGAAGTGTATTGTAAAGTGAAGGTAGATTATTTTACAAGGACAGAACATAAGTGAGAATTGTAGTAAATGAACAAGTTAGATCTCTGTAGAAATGTAGGAACTATATGAAGGTACAGGTAGAAATTTTAGCATTAAAAAATAATCAGAAATAGAAATTCTTAAATGTACTTAGAAGATTTAGCATAACAACAAATAATAAACTGGAGACAGGTCCACAGGAGTCAGAATTTGAAGAGCAGAGAAGGGGAAAACCTGCAGTTGATCTTGAGAGTATGTTATATTGGTAGTCGTAGCTTCCACAATGAGAATACTAGAAACAGAAGTACCAGAAGAACAATATTTGCCTAAACTCACCAACTTTACTGAAATATGTAAATTTATAGATGAGAAACTTAGTGAAACTCAAGGAAGATTACACAATAAATGAAAATATGAAAGAAACCACACCATGGCTTGTGACAAACTGCTTAAAACAAAGATATTGCCACATTTTGAAAAAAAGCTGTAGAAAATCAGTGTTTTATGTATAACAAACAGGAGAACAGCTTGCTAGCACCACATTAGAGGCAGTGGAGGCCAAGAGACAATGCAAAGATTTATTGTGCCTAGAGGAAAAGATAAAAAGATAAAGTCAACTCACAGTTCGGCACCCAGTACAATAGTCTTCAGCAATGAAGGCGAAGAAACTTTTGGGTAATGGCAGAGAAAACTCGGAAAGCACACTTGTCCTTCACATATGCTAGGAAGGAAGGTCTCCGTGCGGAAGTTTGGGTTTTCCAGAGAGGAAGAGGGAATTTCCAAAGGATGAACCTACAGAGGTAGAGTATGTGCTGTCACCTCAACATGAAAGGGGGACACATCGTTAAATGACTCCCTACAGTTACAAAGTCCTTCATCTATGACATGAATCAGCACAATGGTCTTAAGCTGTAAATCTGTCTGGAATGTTTCTAAGCAAGGCTGAAGTTATTGGAATTTTATTCTAGTTATTTGACTTTGAATTGGGAATATCAGTGTAAATTTTCTTCAGGAACATCATATATTGAAATATCAACAACTGACAATTCATAGTATTAAAGAGGTCTATCACCCAGCTTGAGATCTCAGTTATTCCACAGAGGTTCTTTGCTCTTTGGATCTATTTTTTAATCTTAAATTACAGTCAGTATATATTTATAGTCTCAATATAAAGTGAAGTACATTAAAGACGTGTTTGAATTCTAATCCGTTTCTTGTGTCTCCCAGCGCTCTCTCTCTTGTCTGCTGTTCCATTCGATGTGGTAGGCAGTGGTCCTGGTGCTGCAATTTAGTATATGTGCTGCCAAAGTGAGCACCCAATGCTGCAATTTAAATATACAGTAAATTAAAAAAAATCTCTTCTTCCCAAGGCTCAGTGACTATTGCAGAAGAGGGGACACAGAGATCCTAAGAACCCCAGAGGTTAGATAGGACCTGAGAGAAAGTGTCTTCGTGGTGTGGCAGTAGCAATGCACCCATGGGCTCACAGTAGTTGTGGTTGTCTGCACAATGTTGAACCAGTGAACATTCAAGTATGGAGAAGGGAGAGTCTCATAAGTCCTCACCCTGTGAGGAGCTACTGACAGTTGGTGGCTTCTGGGGGAGGGAGTGTCAGTTTCCTTCAGTGTGGCTTTGTTGGGTTGACCATGCTCCAGTGGATGGCTCCACACCCATGAATACATAGGCAGCGCAGAATGGACTCAATAAATTAAAAAAAAAAAGACATGAATATGGGAGGAGGGGGAGTTTGGTGAGATAGATCTGGGAGGAGGTATGGGGAGGACTAGATCATGAATATGATTAAAATATATGCACATATCAAATTCTCAAAGAACAAAAATTCTGATAATAATCTGAATTACTCGGTTGTAGTGCTCATGTCTTCAGTGTTCAGAAGCACAAGTGGTTAGTGGTGTTCTATAATACTGGGCAGCTCAGATTCCATGTTATTTCCAGGAAATCCTGTTAACCAACATTTCCTTAGCAAACCACTGAAAAATGGCACAGAGAGATACAGCTTATAATGTTAAAAATTCTAAAAACCTAGCAAAACAAAAAGTCCAGAAGAGGCTGGGAAGTAAAAACCAAAGGAACTGAGGGTCAGTATGGGATAGGAAAAGAGTAGCCTGAAGTGTTCATATTACTGCAATTGTATTACATTTAAAAGGACCAAATGATTTTAACTAGAGATTTTCAGAGTTCACAAAAATGATACTGTAGATCCTGTGAGATGTCTTAAGATAAGATAAAATAGCTTAAGAATTTAATCAAGTAAATACCAGCAAGCAGTAATGAGTAATGTGAAGTCAACTCACTCCTATCCACGTGAGAAAAGCGTGAATACACATTCCGAGAATATCCCATGATCAGAAGATGTGAGATCACAACTCTTTTTTTCTTGGTGTTTTTACAAGGACTCAGAGTTCTCCTCACAGGACTCTATTCTTGACTCTTTAGGGCAACTGAATTTGCTGTTAAGAACCTCCTCATAGACAAAATGAAATGACTCCACCAAAGGAGATAGGATACAAATTGCATTTGAGTTCTTTCAGAAAACAGAATCATAGAAACACTGATACAAAAACAAAAGACTATTACTCAAAGAGAAGAAAGAGAACCTAGGACCTCACAGGAAAAAACAGATTAGAAGATGTAATGCTGATAAAGAATGAGACAATGTCACTGCCATTACAAAGACGGGTATAGACTAAGTTGAAAATGTTTAGCAAAACTTTCACATTGAATTCAGAGATACATAAAAATTCATTTTTACATAAAATACAAAATATGTAAAAGCCATTTATGACAGTCAACTGAGATGTACATTAGAAATGGGTGTTTATCTAATAATTTAGTAAAATTTTAATTCAACATATTGAATAGGAAATGTCTGATTTTAGTAGACACGAATTACCACATTTTATGGAATTTATAATTATTTGTGATTTAAAACCCAAACCAAAAATCCTTCTAAGCTTGGTGGTGGTAGTGCATGCCTGTAATCCCAGAACTCGTAGGCAGAGGCAGGTAAATCTCTGAGTTCAAGGCCAGCATGGTCTACAGGTCAAGTTCCAAGACAGCCAGGGCTACACAGAGGAATCATGTCTCAAAAACAAGTCAAAACAGCGAAACCTCCTAGCAAAGTATTCTCCATTTGTATTTTCAAGTTGTCCTTGAGAAAAAGCAGGTTGTGTAATATCCATGGTGACATATTGAAACTAAATTTGATTTTCTTACTTTGTTCAGCATTTTTAGGTCTTAGGCAATAGACTAGGAAAAAAAAATGGAGGTGTTTAGGTCAGAAGGCAGTAAAAGAAGATTCTCATCTAAAGCCAGTACCGTCTCCTATTTACAAAAGGTCCTGTCCTTAAAGTGATTGCTTAAGCTTTCTTTAGATGTCCACATAGCATACTCTTGAAGTCCCTTAGGCTTGTCCTCAGCTCTCAGCTGTTCCTCAGAATGATGCCTGTCAGACAGTCGTACTGACAATTGGAATAGGTAAGATGCATAAATGCTGGTAGGACACTACTTGGCAGAAAGGAAGGGCTCACATGACAGCAAATTGTTTGTCCATCAACTTATTAGTACAGTCTTCCTTGCTCCTTGTTGACAAAACTGTACATGTCATCTTCTCAATGTTACCTTTTTAAAAAATCTAATTTTGTTTATCGGTTGAGAATTCTATGTAAGTATACAATGTATTTTAATTATACTGACCTCTTCTCTTCCCTTAACCCATCTCTCACCACATTCCTCCCCAAAGTTCATGCCCTTCTTTTCTTTTTTTTCTATAACTCAATGAGTGTAATTAGTGTTGCCCATGTGTACATGGGCGGTGGCATGACTGGAGAATTGGCATCCTACCAGGTGTCACACCCAGAAAGCCTCTATCAGCATCTCCCCAGTCCACGCTGGAATATTGACTAGCTTGATCTTGTATAACTCTCAGGCAGGCAGTTACATCTTGTGGGAGTTCATGAATATAGCATCCCTGTCATGTTCAGAAGGTACTTGGTTCAAAGTCATCCTTGGGAACTTAACAAATTTTCTGCCCTGTATTCTGCATTGTTCCCTAAGTCTTGAGGGTAGAGGGTGTGGTGTAGATATCTAATGTATGGCTGAGCATCCATAAAAATTTATTCCCTGTACTTTGACCTATTGTGAGTTTCTGTATTAACACTGTCCACTATAAGCAGAAGCTTCTTCGATGTGGGCTAAGAGCAGCACTAATCTATGGGCACAGAAATAAGTATTGTCAGGGGGCTGAGGAGATGGCTCAGTGGTTAAGAGCACATTTTGCACTTCCAGAGGTCCTGGATTTGGTTCCTAGCACCCATATTGGTGGTTCAAGTCTGTCTGTAACTCCCTGTTTCAGGTAACCTGATGCCTTCTCTGACCTCAGAGCACACACTAGGCACACACATAGCATGGGACTAACTCTGTTGAAACTTTGAAAGCAAAAGTAGTTCCATGCCTCCTAATACTGTCTACCCAACCCAAATTATTTTCCTTTGGAGAATTCTTTCTAAACTATAAGGATAATTTGTACCACTTTTCTGAAAACATGGTTCTCTTTTCCCTAGAGTAGAGGATAGATCTTACTAACACGGTGTATCTCTGCATCCTTCTAAGCAAGCTCTCTGAACCACATCCCCACATCCCCTCACTCTGCCTTATAATGTAAATCTCTTCACCTCTGGCCTCTCTCCAGATCCCAGTACCATCAAGCCCTTTGCAGTACTGAAGGGAATACCTCATAGTGTGTTTGCCTGACCTCATGGCAGGTACTGTTGCTTCATTCAGATTTTAATTGGCATCTGGAAGAGCTACTACAGGCAGCTGGCATTAAAATATTTTGAGTGAATAGTCATTATGATCCTTTAAGTTTTAGTTCGTAAGTTTGTTACTTTAAGTGATTTTAAGCTTTAAATGCCAATATTAAAATATTTTAACCACTAGACCGTAAGCTAGTTTCATTATTATTATATGAAATCCTTGTTATTCTTAAACACTGATTAGTAGGCGCTAGTTTGGCACTATTTCAGTTTTAGGATGATATCTGATTCCAGAAACACATTTAATATACTTTTGTGGGAACTGATGATGGCATTGAAAATATGTTCATTCCCATGAATGCTTAATACATTACAGTTTTATAATATGCTAAGTGCCTTTAAGAATGTCTACTGAGCAAGAAATGGATTTGTTTGTTCTTACGGTAATCTACTGAAATTTTCTCAAGTCTCTTTAAAATTATCTTTAGGTTATTTGTTTTCAAATATAGTCATTGGATTGTTTTCATCCGATTAGCATATCAGAAATTACTACAAATATATGCTGAGAGAATTATTTTATTTCCTAGAAAGGAGATTCCATAAACATGAGTGGATCTATTCTATGTAAATAATAAGAAACCCTCAGTATGTTACTATATGATTGATAAATCTGCCATTTCCTATCAAAATGGATATTTACTCAATTTATAAATTATATTTGTAATCCTTTACTACAGAGAGAGATTCATTTATTATTATATCTAAATATTGCTGGATTAATATTATGCAATGTTTAAAGCATTTTTAGTTTTCACATTTTACCTTTGATAGATTCTCAGGATATGAAAGTGAATTTTTAAATGTTATATTGAGATCTGCAAATCAGCCTTCTACTTAACACCTGCTTGGTTAATTTGTTTATGCAATTGTTTTGTTGGTGACCATGAACCCTCTAGTTCCCCTGTAGTTCCTTTGGAGGCACATTTCTTTAACAAGCTTTCCCCAATAACCTGTCTTTCTCCCTCTTTTTTACTGTACTCATTTAGAATGATAGTATCCCAGCGTGGTATACAGTAATAGTATCTCTGTGTGGCATTCTCTTAACTAAGGAAGTTTTGCAAATTTTAACTAAATCATTACACTTATCCTTTGGGAATTTTACTGTTATACCAATATACTAGATTTAAATCCTGGATTGTGTTGTTAGATTTGGTAAGAAACTTATCTTTGTTTTAAGAGGTTTTTCATGATAGGAGAAATATGGACACGCTAAACTTAATGCACATTCATTCTTTATCCAGAGATCCAATTTGCTACAAAATACCATATGTTGTATATATTTACTGTCCTCATGGATAATATACATAATTCATTAAAACAGGTTGAAAATATATTGTACTCCTTGGATATAATTTATTCCCAATTATCCTAGTCAAGGATGGAACAGTGTAAGTGTAATGACTACCGTAACTTGTTAAATGACATTCCACTGAGCATAAAATGAGGGAAGGGAAGGGAACTGTACTTTTCCCACTTAAAAACAAGGACTGGAGAATGGCTAACCCTGTTCAATCTGATGGCCATATTTTGACTCGTAGAGAATCTGTTGCCAGAAAAAGAGAAAATATGGATTAGTTCTTGTACAAATGTGTTATTAGTCAAGCCCTTTGTCACAGGGTTCCTCACCTATTAGTGAGAAATCAAATAAATAGTTTTTATATTTTTCTCAAATTTTGATCTTACTTACAGTGTAAAATGTGATTCACAAATTTTCAGTACACTGAAATGTTAAAATATGAAACTGTTAGTACAACATGATGCTTACAAATAATTAATAAGTGTTGAACTTTGGGAAGAAAATGGAGTCCGCTGGAAAGTAACAAACTTTTGAAGTTAGTGCATTTGAGACAGGTGGAACACGTTAGTGGGAAGAGAGAAGTTTGTGTAGATAGAGTCAGTTGAAAGAGACCACATGCCTTCATATTGGGGAGTGATGAAAAACGAAGAATGAGGCTATTAAGACAGAGTTGAAGAGAGTCAAGTGCCCAAAAGCCATCTGAAGAATTTGGATGTCTACTGTCTAATCATGGCTTCCTATGGAGGGCTTTTAAGCTAGAAGCTGAGAATGAAATTTGTGTGAGAAATATATCCAGTTGCTGTTTGGTAGATGAACCGTGGAGAGATGCACTTGGCTTACAAGTGCCGTGGAGAGGTGAACTTGACATGATTAGAGCGGTACAAAGCCACAGTTTTTCGTAGGAAGGCCATGCTTTTGAAAATTAACTGTACTGTCTAGGTTGTTTTGATTTTCATTGAATATGTTAATAGATAATTTTATAGGCTAAGCCTGAAAATATATAGGCTTTATTATTTTGCCTTAGAGTATCACTCCATTGTGTTTTCTTAGATATAATAGTTTAAAGAACGAGAAAGAGGGATCCTTCCATTTTTCCTCAGAATCCAAACTTCAGGAGTCACATAGCATTCTGAAGTGTTTTCTAGCTCTTAGTGTGCTCCTTAACAGTTGTTATATTAGCACTGTAAGCTCTAAAATTATTGCTGCTTTTGTTTTTGTAAACCTATTCTGAGTAGATCCTCACACTGATAATAGGTTTATTGAAAAAAAAAAAAACTAGCCCTCCTAGACAGCCAGCTATAGTGTAACATTCACATCACTGACTTTCTGTGCAATATTGAAAATAAAAACGACTTATTTAAATGTCTCTTCCTCTCTCCCAGTCCTTCCTCGCACTGGTGAACCTGCTGTCCTACCCTGCTGTGTATGAGCTAACAGGCAATCAAGAGCTTCCTAATAAGGCAGAGTATTCTCTTCGTGAGGTTCCAACAAGTATTATTGTAAGTTACTTTCCTTCAATAGTTTTCTTTTCTATTTGTCAATTGTTTGAAATTTGTAGAAAAAAAAGTTAATTTGACAAATACACAACCCCCACATGCTTACTAAAGTCTAAATTGGGTACTCATCACTAGATTACCAAATTTGAGTTATCTGTGAATGTGAACTGTGGTCAACTGTTTCTTTACCTATAAGAACACAAAACTAATCATCTACAGCCAGGAAAGGAACTAACCATATACACAAGCTTCTGTATAAATGAGTTTCAGATAAATCATTACTTTATCAGCCACACTTATACTGCTCCATCCCTGACTAGGATAATTGGAAATAAATTATATCCAAGCAGCACAATATATTTTGAACCTGTTTTAATGAATTATGTATTATGTCCATGAGGACAGTATATGCATATTTATTTAATTTAAAATTTAATTCATATTCAAAATTTCCCATATGATTGCTTGGTTTAACTATTAAAGGGGATGTAGTTCATTATCTTTGAGTGTTTATAAATTAAACACAAATGAATGTATAAAAGTGTGCATGAACATACACAAGGATTAGTAAGGAATTCTTAGTGCAGAAATTATTTCTAATTATTACTTTTCCCTGTCATAATTACATATTAATGCTTTTAGAAATTTTTTTCTTTCAGAATACTTTTCACCTTTGTTAAATTCCAAACATTTGAATTCTTAAAATTGTTTTTTAATGTGGGAAGGTTTTGCTAACTATTGTGAAGTAAAAGGTAAAGTTATATATGTCTCTCCTTAGACCTTTAAGATTCTAGAGCCTTTTATTTACTTACCCTATTTCAGCCCCATTTTCCTGTGCCCAATTTTATCTCATTGCTTATATACTTTTATAGTTAGCCTTCTCATTCTGCTGCTTACATAGTTTGTGGCTTTGAGTGGGCTAGACACTGGTTTTCTTTTCTACCAAAAGAGGGCACTCTGCTAAGTGTAATACAGATACAGAAGCATACATACTATGTGATACCACTAATGTGGTAACTCTAAGCTAGTTCTAGTAATTAGAATCAGAGAGTAGGGTTTTGATTTCCAGGGCTGGGGCGGGGCAGGAGGCCAAAGAGCCAAGTACTGGCTATATATACAAGTTTTTTGTTGCACAGGTAAAAATATCCTAAAGACTTATTGCATGAACATAATGCTTATAATTAATAACACTGTATTACATACTTATATTTTTAGTAGAGCAAATATAAGCTAAATATCTTTAGCAGACAAAATGAAGGTGATAGAAAAGTTGAACTTCATGGATGGAAATCATTAAAGGTGTAATCAGAGTCAAACTTCCTTCTCAGGGATCTGGGTAATACTATCATTGCCTCTTCAGCTGCTTCATTTTTTTAAATTTAGGTTTTTTTTATTTTGAGGATTTCATATGAGTCCTATATGTACCTCATTTTCACCTTCTTCCTGCCCCAGAGTTTTCCTGTGCTCCCAGTTCCATCTCAAATTCACACTTTTTAAAAAATTATTGTCACACATACAGAGGCACTGTCTCTCTCAAACACAAGCACACACACACATGTAGTATTGGTTCTCTGCACATGTATTTAGGGCTGACCATTTGGGATTTGATAACTGTCTTAGGGTTACTATTGCTGTGACGAAACACCAGGATTGAGGAAGAAAGAGTTTATGTCATTCCCAGCCCCATATAATAGTTTGTCATCAAAAGCAGTGAGGGCATGAATCAAACAAGTCATGAACCTGGAGGCAGCAGCTGATGCAGAAGCCGTGGAGGAGTGCTGCTTACTGGCTTGCTCCCTTTGACTTGCTCAGCTGCTTTCTTACAGAACTCAGAACCACCAGCCCAGGGATGGCAACACCGAGAGTGGGCTGGGCCTTCCATATCAATCACTAATTAAGAAAATGCCCCACAGGCTTGCCTACAGCCTGATCTTACAGAAACATTTCCTTTTTTTTCTGTTTTTAAATTTTTATTAACTATACTTTATTCACTTTGTCGCTCCCCTCCCTCCCCTCCCAATCCCTCTCTTCCCCCCTCTTTTCCATGCATGCCCCTCCCAAAGTCCACTGATAGGAGAGGTCTTCTTTTCCCTCCTGATCCTAGTCTATTAGGTCTCATTAGGAGTGGCTGCATTGTTTTCCTCTGTGGCCTGGTAAGGCTGCTGCCCCCTCAGGTGGAGGTGATCAAAGAGCCAGCCAATCAGTTCATGTCAGAGACAGTCCCTGTTCCCATTATTATGGAACCCACTTGGACACTGAACTGCCATGAGCTACATCTGTGCAGGGTTTCTAGGTTATCTCCATGCATGGTCCTTGGTTGGAGTATCGGTCTTAGGAAAGACCCCTGTGCTCAGATTTTTTGGTTCTGTTATTTTCCTTGTGGAGTTCCTGTCCTC
>CM053767.1:18890708-18939487 GCA_028658305.1 Pachyuromys duprasi
TATATATAAAAAAGAAGACTTTTGTAGAGATAAGTCTTCACTCCTCTGTCAATTCTTTCTTCAGTGGCTTCAGTGAGTAGTTCTGGGTTTTTGTTTGTTTATTTTTATTTTTGTGGTTTTTTTCTGACACAGCAGACTTGCTATGTAGCCCAGGCTAGCTACCACCTGCCTTCACTGCCAGGTATTGGGTATTACAGTTGTGTTCCACTTCACCTGTCAATGATTGTCTCTTTAATAACCCTGTGTCTGTGTACCCAGGCTTAAGCATTGCTTTGAGCACACACACACTGCTTCGTGTGGAACATTCAGATTTGCAAAATATGTAAATTCATCAATACATATACATAACAAAAATATGTAAATTCAGCATGCTTCTATACTTTTATGGTTAAATATTTTGTAAAGCTGAATATTTACAAAAGCCTAAATTAAACTGCAGCTGCAGGAGGCCCCAGAGCCTTTCTGTAACTCAGAAACGGAGACATTTAGTGAGTACAGCTAGGTGAGAAGACTCCCCAAACCGTCCACTCCCACTTCAGGGCTCATGCAGAATCCCAGTGGCAAGCTGACCCTGCCCCCTTCCCTTCTACTACAGAAGATGTTCTGTAAATACTGGAAACTCGAAGCTTCAAACTTGTGTGCATGGTTGGTGTGCATGGCTGCTCTTTTTATAATGTGTGTCTCAGGAAGGTAGGGAGTTTTCTATAGTGGTGAGGGAGAAAAACTTCCATTTCAAAGAAATGGAATGTGGTTAAGTAAGATATGTCTGCACACATGCGTACACGTAATATACAAATGTGCATTTATTTGATACATATATTCTACAGTATTTGATTAGAGTTCAGTAAGGCATACTTTATAGGATTTATGATGGTGCACAAATAGAGTTAAATTAGTGTTAAAGTGAATTAATAGCAGGAGAAAGTGGAAGAGAGAGAGAGAGAAGGGGCTTGAGCCTGTGGGAAGGGAATAAATAAAGTAAGAGTGTTTGGAATGTCTTCAAGTGGAGGACATGATAGATAGCCAAGCCCTTATTTGCACAGGATCATTCTGGTACCCTAGATAGGTACCTTCTCCTCACACTGCGGCCATGTAACGTTTTGAAAGAAGCATGCAGCGTTTCTAATAATTAAAAGTGGAGTCATTCAGAGACTGTTCTCAGGTTGTGTAAAAAACTTCCAAGGCAGTGGTTCTCAACCTGTGGGTCGTGACCCCTTTGCTTGCTGAACAGCTCTTTCACAGTTCTAAGACCATCAGAACTATCAGATATTTACATTACAATTCATAACAGTAGCAACATTACAGTTATGAAGTAGCAATGAAAATAATTTTATGGTTGGGGGTCACCACACATAAGAAAATGAATTAAAAGAGCCCAGCATTGGGAAGGTTGAGAAGTACACTTATTAAAGAACACATTATAAAACAAGTGAAAGCGTTTCTACTTTCACAGGTTTTATTCAGATACCTCAAACATTTCACATTAATTTCTTTTTCTAGTAGTGAACAAGAGAAGGGAAGGTGGGTGGGAGACATAGGAGATAGATGAAAGTGAGTAGAAAGGAGCAAGGACAGAAGAGGAGGGAAGGAGTGTAAAAGAAGAAAAGAGTGTAGAAGAATATGGAAGGAAGAGCACAGGGAGGGGGGTGTTGAAAGCGGCTAAGTGGGTGTGTTAGTCTTTTGTTTCTGTGAAAAAATAATTTGCAGAGACAGGGTGGGGGTGGGACTTGCTTTGAGTCCTTAATTCACCGGTTTCAGGCCACAGCCAGCAGCTTCAACTGTCCAGTCCTTTGGAGGACGGGCAGGTAAAGTGCTTACCTAATGGCAGTTAGGAAGAGCACCGAGGAGGAGGTCTGGGTGACATAAGCCTTCAAAGGCACAGCCACGCTGACTGACTCCCTTCAGTTAGGCTCCACCTTCCAGCTTCCACTATCTCCTACTTATTTACTCAGATAGGAATCCATTAAAGGAAATCCATTGACTATATCAGCACGCTCATGGCCAGTCACTTCCAAAAGCCCAACTCCACACACTGCCCTGGAGACCAAGGCGGTAACACACAGGAGTCTTTTGGAGGGATGTTTAATATCTCAAAACTGTAACCAGATATAGGATGAAATGGGAATGGTGGATATGTGAGACTAGTGAGCACACTACATCAAGAGAAAGAGAAGTAAGGTAATGTGTGGTAGTGTTAATTTTCAGCTTTTACTATGCTAGTTTAGTAGGCTCCTGTTGCGTACAAGGCAGACAGTCTTTCTGGGTAGTTGTGTGTAAAAATATATCACTGAACCTCAGCATTCCGGCCTAGTTAGTGTGCAGTAAGCTTCTGGAGTCAGCCTTGACAGGGGCACACTATAGGGACTTGTAACATGGATAGTGGGGCCTGATTTGTCTTATATCCCAACTATATTAAAACAGTCTCTTCTTGGGCTATTGTTTTGATCAAAGATAGGCCATGCTAACTGTGACTATCAGAGCATACACAAAGAAATATTGGCATCTGCTGATAAACATTGGCACAGTCTTTAGTTGTATGTAGACCTAAATGGTAAACCAGATGCTTATAAATTACTAGACCCATCAAAGGAAACATGTTGAGAACAGCTTTTGATTGTCTACAGGAAAACCTTAGTTAGTATATTTGTGATTTTAATATACATATATAACATGATTCATAAAATGTCATCAGTTCAATAAAATAATTAATCATGCTATATTCAAGCGAATCCTGAAAGTCTTAGGAGTCTGGTCAGATCCCCGGTATAGTTCTTCGCTCTAAATTTCTGACAGTATATTTTAATATTTTGAGTTGTTACTAAGAGCACCTACACTTTAGTAGGTCCAGTTTCCAAGGTTCTCAGTCTTTCAACCAGGAAGAACTTTATTTCAGCTTTATAATGTAAACAAGAAAAACTTGTTTGGGGTGCAAACAGTTTATGTGCCTGTGTCTTTCCTGTAAATGGTCTGAAAAAAATTAACCTATTCAGTATTGCATTAGGAATAAAATTCAGGAAGGTGCAAAGAACTCTTTAAAATGTAATCTAGAGCTTTGAGCATGAATTTGTTGTTTTGTTCTGTCTGAGCAAAAGCAAAGAGCTTTCGTGTATAAACTTTCTTTTTCCTGAAGAGCCTGTTCTTGTTGACGGAACACATAGAAAACATATTATTTTACAGTCTATATCGGCTCTCAACCTGTGGGCAAACCTCTATATCCAGAAATATTTACATTATAATTCATAACAGAAGCAAAATTACAGTTATGAGGTAGCACCTAAAATAACTTTTGGTTGAGGGTAGGGGTGGGTGGTGTCACCACAACATGAGGAACGGTATTACAGGGTTGAGCACTGGGCTGGTTGAGAACCACTGGTCTGTATGACACTGACTAAGCACTAAGTTTTCATTAAGTAATAATTCAAATACTTTAAAAAGTGAACTAGTGTGAGAAAGCTTTTTTAAAAGTAATTTATTTATTTTTTTATTAATCACAGGTTATATACTTTGTATCCCGGCAGTAGCCCCCTCCCTCATTCCCTCCCACTCTCCCCATCCCTCCCTCATCTTCTCCCTGCCCCCCTCCAAGTCCACTGATAGGGGAGGATCTGAGAAAGCTTTTAAGATGACAACTCATCCTTCACCCTTTCCTTCCTTCTCCCATATCCCACCACGGAGAGGTTCCTGATTTCCACGCATTGAATTATTTCCTTTGGAACTTATATTTAGGTCTTTACATATTGTATGTATAATGCTGTCTTGATGTTTCAACTTCCGAATTTTTGCCTCTGGTTTTAGGGACTTAGATGCTTAGAATTTAGATTCCCTCTGCTCTGCCTCCTTCACTATAGTTTTTATTACATTTCAAAATGAGATCAAATGGGAAGCGATGGTGAAGGCTGAGATGTCTGTGAGATCAGTTCAGTCCATGTCAGTTGGACTCCAGAGTCAATGCGGCCTCTCCCTTGGCCGGGCAGCTGTGGATTTATACAGCTTGTCAAGTTCATTTTTGACAAATGCCTGAGATAAGGCAGTTTACTGCCACTATAGAGTGATCTTTATTTCCTTCCGATTTTATTCTTTTGAGAATTTCTAAAATTCACTTTTCTGCTTTGTTTTTTCATCAGGTATCTGTCAGTAATTCTTATGACGATTATATGAAGATTATTGTCACAAAGTATAGTATCTTTAATAAAAGCATCTAATATTTACAGTAGCTCTTGTCAGAGATCACCAAATACTTACAATAGTTTGAGTCATTTAAGCCTAAGTGCACTAAACCCCCAAATGAAAGTAATAGCAGTGACAGTTTTTCTTTAAGTAGTTTACCAAGTCCTTACCTACAGGTGAATTCCAGTTTTTTCTTAGTTCATTTTTAATCTCATCTTCATGTATATAAACACGTAGTCCAAGTCACAAAAATCAGTACCTTAGATGAGAAAAGAGATAGAGATGGAAAGAAAGAATAATGATTACCATAGAAATATTTACCTTATAGAGACAAGCACATTATACCTGCTTTTGCTTCCGTTTAGTCTAGGTTGCTTATGTGGTTCTATATCTAATCTTTAGGTCTGTATCTAAAGCTGTATTTTTGAGGGTGTATTAATCTTGTATTGGATTTTGGTGCTGGGTGGGTATTCTGAGGGTATTCTCTAGACCCAAGCCATTTTCTCCTTCATGGCATAGATAACTATGGTCTCTCCCTACAGCCAGCAGTTACTTTACTGTTCAGTGCTATGAGGAGACCTCTAAATTTCTACGTATGGCAGAGGTACTCTAGAATACCACTCAAGACCTTTTTGTCCTGTGAGACTTTTTTAGAGAAGCATCGCTTTCATCTATTCAGCCCACAGAGGGCACTGAAAACAGATCAGAGTCCACCAAAGTCCTAGTTGGCAAATCCAGGAGCTGGGTGCGGGGTGGGGTGGGAGGATGGGGGTGGGGCAGGTCAGTGGTGCCTGCTTGCCCAAAGGCAGCTGAGTCTCTGAAAAGCCCAGGCATGGGTTAGGATTCCGGAAAGCTGTACCTCTGCTGTTCCTCGCAGGGCTCCTAGCCAACCGCAGTCCTTCTCATCTGTTGACGGCTGTTGACAGCTTTTGCAGCCTTGGAGGAGAGGGGCTGGGGACCTTGAGAATCTTGCTAGTTTCAGTTTTCACGGGATTTCTCTGGTCTGTTTCCTGAATCTCTAGCTTCCCACTCCTCCCTCCAGGAGCGGATATTTCAACTTGGAGAAAATGGCTACAGCCCAAGGATTGGCACCGCCCCTAGTGACTTAGGCCCTCCCACATCAAACATCAATGCATGCCAGGCTTGTCCTCAGGCCAGTCTGCATAAGGGATTTTCATAATTGGGGCTTCCTCATCCAAAATGACTAGAGTTGGTACTGAGTTGACCTAAAGGTAGCTAGCACAGCTGCTGAAGGACATTTGTCTCTGTGGGCACTGCTTCCAGCCTCTAAGACCTGTGGCCACACCCCCATGACCTATCCCATAGCTCCAGGCCTCAAGGTGACCTGCAGACTTGCCTGCTCTCAGCTGGCATCTCCTTCGGCTGAGAGCTTTTGAGCTATAAACACTCCCCAGAGCAATAAGACTCCTGTTTCATTTAAATCCTTCATAGCGATCTTTTTAAAAGTTGCTTTATCCCGTTTAAAGGCTGTTCATTCCGAACTTCGTATTTATACTTTTCTTGGTCTGTTCACTTTCTTCTTGGAGAAGTCTGGGAAAAGGGAGAAGCTGTCAGAAATATAATCGGATCTTCAATTATTTGTGCACATTACACTCTCCTATCAAAAGAAAGTGGCACATTTGTAAGAAAAGGTTAAACTGACCCTAAGAACACAGCAAATTTTATGAACATATGAATTATATGTGTAGCATAATCTCTAGTGTATGTGAATTTTTCTCCAGCTATAGAAGAAAAAGTACTAAGTCTGGCTTCTAGTTGGTACCCGTGTTCAACTGCTGCTCTTTTGACTTGACCATGTAGATTTCCAAGAGGGAAGTTTAAAGTACAGTATCTACTCATTCATGTTGTCTGGAAAGATAAGCTTAGGTATTGGTTTTTATAACTTTATGGACCATGGCTGATTACTGGAAGGGATGATCAGGGCTCAGGTACATTTATTACAAGATGTATTTAAGAAGATGGGCTGAGTTAAGAACTTCTGACTCTGCTAGGAGTCAATAGACACACACATGGACCTGATTAAGCTAAATGGGTCACAGGACAAAACAAAAAGTCATACTCTAGGAAAGGGACTGGTAGGCGTAAGGGAGGGTTGATAGAGAAGAGAGAAAGGAAAGAAGGGATCTGGTAATTGAATTACATCGTGTGCCCATACAAAATTGTCAAATAACAAAGTAAGTGAAAATAAAAAGGGGAAGATCAATGCAAAAGTAATTAGAGGATGCTCTGTGAATAAGCCCAATTTTTCTTGGTGTCTTCGCTATATTTATGGATGAGTTCTATGAAGGTGGTTTGATTGAAGTGGACCATGTGCTTTGACCATATTCACCTGCGCACGGCTTATCTTCCTTATCTTCCTTCCTCTTCCCACTCCTGCTAGTCTCCTTCTGTTTCCCAGATTGTCTTATTCCCTCTTCTCCCCTCCCTCCCTTCATCCTCCACCACCTCTTTCTTTCTCTCTCTCACATACACACACACACACACACACAAAGAGAGGGGGGTAGTGGTGGGAGAATTTAAATAGAATCTAGGAGCCACATGTAAGAGAAAACATCTGATACATTTTTTGGGCTCTAGCTCATTTTGTTTAACATGAAGTATTTGCATCCATTTTTCTGCAAATGCCATAATTTCCTCCTTTTTACATGGCTAATTCATACTCTACATTGTGCATTCATACCACATTTCTTGCCTGTTCATTTGTGAGCATCTGCCTAGGATGGCTACATGACTTGGATTGAGGGGCCTGGCTAAACCAACTTGGTGACAGGTCTTATTTTCTTGCAGGGATAGAAAAGGCCTGAGCTTTCTGTTCCTCAGGGCGGGGAGCGGGGCTAGACTTCAGTTACAGGAAAGAAAAAACTACAACAAAACAAAACAAAAACGAAGCCAGCTCAGACATGACTGTTGGCGTGTTGGAGATAAGGTTGCTTAGCTACTGGTCAGAGAAACCCCTAAGCCCAGATCAGAGTCACATAGCCTTCATGGCACAGGCCCATTCCCTGATCCAAGTCACTTATCTCCATAGGCACCCACTAGTTTGGGCCAATTTGAACCAGTTTAAAGAGCCCCCAGCCCCTTATCGAGCCCTAGCTTGCCCTAGCTAATCACTGATGATACACTCATACCCTTGCTTTTGATCTGTGCCAATCACAATAAAGATGGCCTAACTGTCCCTGAAATCCTCCTGGTTGACCTTAAATAGAGCTTTCATGCTCATCTGGGGGTCACCATTCTGCCTGTACAGTGATCCCCATGTGCTGGTTCTCTGTAGAACAAACACCTTTGTTGTTTGCATGTTCCTCAAGTTTGAGGTCATTCTTTGATCCTCTTCTGGACCCTAACAGGATACGGTAACTATTGCGATAATGACAGATGGGCAGGTGTTGCAGTAGCTTGCTGATTTGGGGGTATATTCCGAGGAGTAGACATATCCAGATTTTATGGTGGTTTGTTTTCAGTTTTATGAGGAGCATCCATACTGATTCCCACGGTGGCAGGATACTTTGTATTCCCACCAGCAAAGTATGAGTTCCCTTTTTCCTGCATTTTCAACATTGTTTATTTTTACTTATTTTCTGAATAACAGCAATCAGATTAATAGAATATTGATGTACCATTGATTTGCATTACCCTATGGCTAAGGATGTTGAATATTTCTTCATGGATTTTTTTTAAAGACAAGTGTCCTGTAGTCTAGGTTGGACTGTAACTCCTTCTGTCGTTGAGGGTGCCCTTGAACTGATTGCCTCCACCTTTCCAAGTTCTAGGATTTTGTCATCATACCTGGTTGATGTGCTCCGGAAAGTCAAACAGAGAGCTTTATGGATGCTAGACACCCACTGTGTCAGCTGAGCTACAGCCTCAGCCTTTATTATTATTAGCCACTTGTTTTTCATTCTCTAGAAGCTTATCATTTCATTTGCCCATTAATTTGTTGGGTGGTTTGCTCATTTGGTACTGACTCTTATGAGTTCTTATACATGATGTCTCTGGCAGATGTTTAGCTACAGTTCTGTATCTTTTCTCTTCATTTGGTTGTTTCTCCTTTGTTATGTAAAAAACGATTGCATTTTATGCAATTTCATTTGTCAGTTTTGAGTATTGCTTACTGAGGTATTCAAGGTTTTTTTTTCAGTAGAAATTTGGGATTTTGTGTTTGTTTTTGTTTTTCTCTGAAGAAGGTCATTGGAATTTATATGGGGGTTACATGCATCTGGAGATTATTTTTTGCAATATAGGCATTTTCATGATAGTAATTCTTATGAATATGGGTGGTCTTGCAGATAAAATAATCCAACACCTAAGAAATCTAAAAGGCCATACAGGAAACTAAGAAGTGATAAATTTACTTCCTGTAAAGTAGAAGGATTTAAAATTAACCCTAGAAATCAGTGCCTTTCTTATGTACTAGAAGTAAAAATGTTAGGATAAAAATCACAAAGAAGAGAAAAGAAAGAAAGGAAAAGAAACCTTAGAAATAAGTCTAACCTTATAAGCCAGAGAGCCCTGTAATAAAAATTTTCAAACACTGAGTAAGGCAACTGAGAGAATGACTTCCCTTATGTGAATGCTCAGTAAAGGGCTGTTTTCCTCTGCAAAGGAGACAAAATAATCCCTTTTGTGATGGGTCACCTTTTCCTCAGCTCCCTGTGAGATGCCCAAATGGGATGATGGACAGAATGGCCCTGTGAGAGCTTGCAGTTATTTTCTCAAAATAAGAACAAAATGGGACTTTTTTTTTCTTTAACAAAAGCAATTGGATTTACTCCAGAATTCGAGGAGTTTGTGTGCAGTTCCTGTAGTTCATTTTGCCAGACATGCTTGTCGTCCTCAATCTGTCACAGAAATGTAGACTATTGTTGAATTTACTGGGTTAAAAGCCCAAATGATGGGCTTGCTGGATGTGGAGACTGACTGGGATTCAGGTTTTATTTCTGCCCTGGGTCACACACAACTGGCAGAGTTGATAAGTTCAGAGCAATAAACAAACAGTACCTGCTTCTCCCAGAGCTCAAAGAGGCAAAAATTACATAGAGCACTAGAAGATTTAGCAGTTTGTGAAGCATTTTAGTTACTGAAGTTTTGCCGAGATGGTTAGCCACTCAACTTTTAAGAATCTCTTCGCCTCTAATCCTTAAAACACTTAGAGGCAGCTACTTTCTCCTCCCTCAGTAGCTATTGTGTTATCATTAGAATAGCCCTTCTTGATGGCCTCTGAGGATTCCACACTGGGAGACTGTTTTGCACTAAATCTGGAGAGAATAACAACTGCATTTCTCTCTATACCAGGTGGAAGCACCTACCTTCTGGTACTCACATTGGGCAAGTCATTGTTACGGGGTAAAAACCCAGAGACCACGCGGCAGGACCAAAGTTCAAATTGTGAGTTTGTAGTAAGCTGGCATCTGCCGGGAGAGATTCACTTCTCACAGAGCAGCCCTGAATGCATATTACAGGGAGGTGTTTGTTTGTTTTTGTTTTTTGACAAAGAATATAGAAAAACTCTTGGCAGTTGTACAGGGAAGCAAGAAGTTTAACAAGAGCCATGAACATGCAGTTAGCTGGGCATTTTAACCCTGAATTTCTAGAACAGGGTTGGTTGCTTTCCCACTGGACTTTTCAGGGCAGAGGGGGAGAAACCAGAGATGGGTTCAGCTGAGACAACTATTACCCTGTTATGTCATCAGTGCGGTTACATAGCCTATGCTGATCCGTTCCTGTAAACGGAGTTTATATGATAACATTTTATTGCACATAATGAGCAGATACATTACATATTGTAACAGGGCATAGGGAAACAACACTGCATAGATTAGACAGAAATTCCAATTCCTTGGTTGTGTGTGAAAAGTTTGTTTACTGAAGCACTTATCTGTTTTTAGGTGCTTCAGAGTGTTTTGATAGCAACATTAAATGTGTGAGTAATTTCTGCTTCTACAGGAAGACTTAGGAAAAATCTCTTGGCTATGTATGGACACCTGTACTTCTTTCTCCCCCTTTTTGTAGTAGGTACAAATATAGCTCCTAAATTGGGATTGTTTTAATCTGGAATATGCTTTAGGGATTTCCGTATTTATTTATAAAAGGGCTACCTTTGCTAGAGCCTGGGAAAAAAAGACATAGTAGTGCTGAGAACTGTGTAAAAAGTAGTTCCACAGAAGTGATTCAGGTGTCTAATAGAGATGAGGATGCAGTCTTCAGCACTGTAGGTGAGGTGAGCAAGCCATTCATGGATATTGTCAGGAAGCGTGACTCAGTTGAGGTTAGCCACTTAACTGGGTATTTCCACAGCTGTCTGAAGGCTTTCCTAGTAACAAAGGGGCTTGGATCCTCCATATTGCATCCCATGCCATACTTTTAAAAAGATTTTCAACCAAGGATCATGCATGGATATAACCTAGAACCCCTGTTCAGACATAACCCATGGCAGCTCAGCATCCAAATGGGTTTCCCTAGTAAGGGGAACCGGGACTGTCTCTGACATGAACTCAGTGGCTAGCTCTTTGACCACCCTCCCCTCCGAGGGTGGAGCAACCTTGCTAGGCCACAGAGGAGGAGATTGCAACCAGTCCTGTTGAGACCTGATGAAGTATGGTCAGATGGAAGGGGAGGAGGACCTCCCCTATCAGTGGACTTAGAGAGGGGCAGGGAAGAGATGAAGGAGGAAGGCTGGGATTAGGAGGGAATACCGGAGGGGGCCACAGCTGGGATACAAAGTAAATAACCCGTAATTAATATAAAAAATAAAAATTATGAATATAAAAAAGATTTTCTGTAGGCAAACAAGCTCTTTTGTGTACTAGACTGTCTGGCTTCCTAGAGACCACAAGGTCAAAATTGAGTGCATTATTTGTACCATGCTTAGTGTTGTTTGAAATAGAGAATACACTAATAGCTAAGATATTTTGTGGGGCAGCAGTTCCTCTATTTTCTAGTCATATTAGTGCTATTCATATATACAGTCTTCTAAGACTTAAGTTTAATTTGATGTTGATAAAATTATAGAAATTTACTTTAAATGGTGTTTTGTATTTTTTTTTCATTCTAAAAAGTTCTGAAAACTTAGATGATTTACCAGTGACTTTGGATTTAAGATAGATAATTGTTTAATTTTGTTGGAAGATTTTTGTTGTTCTTTTGACATGTTCTCATTTTATAGCAGTGGCTATCCTGGAACTGACTGTGTAGACTATCTTTGCCTTGAAGGCATACTTCTGAACATAACCTTATTGTTTGAAATGTAAAACAAGCATTTTTTTTCCTTCATGATTTCAGTTGGTTTGAAGAAAAATCAAACCTGACAGTTTTTTGCTTATAAATCTAACATGTAAGATTTGAAACAAATTTTCCATTCATTTTTTTGTTTTATTTTTGAGATAGAATTCTAAAATAATTGCATACTCTTATTTGCTTTGTTAACTTAGATTTAATATCACATTGGCAAAATAATATTCTTTTATTCAAGCTCTATTTCCTTCTATGTTTAGTCTATCTGTTGTTTTATACAAATATGCTGGTATAATTAGTGAGCCATTAAGATTTGTTTATTAGATGAATGCATAATTAAGTAGCAAATGGTATTAGCTGATATCAAGTCTTGCAAAAATGTGCATGCATCATCATTTAAATATACTTAATTAGTATTCTCTATCTGTCCACGTGTCACAAACACATTTATACTTCTTATGAATATAATTATATACTCTCCCCCTATCCACTGTAGTACAACACTGTTTTTAATGAAATATTAAGATATAAATATTAAACAAAATTTAAATATGTAGTTTAATAAACTGTTATAGAACAGTTACCCTTGCAATCCTGATCAAGTAAGAATTTGCTAATATTATTTTATTTGTTTTCTCATGGCTATTTGTTTTTCCCCTAATGGTTACTATTATTTTAATTTTTTTGAATTTTTGATTTTTATTAATATTTTATTGTATAACCATGAATTCCTTAAACAACAATTAAATTTCTTGCTCCCTGGCTTTATGTTAATAATGTCATAGAATATATATCCTCTTGTGTCTGGCTTTTTCTATGTAGTGTTACTTAAATTAAATAACATGTATTTGTAGTTTAATTTTAATATCATATAATATTTTATTGTATGAATATGCCATGTGTTGTCTGTAAGTGTATATTTAGGATGTTTTCTGTTTGGGCTGTTAACAATTCACACAACATGTTAAACATTAATTACGTACGTAGGCATATGTGTGTCTGTGCATGTGTTCACACACGTGTGCGTGCTTGCAGTCATAATTTTCAGACAAAAAGGCCTGTTAAAATCTCCCATTTTATGCACTAAATTTTTGTTTATTCATGAATAAATATCAAGTTGTTTTAGTTACTGTCTACCTCTATACTAGGTTACAAACAGTAATAGGGAAAGTCTTTTTTTTTTTTTTAAGAAAAAATATCCTGCCTACTCTCTGATCTAGTCTTGCCACATGAAATTTAGAATCATCTTGACACACTGACCCCATTACTAGGATTATACTCCTTATTGTATTCATTCTGTAATAAATACTGAATGAATTGGCATCCATATAATATCAAGTTTCCTAATCTTAAAAGTACTGTATATCTCTATTTAATTATACTCATTAAAATTTTATAGTTTTCCTTATAAAAGGTTTACATCTCTGGTGGACTTGTTTTCATTCTTACAGTGTTTTCTTTTTCTTTTCCTTTTTTTATAAATTATACTTTATTCACATTGTAATCCCAGCTGTAGCACCCTCCTGCATTCCCTCCCAATCTCACCCTCCCTCCCTGATCTCCTCCCATGCCCCTCTCCAAGTCCACTGATAGAGGAAGTCCTCCTCCATCTGACCCTAGCTTATCAAGTCTCTTCAGGACTGGCTGCATTGTCTTCCTCTGTGGCCTGGCAAGGCTGCTCCCCAATCAGTGGGAGGTGATCAAAGAGCCAACCAATGAGTTCATGTTAGAGACAGTCCCTGTTCCCCCTACTAGAAAACTCACTTGGATACTGAGCTGCCATGGGCTACATCTGTGCAGGGGTTCTAGGTTATCTCCATGCATGGTCCTGGGTTGAAGTATCAGTCTCAGAAAAGACCCCTATATCCAGAGTTTTTGGTTCTGTTCTCCTTGTTCCCTCCAGGTCTTTCTGTCTCCCTCTTCTTTCATAAGATTCCCTGCACTCTGCCCAAAGTTTGGCTATGAGTCTCAGCATCTGCTTTGATGCTCTGCTGAGTAAAGTTTTTCAGAGGCACTCTGTGGTAGGCTCCTTTCCTGTTCCTGTTTTCTCCCTCTTCCGATGTTCATCCCATTTGCCTCTCTGAGTGAGGATTGATCATGTTACCCAGGGTTCTCCTTCTTGCGTAGCTTCTTTAGGTGTACAGATTTTACTATGTTTATCCTATATTATCTGTCTAATATCCACTTATAAGTGAGTATATAGTATGTGTGTCTTTTTGTTTCTGGGATACCTCACTCAGGATGATCTTTTCTAGTTCCCACCATTTGCCTGCTTGTTTTCTGGGCCCATTTGCTTGAAAAACATTTTTTCCATCCCTTTACTCTGAGGTAGTGTTTATCTTTGTTGCAGAGATGTACTTCATAGATGCAGCAGAATTTTGGATTCTGTTTCTGCAACCATTCTGTTAGTCTTTGTCTTTTTTTGGAGAGTTGAGTCCATTGATGTTGATAGATAATAGTGACCAATGAATGTTAGTTCCTTTTATTGTGTAGTCAATGTTGTTACTATATTTCAATGCTTGTTTTCTTTTAAATTTTTGTCCTGAAGTTATCTATATCTGGTGTTTTCTTGGGTGTAGTTGTTTTCATTGGAATAGAGTTTTCCTTCTAGTATCTTCTGTAGGGCTGTGTTGCTGTGTAGGCATTTTTTAAGTTTAGTTTTGTCATGGACTATTTTGTTTTGTCCCTCTATTTTGATCGAAAGCTTTGCTGTGTATAGTAGTATTGGTTGGCATCTGTGGTCTCTTATAGTCTGCACAACATCTGCCCAGGCTCTTCTGGCTTTCATAGTTTCAGTTGAGAAGTCTCGTGTGATTCTGATAGGTCTACCTTTATATGTTACTTGACCTTTTTTTCCTTCCTGCTTTCAATATTTTTTTCTTTGTTCCGTAGATTTAGTGTTTTAACTATTATGTGATGTGAGGAGTTTCTTTTCTGGTCTAGTCTATTTGGTGTTCTGTAGGCCTCTTGTATGTTTATGGACATCTATTTTTTTTAAGTTGGGGAACTTTTATTCTATGATTTTCTTGAATATATTTTCTGGACCTTGGAGCCTGGAAGCTTCTTTTTCATCTATTCCTGTTATTCTTAGATTTCATCTTTTCATGGGATCCATGATTTCTTGGATGTTTTGTGTTTGGATCCTTTCCGATTTTACTTTCTCTTTGAGAGAAGTATCAGTTTCAGCAAGTGTATCTTCAGCACCAGAGATTCTCTCTTCCATCTCTTGTATTCTAGTCATGATGCTTACCTTTGTGATTCCTGATCTTTTCTCTAAGTTCTCCACCTCCAGGGTTTTCTCTGTTTGTGTTTTCTTTATTGATTCCTATTCTGTTTTCATGCCTTGCACCATTTACTTCATCTCTTTGAATGTGGATTCCTGTCTTTCCTTGAGGGCTTCTATGTTTTTGTTCATTTTCTCTCTATGCCTCTACATGTGCCTGTATTTGTTTGGCTTCATTTACCTGTATTTTTTGAGATGTGTATTCATTTCCTCTTTATGTGCCTCTAATAACTGGATAAGCATAGATTTGCAATCATTTTCCTGTGTTTCTGATGAATTAGCATATCCATGATTTTGGGGGTTGCTGGTGAAGCCATGATATCCTGATTTTTGTTGCATGTATTCCTAAGCTGAACTCTATCCATCTGTTTATCTGTAATGTTCACTATTTGTTCCTGGAGTTTGTACTTCAGATTGGGTCCGTCTTTCTCTGTTGTCTGGTGTGTTCTTCAGGAAGGTGAGAGAAGTCCACTGGTTTGAGAGTGGATGTTGGTGTTTCAGCTGAAGCTAATGGATGAAGGTCTTGGGTGCATGTTCTCAAGTGTGGTCGTGTGCGTGGAAGTGTGCCTTGAAGGACAGGGTGCTAGAACGTGTAGATGCCTGGAATGTGGAACTTAAGCGCAGGAAGGGGTGTGGGTGCTGGTGCTGTTTGAGGGCATAATGCGCATATGCAGGTGCCCTGAATGCTTCAGTGGCTTACAGGCCTGTTGTACTCTCCTCCAGGAATTCATATCTGTCTGGACTCCAGGAACTGTTTGCCTGGATTCCACTGGGAGACCCACAGAACAGATGTTTCAGTGTTGAGAATGCTGTCCCAAGGATCCCTATTTTGCACCCAGTGGAGATGTGGGTTGGAGGGATCAGATGTCTGGCTGCTAGTGTAGAGGAACCCTGGATCTGGGGCTCTGCATACACTCCCTTAAAGGCGTACTCGCTTGCAAGCCTAATCGGAAAGCACAGGGATTCTCCCTGTTCTCTGCTCTCAGATTTGTACCGGCTGGAGCAAATGAGAGTGTAGGAGATCTGTCAGCTCAGTGGTACCGTCTGGCTGCAGGGTACTTGGCAGATCCTCTGCCATCTCAGTCACCAAGCAGGGAGACTCCTGCTTGGGCTAGCTGCCACCTTGCTGCTTCTGCATCCCTGGGAGGCCTGTATGGCAGCCTGTAGCCACCATGGACCTGGGAAGCCTGTACAGCCACCAACAGCTGCAGAACTGGGATGTCTGCCTATGCTGTCTCAGTCACAGAGCAGGGAGGCCTGTGCTTTGGGCAAGAGGAAGTGCAGGGGGGTTGAATATTCACCACTTTCATTCCAAGAGACATCCAGGGGTGACCTGGGTCCAAACTGTTCCAGCTTATGGTTGTCTCCTCTGGCCCAGGAAGCCTCAATGTCAATGTTCTGGCTTCAGCTACCCCTCCACTCACCAAATTTGGAGTTTGGAATTCTCTGCCCCTCAGATAAGGTGCCCACTGGTCACCACCATCTTGGACTCCCATCTCTTACAGTGTTTCGTATAGCATATATATTACGTATGTAGCTGCATCCCCATGTGACTGTGAAACTGGCATGACACTGGACCTTTAACCCCCTTGCTTCTGGTTCCTGATGGGTGAAATGTTGACAGTGACTATATATTTGTGGAGTTAACTACTAAGTAAAGTATGTTATACCTCTCCCAATTTTGGAAAGTAGTAATCACTTGATGGGGAGAAGTTTCTATTGAATTATAAAAATACATAAATTATTTGATCAATTCTTTAAAATTAATTAACTCACCTTTACTATAGTGAAAGTAGTTTTGATTATAAATATTTAAATTGAATTCACACTTTTGGTGAATTTAACATGAAGATAGGATCTGTGACTGCTTATATTCTTTAGTCATATACTAATAGCTGTTTTCATACTGATCCTATGCTTTTGATATTTTGAAGCTATTGTATGCTTTGCTATTGTTAGCAAGCTTTCTTTTTTCATGGCAATGTTCAATTGATCATTGCTATTATAAGTAAGTGTGTTGAGTTTTTGAAGTATTATCCTATCAGCTTTCCTACATAATTCTTATATATGTACATATTTATATACATACGTATATATGTCAGTATGTGTATATAAATCTCCCCTCATAATTTCTAGTTGATTTCTTCTTATCAACTTCATGGCAGGATCATACTTGTAGTTGATTATATATTGGCCTTGGAGTTTGGTACTTTGTCCCTTTTCTCTTATTTACAGGGCCACATTCCAGGATCCACAGTGAATACCTCAAATTTTGCATAATACTAAAGCCTATATATATTATACTTTTTGCATGCTATGATAAATATTTTATTCATAAAATAAGTATAGGAGATTATAGTAATTAGATTGAGTAATCATAATTGTATATTTTAAGATTTATGTCAATATTGTCTTTTCTGAAAATACTCCATCGTGCCATCCTGACCATTATTCTGGTAATAATGTAAGATTAGATATTCTTGTGTGCGGAGATGAAATGAGGTGCATGACCACAGTTAAGTTACTCTGTAAGTGTTGCTGCAGCACAGGTCTTTTGATACCCGACAGCTCATCTAGCAAGCAAACCAGCTACTGCATGCCCAGTAGGCAGGTGGCATGCACAGGCTGGGACAGGTCCTAAACCACACAACACTACATCTCATAATATCATAATATCACTGAGAACATCTACCCGCTCTCTTAATGGACTCAACAGGCTAGAGGGAGGTCACAGGTGCCGTCTATACTCAGCACATGAGGTTCACAAAGGCATGAGCATCATAGGAGTGATGAGACGTGTATATGTCTTCCACGTGAAACTCCTCTTTCATTAAGTTAATCCTTACAGTATCCTTCTTTAAGCCACTGTCTTATCTAAATTACTTATTTATACAATCTACCCCTAGCTGATTTCAGACTGTTCTGTAATAGTGACCAGAATTACTCTACCTTATGATTGCAGGTTTTTACATTATTCTTTTAATTTTTGTTGTAAATTCTTCATGTTGTTAATATGCATGTTTACTTATTTTTGTTATATATTCTATATTTTAACAGCTATACATAATTGTAGGATGATATGTGTATTTCAATACATTATACAATGTATAATATCAGATCAGATCAAGGCAGTTGTTGCATCCTAATTGACTCATGTATCATTTATTTGTGTTAGGAACAGTTAGAATCCTATCTCCTGGTTACATTTTTGTCCTTAATTCTCTCTCTCTCTCTCTCTCTCTCTCTCTCTCTCTCTCTCTCTCTCTCTCTCTCTCTCTCTCTCTCTCTCTCTCTCTCTTTTTGAGAATTTCACATATTGGTGACTGTAGAAAAGTCTGGAGCCATCACAACTGCAGATGTTATCTGGCTATCTGGATTCCTAATATTTCTTTGGCCTTGTCTCATCTCCTGACTGTTTCTTATTCTACTTTACCTAATTTGGCCCCTTCAGCGTTGCTGCACTGTGCTATGCTCTACACATAGACTTTCTATCAAGCTATTTGCTCTTTGACTTGGACACTTTTTCCTGGTATCTGCATGACCTGCCCTCCTTTTGTTTTTTGCTGGCTTGTGACTGTCTCAGGGATCTTTACTTGGAATCCCACAGCAATCCATCTCTCCTACTCAGATATAACAGGCACTTTTGTACTTCGCTGTTTTAGATATATCCATTCCTGGCTCTACTGTTCAAACATCTTTCAAGGCTTTGCAGTGCCTATAACTCACTAGGCTATAGTCAGTGAAACAAACTAATTTTGGAAATGATGAGTGTTACACTGGGAGCATCCAGACTGTGAACACACCCTTATAACCAAATAAGAATACTTAGCTAGATTCTAAATAACACCAAATGTTATTTATTGTTTGTGTTAGCAAATCAAAACATCACTTATAATGTCTGTGTTTCATTCGCCAAGTCACCATAAGCACACGCAACATCATGGCACTTTGTCCGTTCTTGAAAGTAGCACACTGAAGGCCACACACCACCATAAAACTAAAAATGTGCATATATATATAAATAAATATATTATAAATAAATAAATAAATATATGTATATATATAAATATCATGCGAAGATGGTTATTTTGCAAGATTCTTGGACATGAATGTGTCACTTATAAAATTCATGCTCAAAAGTTGGATAAACAATAAACAAGTTACAAAAACAATGCAAAGATCCTCATGTTCTCGTGAATTTATGGTTTTGTTGCTGGGTCATCATAGCTGTCTGTGCCTCTGTCTAGATATTTAGTCAGATTGACAGATAAAATTAAGCACCTTCAGGGTACATCAAGCCTGACATTTGCTCTGCCTTTTTGAAGGCCAGCTTGAGGTCCCTTGCAAGTAGCTGGAAGGACAGGATCAATTATGGGCTGACTTGCGTTTACTTGGATTTGACCTTATTTTCTGTCTTGTGAATGCATGTTACTGCTTTTCAGTGTTAAATAGGAATTGTAGGGAGTCATACCCATGTAGGAATTGTAGGAATTGTCATACCCATCTGCCATTTTCTATCCAGTATTAGCTGGACTTGGAAGAAGGTAGGTAGATTTTGCCAGAACCAGAAGTAGTCTTGCTTAGCACATCCTGTTCTATGGCCCTTCTTAGGACACCATTAATACCCTGTGTTTTAAAGCAAAATGTTCTTGTTTACAAATTCTTAGACTTTGGAGAATCAAATCCCTGCCTTTTCTCAAAAACGGGGTGAGGGAACTGTTTTGTCTTTTGTGACCTTAGTAGGGATCTTGTCACATGATGACATGGTTTTGTTCTCCTTCACATTTTTATCATGAATTACGTCAAGACAGACTTTAGCGTTTTACTTGCATTTTTCTCCCCATAATGAATTGTATTTGGTTGTAGTATGACATTCTTTTGATTTATTGTATAGTTAAATTTGTTAAACTTTGAACTACTAATGTTACATCATCTGTTGGTCTTAATTCTTCATCATTTAGTGGGGATTTGGTTCATCATGAATTTGTTCATATGCAGAGCTGCTCCAGTTCACATGAATCACCTTATTGCTCACCTAGATACCATGACTCCTCTCCTTTTGTATGTTAATTTAGAGAGCCATTGATGGTCATTTTTATAATCAGTGATTTAGTAGCCTGATGTATTTGATAGTGACAAGTTTCTATTGCTTGTTTGAACTAAGCAGCATCTATCATCCTTGATTCTTTTACACCACATGTTCAGTCAGTAGGAATTTCCTTGTCTCCATCAGCTTACACACCCTCTACCTCCCTCTCAGCCCCATTCTTCTGCAACTGGCAGGCCTCTGCTTTGAAGGCTAGTGCTTATGGATGGGATGGGAACACGAGCCCAGACTCCCCCAACCCTGCACATGTAAGATAAACTTATGGTCTTACCCCGTCCCTGGCTTGTTGGCAAAAGCTATAGTAGTTCAAACCAGATGATGGAGAACTTCTCATCATTTTCTGAAAACCTGCAAAAGTAAAAAAATTTGGGGATTTCACTCTTCAGCCCTCCTGTCATGTTCTATATGGCAGCTCTCTCTTTGAAGCTATCTTGCCTAAGGAAGCCCCTTTCAAGGTCTTTACAGGGGTGCCATCCTCGTTTTCTCTCTCTAGTCCCCACCGTATTATAGGCATAACCACACTGAGCTATCTTTTGTTTGTTTGTTTGTTTGTTTGTTTTTGCTTTTTACATAAGCTCTGAGTATTCAACTCAGGCTTTGATGAGAAAAGTTATACCCATTGCACATTTCCTTAACTCCTTTATGCACTATTTTTTCTAATTACCATTGGCTAATCTTGAGGTTGCTCTGTGTTTAAAACTGTGTATTGTGTTCTCTGTCCTTCCTTTTTCATGCTTTTGGATTTGGGCAGCTCAGTCTTTAACTAGACATCTAGTCTTCCTTTTGCTTCCATCTGTATTGGATCTAAACAGTAGCAGCAGTTCATCTGTTGACTTCTGTAAGCTGAGGGGAACAACTTTCTAAATTGTTGTCATGGACTTTGGTTCGGTTTCAGAATCTTTGAGTCATTGTAGCCAAGTTCTAGGAAATGCCATCCAACAGCTTTTTTTTTTTTTGATAAAAATCTTAATTTGCTTAGGTATGCTTTGAATAAATAAAGTATGCAGTTGTACCAAAATCTGCAATCCCAGCACTTGCAAAGCTGAGGCAAAAGGATTGCTGTAAGTCTGAGACCAGCTTTTGCTACAGAGTAAGTTCCAGGCTGACCTGGGCTACACAGTGAGACTGTGTGGAAATAAAAACAAACTTGAAGTGACTGTGTAGACATTCTTATAAGATTGGTGCTGTAAGTCTTAGGCATCACTTTGAAATTTTAAGACTGTCCACATTATGTGTTACAGGATTGTACCTTTACTTTTCTTTGTAGGATACTAAGTGTGATTTGCTGTGACCTGGATGCTCTTCTCTTACTGGAGGCTCAGTATCACGTATCCAGTCTGTTACTACATGCTCAGGAAGAAAACACCTTCGAGACCTCTGAGAACCACAGGTTGGAAAAACAAACAAACAGAAAAGGGTGACATTAGAATTACCTTACAAATGATTTGAAACTAATTTGCTGTATACTTTTCATACTGTCCAAACAACTACATTTAATAAATGACAGAGTGAAGAGCCATTTAAGCATGAATATCACAGAAAGATAATGATATATGTTTTTGGAGAGTATCACATTTAACATTTGTTCCTTTTGTCTTAGTATGTTTTCTTTAGTTTTCATGAAGTCATACCGCTTTTGAATTCACATCACTTGGTACAGTGACTCTTTGACTACAGTGCTTGCTTTAACATCTCTCTTAGAGCCATTCTGTTCCCATCATCCTACATGTCAGCTTATAGTCATGAATTCTGGTTATTTGCCAAGTGAGATTTAGGTTCCTCCCCCCCCACTAATAAATCATACTTGTCATTACCTCAATTTGGCTGACATTTATAGTGCACAAATCCAATTGCTGTCATTTCTCTCATGTCTGTGATTCAGAAGTGCATTTCCTTCCTACCCAGGTCATGGCCAGTTAGTGGGTATTTCATTTGATGTTGAGGTGTGATATAAAAAGAAGAATATCAGAAGCACCAGAAATCGATCAGCAGCACCTTGTGTGTCTCAGAGTTGTGGCACTAACTCTAGAACATAGGAGAAACTTTGTCTTCTTGGTTGTCAGCCTAGCCTTCAATGGCTGAGCCATATCTCCAGTTCAGGAGGAACCTTTTAAAGATATGATGTAGTCACTTCAGAAATAATAGGCTTCCCTGTCTCACTTCTGTAAATACAGGGTCACTTGTCAAGGAAAGACTCTTACTAATTTCACTATCCTCTTGTCAATTATATATCCATCAATTATTTCCTCTTTAGCAAAGAACTGATAATATATGTATATATAAAGTAATGTAGCCTTCTGTACTGTAAATCTACTGATAACAAGTTGTTTCGCAGATTCTTTTTTGTTTTCTTCTCTCTCTCTGTGTTTCTTGATGTAAAAA
Source organism: Pachyuromys duprasi (assembly GCA_028658305.1). Lineage (NCBI taxonomy): Eukaryota > Metazoa > Chordata > Mammalia > Rodentia > Muridae > Pachyuromys > Pachyuromys duprasi. The sequence goes on from CM053767.1 coordinate 18,912,899, forward strand.
TCAAACCATATTCAGTTATGAAGACATCAAAATTGATGCGCATTCTCTTGCAGGGACTTTATAATTGATGGATTATCAGTAGAGAGAAATCATGTTCTTGTAAGGATTAATCTCATTGGTGGGCCCTTAGAGCGGAATTTGCCTCCAAGAATGCTTGAGAAGGTGAGTGCAAAGTTTGGACATGTTTTAAAGCAAATTATCCAACTGAAAAGGCACTAAGGAACATTTCCTAAGTGCCAACATACCAGTATTCCATGTTTGCTGCTTGACACTTTACAAAACAGGTAAACACATTCAAAATAAAATAGTAGTGTTGTCTCCAAGAACTCAAGAGTTGTTGGTGAGTTTCCAAGAGCAGTAGATTATGGTTTTATTACATACTTGTCATTGTTCTATGTGTCCTTGAGTTTTGAATTTTGAAGTCCTTCTTTTCATGATCCTTAACTGTTGTGTGATTTACTCATGTTTTGCCATATGCAGTGTGTATGGTCTTTATGTAGGATGTTTGTTAATAAGAACTTTCTGTGACTTCCACTCTGGAAAAGAAGAGCAAGAAATGATTGGCAAAAGAAAAATAGTTTTGTGGAGGAAAATAAAATGCAGGGCCTTTAAAAATTGTATTCTTTTCATAAAGAAGTTGGGTCATTATAAGTCCTAGTCACAGTAATAAGTTATCATACGTCCAAGTTGTTTAAAATTTCTATTACATTTTGTTTATTGTCTTTTAGGAATAGTGGATAATAACAGCAAATAACTTTTGATCAATTTCCCAGCATGTTTATGAACAAGAAAAGTCAATTTCAATGAATGATATTCCAAAGTTTACTATCCTCAAGTTGTCTGTGCTGTTGTGGTTATAGGGGGATGACCCGTATCCTTGGCCAATGTTTTCTTCATATCCATTGCCACACTGCTATCTGTCAGAAGGTCCACAAAGTGCTGATCTAAAACAAGGTAAATATTTCCTACCAAATGCTATTCCAATGCTCTTTTTACAGCTTGAGAAAGATACTGTAAGAAGATAAGTGTTGACTTTTATTCAGCATGTGTGCATAAGTACATTGCTGCCCATTTGTCTTAGTTTTTACATTTACTCTTGTATTTTGTTTTGTGTTTTGTTTGTAGTATCTATGTGAAGCCGTACAGCAAGAATCACTTGCAGCAAATGTTCTAAGAAATGTGTTCAGTAGCAATAAAGGTTTGGTTTAAAGACTGAATTAATACAGACTGCCCAGACAGCCCAGCAGTTAAAAGCACTTGTTGCTCTTACAGACAACCCCACTTCAATTTCTAACACCCACATGCTGGTTCACAATCATATGTAACCCCAGTTCTATGGTCTTTGGCTCCCACTTCTAGCTTCCAGGGCATTCAACACACATGTGGTACATGAAAGCAAAACACTCATATACATAAAGTAAATACATCTTTAAAACCCTTTTTTTTTTTTCACTGATAGGGGAGGACCTCCTCCCCTTCTATCTGACCCTATCAGGTCTTATCAGGGCTGGCTGCATTATCTTCCTCTGTGCCCTGGCAAGGCTTCAAGCCCCCCCCCCCCCCCCGGGGAAGGCGATCAAGGAGCCAGCCATTGGGTTCATGTCAGAGACAGCCCCTGATCCCCTTACTAATCCACTTGGAAACTGAGCAGCCTATGGGATTCCTCTGAGCAGAGAGTCTAGGTCCTCTCCATGCATGGTCCTTGGTTGGTACATCAGTCTCTGTAGGACCCCCTGGACCCACTTTGTTTTGGATTTTTTGCTCTCCTTGTAGGGCTCTGTCCCCTCCAGGTCTTTCTATAACTCCCTTCTTCCATAAGGTTCCCTGCACTCTGCCCAAAGTTTGGCTATGAGTTTCAACATCTCCTTCGATACACTGATGGGTAGAATCTTTCAGGGACAGATTATTTGGGATCTTTAATGTTCTTTTATGTAAATGAAAGAGAAATTATTTATGGAAATTGTAGGTACTAGATGAATAGAATTATCTGGTTTGCAGTTTAAAAAAAGAGTAGTAGACTGGAAGGTGCCCAATGAGTCAGTATTTCTTTTTCTTTCTGCATTTTGACGAGTTGTGGGCCCTGTGGAAGGCTCCATTACTGTTCCCTGTCTTCTCCTACTTCTGATGTGTATCCTGCTTCCCCTATGAATGAGGATTCAGCCTTTTCCCTAGCATCCAGAGGAGGAGCATGGGGTGGGGGAGAGGAGGGAGGGTGGGTTGGACTGGGAGGAAACGGGGGAGGCTACAGCCAGGATACAAAGTGAATAAACTGTAATAGATAATAATAAATAAATAACTTGATTAAAAACTTTTTAAAGAAAACTAAGACAGTAGCTCCTGATTAGTTAAATTATGCACATATATAAGTTTTATTTATTCACCAGGATATTTTTAAAATAGCTGCTATGTTTGCACAAACCCTGTGTACTTAAAAATTGAATTATACTGGGGAGTATTTTTTCCCCTTTTGGAGGAATCATCATGAATGAATAGTTGTATAGCTGTGCAGTGTAGCTTGAGTGAAATGGACAAACTAACTTGCTAGGATAGTATATAGTCAAATTGCCTTGCCATTAAAATCTTGTGTAAGAAGATGCATGTAATGCAAGTAATAAAATTCTGTAATCAATTACTGGTAATAGAATAATGCTATTTATATAGTTCTGAGCAATAGAATAGAAGGAGAACCATTAGAAAAACCGAAAGAAACAAATTACAATCCAGGAAACTGAGTTTGGACTGTGTGTGATCTTTGAAGGTGAAAGGAACAGTGAGAGAAGGTGAGACTCATGCAAAGGACCGAAATTCGATGGTCAGGATCAGCAACACACACTGCCAGGGGTTGTGCTAAGAGTTTCTAGGCTAGGGAATTCCTACAAGATTTATGAGGGTCCACGATCAAACTTTTCATTAAGTTCAGACATCCATTATTGCATCAACATCCTTTCCTTTATAATACCATCAAATCTACACTGGAAAGAAACCATGCGTAAAAGATTTATTTCACTTTCACTTAATGCATTTCAAAGTTCTGGCTTTCAGTTTCACTCTTGCATGACAAAATCTATTACCTTTTCAGAGACTTAGGAGTAATATTACACATTTTCCAGGAAGATGTTCTTGAGATGGTGCCCTTTGGATGTTTGCATACTTACTCTCATCCTACAGTGAATGCACGGCATATCTTAATTCTTTGCTCTTACCTTCCTATTCTGCTGAGTGTTTATACCACATCTTTAAGTTTCAACATTTATTAACCCATGTACTTGCTTCCCTAATGTACATCTCATGAGCACTGAGTACAGGGTGCTTCCCTAGGAATTAGAAATAACATATAACCTGTTTGTCTGTTTGGTCATTTTTTTTCCTAGTTCTTCACCCCTTTCCTTGATCAGTTTTTCTTGACATAATACCACTCTTTCCTTTGCTAACTTTCATTTGGGGATAAAACATTTATTCATTATGTTCCTAGATAACAGATTTGTTGTCAGTTTTATTAGCTGACTCCTACTCTTTGTTAATTTGTTTCTTCAAAATATTTTGGGAACTTAAATAAGGAAAAGGAAAGTAAAAATAAGCAATAAGGGGATATTTCCCCAAGGATAAAATTATCCATCAATACTTAGCAATCAGTACTAATGGAAGTATATTTTATTTCTATTCAGAAGTGATTTATAAAAGAGAAATAATGGATTCATGTTCTGTCCAGAAGGTGCTAGGCAGTTGTAGGGTGTGTTTCTCGGTCAGTCTACTTTCCATACTCTTAGATGAGTATTTTCAAAACTGTTCTCTCCTTGAGCTTTCCCTTTCCCCATCCTTCCTATAGATAAGAACCACATTTCTCGTTTTGCTGATGATAGAAATGGTAAGGAACATCAATGTGTTACATCCATGTGTTACCTGCCCCCTTGACTGACCACATGTCTGTCTAGGCCTTCAGTCAGGATGGTGAATGAAATGTCTGCTCTGCAAAAGCCGATTTCCACACACTCTTTGCTTGCTCTCAGTGATGGTGCTTCTTACGGTTCTTTGCTTGCCTCTCACTTTTAGGTCTTCATCCTGTGAACTACGATGCATCCGTAATTTCCTGAGCCTATGCTTTGATAAATTGTCTATGTGTGTGTACCTGTGTGTGTTTCTCTTTGTGTGTCTGTCTGTCTCTGTGTGTGTGCATGCATTATGTTCAGTAAAATAAACCAGACAAGGAAAGATAAATATACACACATATGCACCTATGTGTGAACATAGTCTTCTTCTGGGGGACCCCTACAGTAACCTTCAATATCTGCAGCATGGTTGGAAAGAATTCACCCTTCAGCCCTCATCAGTGCTGTTATAATTGTCTCATTTTTTATTGATGTGTATTAATTGTGTAACATAATCAGTTGCCTTAGGACATGTTCATCAATATCAGTTATGTACTATGATAATTTTCACTCCTCGCCTTACCTGCTCCTGTCTCCCTTCACATTCTGGTCTCCATCCTGTCCCAGGTAGCCTTCTCTTTATGTTCCTGTCTTTTAAAAAAAATCTAGATTCTGCATATAAGATGAAATGAGGTACTTGTTTCTTTTGTCTTCTATTCAGGTAAATGACACAATTTTGTTTCTCTTTGTTTTCAAATAAAACCCCATTGTGTATGTATACCACTCTATCCTCAGTTGGCGGGCATCTGTGTTGCTTGTATCTTGGCGTTTGTGAATTCTGCTGTGGTATAAATGGATGTACAATATCTCTGTTATATGATGACTTGGATTCCTTTAGGTATATGCTCAGGAATGGTATAGCTGGATCATATGGAATTTCCATTTTTTGTTTTGTAAGAAGCCTCCATACTGATTTCCATAGTGGCTGTGCCAGTTTCCTTTTCCTCAGCAAGGTTTAAGGATTTCCTCCCACCCCCTTCCAGTTCCAGGTTTTGAGAGCTAACGAGCAGGAATGGGGATTAGCTAGAAATCAGGGTGCTGAGAGGGCCCATGGGATGAAGGAAGGTTGCGTCTGCCAGGAGCATCTGTGCAGTCTACACGGGGTGGAGGAAGAGAGGCACGACACACCACTGCACTTGGTTTGCTATGGGTCCTCAGCTGACAGGAAGAATTGGAACTGGAGGACAGAGAATGAGGGTTGCCACCTGATTCCCCGCATGGCAAGCAGGTTTCCAGGGAGAGATTGCCTTGAGTGTTGGCAGGTGAGACAAATTTGTAGGACAAAGGGAAGGCTGTAGGAGATCTGTCCAGTCCCTTTGGAATGGGGGCAGAGTAAAAGGAGAGGGTGCAGTAGGGTCCTGCTGCCAAGGTGGGCATAAGACTGGGGAACTGGAATTGGAGGACGGCAGGGAGAGCGACAGTTGCCCACCTGCTTCCCTGTCTGTAGTGACCATGATTTCCAGGGAGACATCTTTACCGATTTCCAACTCAGATCTCTTTGTTGTAGCTGAAATTTTGTATTTCTTGACCAACACTCCCCCCCGAGCCTGGCTCTTAGCCTCCCATAACCATTATTCTCCAGTTTGCTTCTAAGACATCAAAATGAGGTCATGTAGTGTCAGTATTTCCTTGCCTGGCTTATTTACTAATCATAATGCCCCAAAGGTTGACTCATGTTGTCACAGTGGCAGGATCTGGACTTTTTTAGAGCCTAAACTCCCTACTGGATCTTTCCCATAAGCCAAAAAGGGTAGTGTTTGTTCCTATTTATTTCCTTACAACTTGTGTGTGTGTATTTTTATTCCTACTCTTATGTTTGCCCCTGAACATATGTACATGAGAGAGGGGTAAGGCTTTCAGTGTCCTGGGACTTGCCAAGGAGTTTACATTGACAGGCCTACAAGCCTCAGGCATCTGAGGTCCGTCTCCTCGATGCCGCCATGCCCAGCTCTCTCACATGGATTCTGCAGATTCAGCTTGGGTCTTTGTGCTTACAAGGCAAGCACTTTACTCACTGAGCTATTTCCCAAACCTCAATTCTCATATTTAAATTTGCAACCCCATTTCTGTCCTTTATTTTATTGCAAAATTCTTCAAATATCAATGTCTTTACATATTTATGTTCTCTCCTGCGCCCTCCTGCAAGCTAATCATTAGGCTTTCCCCCTAGCACTTTATCTCAGCACCGATGCCAGCCTCATTCTTATTCTTCATTTTGTTTAGATCTAGCAACAGCAGTATTTGGCACCGGTAATCTTGCTCTTGCCCTCATAATCATCATCTTTTTTTTTTTTTTTTTTTTTTGCCTCTCCACTTCCTCTCCATTCTTCATTTGAAACATTTTTTTTGCTTGTCTCCTGGAAAATTTACCTGTTCATTTTTCTTTTTGCATTTATGGTTAATACATCTTTAATTATAATTATATTCTTCTTTCTTTCTTTCTTTCTTTCTTTCTTTCTTTCTTTCTTTCTTTCTTTCTTTCTTTCTTTCTTTCTTTCTTTCTTTCTTTCTTTCTTTCTCACATCTCCTCAACTCTTAAACTTTGGAGTACCCTGGGTCTCAGTCCTTAGAGGCCTTCACTTTTACTGAACATTTTTACAGTTGTGAGGATCGTAGCTTGATTTGTCACTGATGAGATGTGCCCAGTATGCCAGCGGCTGTTGGATTGTTATCTCCATCTCTTCCTTCCCCTTGAGTTCTGGGCTCCTGTGTCTGTTTTCTTGGTATCTCTTTTGGAAGGTTGGTAAACTCAGCAGACCTAACATGCCTGCAATCAATTTCTGACATTTCTTAAAATCTGTTCCTCTGATATTCTTTTCCATTTCAGAAGGTAACTATTGTGCCTCCATATCTTCAGGCAATGAGCCTAAAGACTATTTTGGAGTTTTCACTTCTTTAAGCACCACAAATAATGTGACAGCAAGTCCTCTTGACTCTACAGATCTAAAATAAAACCTCTTTTGCCTCATCCAGCCCGCCCGTATTCATGTTCAGTCTATTCTCACAGAGCAGCCAGATGATGCTTCTGAAACACTCATTGGGCCAGGTTCCTCCTCTATGTGAAATCTTTGTCATTCCCCCAACCCCACACACAGGCACTGCTTTTAGGAAGGAGGGTGCAATTCTAGAATTATTTGGTCTCTCATTATTTAGTCTTTTAGTCTGTTACTTAGTCTATCTCAAATGATAGAAACTTGCTTATACTTTGGTTCCATATGTGAATAACCACAAATGTTTGAATCAGATATTAGTCCTAATGCAACAGTAGTATCAATATATGTATTAATTTAACAATAGTATTAACGATGTATCCTCCTACGAAAACTGGGCTGCACTTGCTGTGGTTCTGTATTAAGAAGAAAGTGGTCCATGCAGCAGTGAGCATGTGAAGATAACCCCAGGCAGAGATTTTGCAAAGATAGATTAGGTTTGTGATTGTTATAAGTCACTCTGGTACTCCCAACATCTCTGCTATGATTCTGGATAAGGGCAGAAAACAAAAATGCTACAGAAAGTGAAAATTGTGTCTAGTTTTTTCTCAGACATGGGTCTGGCAATTGTAGCTCTGTGAAGTTGGTGAGGAAAATGGAACTGAGTTCATGTTCTAAAAGGTATAAGGTTAAGTCAGAACTAGTATGGTTGAAACAGTTAAATAAACATGAATTGTGCAGTACTGTACTCAAGCTAATAGTACTTTAAGACATAAAAGTTATTTGAGTAGCAGGAGTCATATATTTTGCATTCTGCTTTTTTATTCAGAAGTAGTGATTCATTGATTCTGACAGGTGCTAGGTTAGTCATTTGCACACAAAATTTTAGGTTGTTACTTTATTATTTAAAAAATTGTTTCAATTATGTGCACATGGTGAAATGATATTCATTTATCTCCCAGCTTCTAGCTTTATCCTACTTGCTACCGTTGGCATCTCCTCATCGGTTAAATTGTCTCCTGTTAGCTCCTTGGCATCAGCATAAGCTGTGAGATGACTCATCTCCGTAAATACTAGTCTCAAGACATTATCTAGCTCAGCTAGTTCTTTTTGTGAACATTCCAGTGCAATATTATTAAAATTTCAAGGGCCCTTGAGAAGCTACTGGTGAGTGATATCCATGTGTATGTGTACACACTTATATGTTATGTGTACATGTACTTGCACATGAGCAGAGCGCATCAAATGCAAACATTACATTGCATAGAGTGGCAGTAATTAAAATTTAAATATACTTAGTGTATATTTCTAGTGTAATTTATGTTGCTCACTTTGTAGCAGACAGAAAGAGCATGCTATAGCCACAGAGCAGGTAGGTACAGGTTAGCATGTTAGGAGCAGTAGGCAGGAACTGTTAGAGGGGAACTCATGGTACCTGCTCTGTTATAGCAGTGTGCTTGTACGATGGCATGCCGTCATGTGTGTTTTTATTCTATTAGTTGGATTCCCCCCAGGAATTGTTCTGACCTATTGACCAGTCTACTCTACTTTATTCTGTTGGCATGAACTTAAGGTGAAGACTTCTCCTTTCATAAAAGGTGAGAGAAACATAAACTTCCTGTGCTGAAATTGGAAAGTAGTTTGAGGAATTGAGTAGCACACTTCAGATACTAAAGGCACTGGATAGAAATATCTCACAGAAATAGGAAATTTTCTGTTTTTCTATATCTGACATTTCTTGTTATTTTTTATTATTTATTATTAAAAATTGTTTTTATCCCAGGTGGGGAGAGAGCTTCCTGAGCAAGTGTGAGGATCTGGGTTCAGATCCTCAGCCATCACATATAAACTGGGTGTAAGGGCACACATATGTTGGAGGAAAAGACAGCCAGATCCTGGGAATCACTTGCCAGTCAGTCTAGCCCAAATTGTAAGCTCTAGGTCCTGAGAGACCTGGTCTTAAAATACAAAATAGCGAAACAACTCAAGACATTTCAACATCAGCCTCTGGCATCCACACATATCTGCACAGGTGAGTACCCCTGCACACATGGGCACATATAAACACACCACACCCAGACACACACACACACACATTGCCTTTACATGGCTGATATAAGCAAACTCTATTACATTTAGATCCCATGCATCTTGATGCTGTGGCACCACATCCAGAATGGAGCTGGGGACAACAAGGTGATGAAAGAAGGACAGACACACAGACATATATTTAAAAAAAAAAACAAGCTGGGATTGGGTGGTCTTGGCTCTTACAGAGAAGCCTCAGCGTGTTCCTTATATGCAGCTGAACTGAGAGGCAGAGTCCTGCTTCAGCTGGACAAGGAGGTAATGTTGTCACAGACAAACAAGGAGTAGGGTTCTGGTATACAGCTGGATCCTAGGGACACATGTTTAGATAACCCCGATAGGAACAGTCTCTATAGTGGAACAGTTGTCAGGACTTTACATATCCAGGCAGACAGCTGCGGCGGACATTTTCTGTACACATTGATGTCCACATGTGGCCCAGAGGAGGACATTGTCATCCCTCTGAGCCTTACTCTGGCAGACAGGTTTCATTTTCCCATGGATCCACAGCTTCAGGTTCCTTGACATGGCCACGCCACATCAAAAATACACATTCACTCAGGGCTTCTCCACAGTGTACAATGGCTATTTTTACTGTGATATTATCTTGGTGTGCACTTTATTCAGTGGGTGCTGGCATCCTTAAAGAGGGGAATGTGCTGTTCGTCTTTCTCTTGTCTATTGTTAGATCCATTAACAAGTCCTTTGTGGTGGAACTTAACTTGCTGGTTGTTTTCTCAGGTCTTAGAAATGTCCATGGGTCATTTGTGGAAAGCTACAAATATACTAGTAGCTTCTCACAGAAGGGAGATTTTTAATGTTCCCAGGAACTCCTTGGTAATCACTCATCACTAGTCCATTCTTCCAGGGGCCTTTATAGAAGGTTTACATTCTTGTGTCTAAGTGGAGTGAAAGCTAGTGTGAGCGGCCCGTATAAGCAAGTGCACTTCTTCCCTGTTTTCCCCCTTTATTGTCCTTCATATCTCTAACTTCTGTAGTAAGTATCCATAATATTCTGAATTAATCATACAGGCATTTTTCACTATCATTAATAGCTTTATTGAGTTATAATCAATATATCAAATACTTCACCCATTTAAAGCACACAGTCTGTTGAGTTTAGTATATTCATAGACATATTCATTCCGATAAATGAATGTGTAATAAGATCAGCAACCATGAACTAACATGAAACTGTGAGCCAAAGAAATCTCTGTTCCGTTTGCTGTATTGTTACAACATCAAGAATCTAAGTAAGGCAGGCTGTGTACCATCAATAACTTGCATTTAATGACTAGAGGACTCAACATAAGATTTCTTCTCACTGTATTTGCCTGTCATCAAATGCTGTCTTTAGACCTTTGTCATCAGACATTGGAAGTTATTTACAGACTAACAAGAGTGAGTTTAAAAAGCCTTACTCTCAGCTGCAGTTACCTCCCAGCCCACTAAACATCCACACCACATGTAGCTTTGGGGTTGAGAGCTCCTTGCCGTAGACTTCTATGTATGTCTTTCTTGAGTTAGGAACCCTCATTAAACTTATTCTATCATCTATAAAATGTCACTGTCGTTTTTAACGGCACATAGTGGTATGCATCACTAGCCTTTTGTCTCATTTTTCACAATTAGAAAAAAATCCCCAAATGTACAGCCTTCACATTGAACAATTATTTCAAATTTAGCCTTTTGTAACATCAGTATTCTATTTTTACTGCTTCTTCCATCAAATTTCTACTTATCTGATGGGAAATTGATTTTCTGCCTTGCAAAAAAAATTCTTATACTACTATATAAAAGAGTAAGTTCCTTATTGATAATCATTCTCTTTAATGCAGTGTGCCAGATAATATTAAAATGCAGATAAATTCTTCTGATATCTTTTCGTTGGAGAAAATGGTTTAGCTTAGGATCCATAACTGTAAATGGCAGTATCTCTTAATTTTGCCTATCATGAAATTGATTCTCTAGCTACAAACTAAATGAGATAAGGACCGAGTGCATAATACAAAATATAAACAAATTCCACGCCAGACTCTTCAGCTTATAAGTTTTGAGGTCTGAATAAATTCAATATAAATGCTTGGACCTTTAAGTTCTATATGCTAATGTCTGCAGGAACCATATCACTTCTTAAATGAGTGCATGTGGTTTCCTGCCATGACACATGTATGTTATCTGAACTACTCTGGCACACTATAAAGAATACTAGGAAAAGTGTAAGTCTATAGACACTGAATTATGTATTATGGAATAGAAAAAAAATTTTTAATGAAAAAAATTCCCTTTGAGATAGGGTCATGCGTCGCCCTTGCTGGACGGCATCTCAATGTGTAGCTGATGATGACCTTGACCTCTTGACTCTCCTGCTTCCACTGTGCTGGGGTTTCTAATCCCTGCCACTACTAAAATATATTAATTCTACAAAATAACTAGTTTCATTGTGACTTCCTTTCTTAGAGGAAGAAGGTCTTGATTTGTTTTGTTAATTTTGAGCATTTTAGAATGATTAGGCATTATTACCTTGTACTGGGTCATAATTGAAACAGCTACTAAAAATAGATAACATTTCTAGAGCAGAGAGAGAACTAAAATAAGAGCATTATGTTTTGTGTCATTCATTCATATTTCTTACTATTATGGAGTTTCTAGGTTTTAAAGCATTACAGATGACACCTTCTTTTCCTTGCCTGTGTCTTCCTCTGTACCCCAGGCTGGCCTTGAATTCAAGGTCTTGTCTTATTCCTCCAGTGCCAGAATTACAAGCACACACCACCCTGCCCAACTTTGCAGCAGTTCTTTAATAGCAAACGGAACACACACATGCAGGAAATGGGGAATGGCCGGAGGTTTTTAAACACTAAACGTCCCAAAACTCCCAGTGCCGTACTTCCCCCAACAAGACCATACCTCCTAAGCCTCTCCAAACAGTGGCACTAACTGGGACCACTGTTCAAACATCTGAGCCTGTGGGGACACTATCATCCAAATCACCACACTAACATCGATGACCGCAGTACCTAGAGGTATTGGCCTCAGGATCAGGAGTTTGAGACTTGCCTATGCATTATGAGTCACTGTCTTAAGAAAATAATAATTTGCCAAAACGTAGATAAATCATGTTCATTCAAAAGGGCAAACAGGATAGACAGCAGAAATAGGACAAGACAAGGAACAGGACAGGAGCCTTCCACAGAGAACCTCTGAAGGACTCTGCCCACCAGGGTATCGAAGAAGATACTGAGACTCATAGCCAGACTTTGGGCAGAGTGCAGGGAATCTTATGGAAGAGGAGAGAGATAGAAAGACCTGGAGGGGAATGTAGCTCCACAAGGAGAACAACAGAGCAAACAAAACAAAACAAGACAAAACAAAACAAAAATGTAGCCCGGGGTGGGGGGGCTGCAGAGACTGATACTCAAACCAAGGACCATGCATGGAAAGGACCTAGACCCCCTGTTCAAATGAAGCCCATTGGCTGCTCAGTTTCCAAGTGGGTTCCCTAGTAAGGGGCTAAGGGGCTGTCTCTGACATGAACTCAGGGCCCACTCTTTGATCACCTCCCCTGGAGAGTGCAGCCTTGCCAGACCACAGAGGAAGACGGTGCAGCCAGCCTTGATGAGACATGATAGTTAGGGTCAGATAGAAGGGAAGGAGGTCCTCCCCTATCAGAGGGCTACGGAAAGGGGATAGAAGGAGAAGAGGGAGTGTAGGTGGAACTGGGAGAAGACCAGGGAGGGGGCTGCAGTGGGGATACAAAGTGAATACATTGTAACAAATATATAAATACAATTAAATTTAAAAATAAAAATGTAGATAAAACATGTTCTTGAACATAATTGACCATGATTTAATCATTAAGTGTTTTCTTAATGTGCTGTGTGTGTGTGTGTGTGTGTGTGTGTGTATGAATGTGTGTATGTGACTTACTATGTACCCCAGAATGTCCTTGAACTTGGGTCAGTCCTACCAGCCTTACCCGTGTGGGTGCCACTAAGGAAATTGGGGTGCCTTTGTTAATTATGGAACTTCAATTCAGAAGGAAGTTCAAAACTATTTTATTAAAGTTTGGGAGGAAAAGCATAAGACAGGTGAGCTATAAATCTTGGCAGCAGCCAGAAAGAGGGAGATGGAAAAAAGGAAGGAAGCCATGCTTATGCTTCTTTGAGTTAGTGTCCAAGCTGGGCAATGTATTCAGCAATGGAGTTCAGCAGACAGTGCATGGCGGAACGGTGGAGACTTCAGAGAAAGACTGAGAAAGCACAGAGTGTCAAAGAAAGCAAGCTGAGGCTTTGGGGAAGTATCTGGAAAAAGAGGCAAAGAAAAGGGAAGCAAAACTTACACTTTTAAAGTTAAGACTCAGAAAGAGGCAGACTGCAGTGCTGCATGACAGAAGTCCTGGAAAGAGTTGCCTCGGAGATGGGCCTCTGCGAGCATTTTATGTAAGCGCTAACCTTTAATAAAAGTTTAGTCAGCTCCAGTGTAAACGTCACATCAAATTGTGACATACATCTACCCATATTTAAGTGGTGTACTAGTTTGCTTAATCATTGGCTTTAAATTATCTATAAATATTAACATAAACAGGATGTATAATTTTTATATATGATAAAATGCACTCATTTAAAGAATATACTTTTAATTTGACAAATATCTATAGGCATATAACCACCATAATAAACAAAACAGTGTTTTCTCGTGACTTCACAGCAAGTCTCTTCTATTCGGAGTCCTCTTTTCTGTATCCCAGTCACAGGTAGACATTGGCCCTTTTTCATTACCGTGAATTGGTGCTCCTCAACTATAACACCGTCAATATTTTGGAAGGTTGGGTTTTTGGGAGGAGCCAAGGTGTTGCCACGCAGAATTTCAGCAGCATCTCTGGGCTCTTCTGCTCACCATCTATCAGTGGATTTCCCTTCTGCTTCCTCAGTTGGGACAACTGAAATGCCTATTGCCAAAGGCCTTCTTGGGAGCAGGTTTGCAGCCACTCGAGAACCACCGCTTCCTATGAGATTGTTCTTCTGGTGCTAGTATTTCACAAAAATAGTAATGTACAGGGTGCATCCTCTGTACCGCTTTCCTTTTGCTCATTGTAATGACTCAGGATTTATAGAGGTTGATAGACAAATGTTCTTTTCTTTCTTATTTATGGAGCAGGAGGTCAGTGTTTACTAATAAAGTAAACCCTTTTAACCATTTACTTTTTAGGTTTCTCTAAATCTCTCAAAGTAATCACGCCTAACATTGTATCTCAGCCTTTTGTGAGTCTTTTTTTCACTGAATGATTCACTTACTGGTTCCAAGTCACAGTGTTCTTCTTTTTCCTCATATTCTTTGGATATTGAACACTTTTTAAATTTTACAATGATTGCAGGTTTGTTTTTAATTTTCAAAATAATAATGGATACTTTTTGGCAGAAAGCTTTTTGTATATCAGCTTGACTTTTGCAAAGCGATCATTTTTTTGTGTGTGGGGCTGAACGTGGTTGCACACACATATAATTCCAGTATTTTGGAGTCTGAGGCAGGAACAGCCCAAATGCAAGTATACAAGCCATAGTGGGGGTCATTAAAGCCTTTTTCTTTTTTGAAACTCAGATATCCTCATCCAATATAAGCATTGCATGCAAATACAATTCTAGACGTGGTAACTGTGGAATGATGTACAGTATGTGTTAGCCTTTTAAGACTAATTAACACTGTACCTTAGATCGTGGACCATCTGTCTACTCACCAAGACCATTCTCGCTGTGTGTTCTCTGTGTGTGCACCTGTATGGGAATACAGTTGTTTCTCCTTACCTGGAGTTTTACCTTCCGTGGTTAGTTACTGGCCACCAACCAAAACCTGAAAAGATTAAGTAGGAAATTCCAAAATTAAATAATGATTTGTAAATTGCTTGTTGTTGCAGGTAATCTGGTGAGGGTCTCTTCTGCCAGCTTGCTTTGACCTGTCCTGCATGTAAAACATCCCCTGTCTAAGCTATATGCTATGTGTGCTGTTTGCTCATTAGTCATTTAGTGGCCATTCTGATGATGGTCAGTTGTGCTACTGGTGTACTGGTCACTAGTGTATTGGAGTTCAGTTAACCTTTAATTTATTTAACGATTCCAGTATATAGAATGGAATGCAGTCATTTTCTCATATGAAATTGTCATTGCTCTGTTTTTTTAGTAGTGGTTATTTTGGCCCCTGTAGCTTCAGTCCAGATGTTTGGCTCTATCTAGTTGGTAATATTCTAACCTGGTATTTTCCTTATTAGACAGTGATATTGGAAAGCTGTTATCAAGCTTCAGAATGTCTGATAAGCAAACTGAATGGATAGAAAGCTGCCGAAAACAGTTTTGTAAAACAATGAAGTCCAAGCCAGATGCACTCAGTGGAGGCGGTGAGTGTGGTGTTTTCTACTAGGGATCTTCCTGCATAAAATTATTTTAACAGAAGCTGTAGCTCCTGAAGATTTCTACCGGTGTATGCATAATGCTAACTGGAAAAGTCCCAGTGACCATTCCTCCATTTGTATTAACACTTCAATGCCAGGAGAAAGCACAGGGGCACTCTACTTCATTGGTTGAATTTCATGTTGTGTTGGGTTCTAGACTTTAAATTTATTATTATACAGATCATTGCAGAATTCCTTATGTTCTTTTCCCGTTTCATTGTCAGAAAAGTCTCAGTAAAGTAGCGGAATTGTGTTCTTTTGTCTTTGCTACCCTTGCTTCTGAGTATCTATCCACTGTGAGCAATCAATTTCAGAATCAACCCCAGATGTGGTAATTTCTAACCTTTGGCATCCAATATTCTAGAGTCAGCTCTCCATTAAAGTACCGATTCCTCAGATTCTGTGTGTGGTGCCATCTGGTTATCTGCTTCAGAGATGTAGTACCCCCTGCCTCCTCACATGATGGAAAAGGGCGATGCCACTCCTTAAAGCTCTGGTCTCGTTAATAAGGATAGAGCTCTCCTGACTTGCTCACTTCCCAGACACATCATCTCTTTTGAAATATATTTTACATACTATTTGTATAATGTGCTTTGGTCAAATCTACCTCCTATTCCCCCTCCGCCAACTCCCTCCTATTTCCCATCACCACTTTTTCCTCCCAATTTCTTATGCTGGCTCTTCCTTGCTCTCTCTTGCCTTTTCTCTTTGTCTACCCTTCCTGCCTCAGAAGAAAACCAACTATTGCTCCCCCAGTTGTGACTAGTTGTCCATAGCAGCCCCAGACCTGGTGGTGGTGTAATATAGGCATGTTGAATATAATGATCTATGTGAGCCTGGGAGAATGCTTCTATTCTGCTAAGATGGGTTTAGGATGGGCAAGTTCAAGGGATAATTGAAACAAGAACCTCTCTGTTCAGTTTCTGACTTTAGTCTTTTCAATCCATGAGTTCTTTTAGGCCTATAAATACAATAGTAAACTATGTTCCTACCCCAGAGAGCAGGCATAATTAAAGGTTGACAGGCTGTAATTTAAATCCTTTATAGAAATTTCAGGCCAGTCACTTAAGATTAATATATACTTTAGATGAAACAATATTCCATAGTTTGCTTTCAGGGCAATATTCTGTTGTTAATTTGGTTTTAACATTAATCGCTTCTTGTACCTTAAATTTTAGAAACTTTCACCAATAAACTAGAATGTTGGTGACCTTTGATACTTTTTTGGTTTTAGGAGGTTTTGCATATGTTGTTTCCAAAAACAAGCAAGCAAACAAACAACAACAATACAACCCCCCAATGAGATTTTTAAATTGCTGGAGGACTAGAAAGCAGAATCCTCCATCTCACTTGCTTTCTATGGTAGAAAGTGATACAGGCTTGTGCTTTTTTTCTGCCTCTTTTGAATCGCCCTGTCTCAATCCAAGCCTCCATGTATAAGTGGCAAATCTAATAACTCCCATATTATATGGGTAACAAATATCATGCTTCTGGTGTGAGGTTCAAAGCAACATGCAGATGGATGTATGAGCCTGTATACAAAAAGAGCAACAGAACCCCTAGTATTTGAAGAAGATGTACTCTGTTTGAATAAAGAACTCACACCAGTAATTGCTTAGCAATATGCTTTGATTCGTTCCATTATTTCAAACATTGTACTTAAATACATAGCACATACAGTTGTGCTCAATGAAGATAATTGTATTATAATTAAAGGTTTAATGGACATATCCATTGAAAATGATGTTTCTGAGCAATGTTTGTTACTGTGTATCTAGCACTTTACATTATTAGTCTTAACCATTAAATTTAAAAAATTGTATATGAACTTCATTACATCATCCTTTCTAGAAAATGTATGTCAAAATATATCAAATGTATCTGAAAAGGTTGTCGCATGGGATATTGTATGTGGATTTATAAAAGAAACATCTTTGAGGCAGTTTTAGAACTATGATAAAGTTATGCCTATATTTATAAATACAGAACCAGTCTAAGCAATTGTAAACTGAAATCAGTGTACAGAGGTGTTTTTTCAAGGCACAGCTATTGAATCTCCATGTTTTTAAATACTTACTTTGTTTTGAATGATGAATAGGATTCAGTGAGTAAAAACATTTCATTTCCATCTCTAGCCATCAAAATGTTATATAGTTTGCTCTTTACAATTATTGAAAACTATACAGTTTCTTTTTTATTATGTGGATTTTATATTTTGAACACTAATTTTTCTTTGAAGAATTACATGCTTAAAATATACTTGAATATAAAGGAGAACCCATGTAGTTAATAAAGGTCAGGGTTGATATTTCAAGTGCAAGAAGAGCACAATTTTAAAGTGTGAAGCAACATTACTTGCTTCATCATTAAGCACTCAGCTCCTCTACAGATATATTTCTTTAGAGAAAAGAAAACAAATTCCGCTGGGTTGCATATTAATTATAATCCCCTGGAGCTTCCATCTGTAGGATACATGCAAACACTTTAATATTATCACACCAGCCTAGAAAGGAATCATTATGTCATTTCTAAGTTATCTGGTTCCTTGAAAAGATACCATCCTCTACCAAGTATAAAAATCATGTCAAAGCTTTATAAGTGACATGAGCTGTGTGTTAATTTTGGTCTTAGAGTTTACCAGTTTTTTTCTATATGCAAATGAGGTATGACAACCTAGTGCAGGCATTAAAAACAATTAACAAATTCTGAAGAAATTGTTACGTAATCTAAAGATGATAGATAAATATTTTTTAGTTAGCTGTTGAATAAGTTCACAGCTAAGTTATTAACATTTAACTGAAATCAGAAACATTACGAATACTAATAATAGGCTGCATTTTGAATTGAACTCTGAATGGTGGTGTTCAGGTGACTTTCATGTGTTGCTCTGACTTAAAGATGCATTGTCATGCACTGTGCTTTCTTGATTTTTAAAATTCTAATTACAGCTTTAAACTTTGTTACAGCTTTAGGTGAACTACTTGAAAAATTTGTACTTCTTCTCACTGAAAACCCATCTGAATGCTACTTCCCTTCGGTGGAATACACAGGTACCTTTTTAAAACATTGTGATTTTTGAACAAAATGTTCAGTTTAGAAATAGGTGCTATCTCATGGTACTATGTAGGTAGAATACTGATATGTGCAGGTTTTTACATCTGAAAATTCTCTCGGTTCACAACTCTGTGCTCCAGATACCAATGTCCACAGCAAATTTTTGGATTTCCTTGTGATGCTGGGATTTCATTTGTTTCTGGTGTCTGCTGAAACATTTTTCTTAAATAGCATCACCACCCTTCTGATTTTATCATGTCTCTTCCTAGTCTTACCTGCTCATGGCTGTCTGACTATTCTGGTCTGCTTTCCACTGCACCTTTACGAGACTGGGAAAGTTATAACAAAAAGTTGATTTTGACTCATTGTTCTATCCCAACACCAAAGGAATGTTAACTGGTGATGCCTCCTTGCTTCTTGGTCTCTGTGTGACAGCATTTGGTCACTATCAGTTAGGGTATATGCATGCTATTTCTCTCACTGAATCCTTATAGCGTCCTGAAGATCTCACTCTGAAAATAGCACAGTCGCATTAACTTTTTGTTGCTTTTTAAAAAATAGTTATTTCATATGTGTGTTTGCCTGTATGTATGTATGTATGTATGTATGTATGTATGTATGTATGTATGTATGTATGCTGTGTGTGTGTTTGTGTGTGTTTGTGTGTGTGTGTGTTGTTCATGGAGACCAGAAGAAGGCACCAGGTCCCCTAAGGATGTTTCTAAGCTACCATGTGGGTGCTAGTAACCAGCCCAGGTCCTCTGCAAGAAGAACAAGAGCTCTTAACCATTGAGCCATTTCTCCATCCTCTCATTTTCCCCTTTTTATTTTGCCTTTTCATTTGGTTTATTTAAAATACTATCCATACCATGGTACAAGTATTCATGCACAATTTTATCGAACTGTGTGAAAACTGAACTCAAGTTTTTCTTAAGACCAAAGAGAAAGAGAGAGAGATATCAACCCAGAGTTATACAAAATGTAATTTTTTGAGGAACTGACAAAAGCATTGTCCTACAGGTCAGCATTAGCAAACAGATCACATCGGAAAATTACTAAAGAGAAACAATGTTGGTTAAAACTCAAGATGACTACAGTCAGGTCATGCTGAGTCCATCCAGAGGAAAATGATGTTTAGGACCAGAAAACAGAACAGATCCTAAAGCTAAATACTATGCATTTTCCCTTTTAAAAATAATATCGTACTCCTTTGAGAATTTCTACAATGTGTTTTGATTATATTCACTCCTGACACATACTCCTCTCCTTTTAACATATTGAGTTCAACTTGTGTTTCCCAAATACTTCTGGGGGGGGGGGCGGTTACCCCAGAGCATTGACCTACAGGGGTTCTCACTCTTAAAGAATACTGACCCCCTCTTTTTCAGCAGCTATAAAATCAATAGTACCTTAGCTAAAGGTAGGTCATTATGCTTCTCTCCCTGCCCCTGCGATGGGACTCTCTCAGCCTTGTGCTTTTGTAGGTCTCCTGCATGCTGTCCCAATCTCTGAGTTCATATGTGCAACTTCCTCATTGTTTCTGGAGAGCACTGCTTTGTTGCAGTCATCCAAATCTTTCTGTCTCTGCTAAATTTCTGCTTCTTAAAGCTCTCATTAAGGATTAGCCTTCAAGTTTTGTTTCAGATGAGATTTAACAGTAACGTTTACCTACAGGGTAGAAATTAATGACTTTAAAATTTGCATCTTCTAGTCAGAGTGTTTTTTGTCAGCTCCAGAATTCTCATAATTCTAGTTGCCAAATATGAGCTTTATTTGGATGCCTGGACACCATGGTGTTCTTTAACCTCAAAGTGTCAACAAGAACTCTTTTGCATCTACTGACATACGCTGTCCCTCCATGTGTCCTGTCTTGGTACATCTAAGAGGGAAACTGAGGAGTCAGCACTGACGTTAGCCCCCCAGTATGACTCCTCTGTTCTTGTTATATATCTACTACATCTCAAATTTATTTCAGTCTGTGCCTCACTCCTTTGATGCTAATTCAGGCTAGCATTGCCTCTTGCTTAGGGTATCATTATTTCAGTCGGTCCCTCACTCTTCTTTATGCCAATTAAGGCTAGCATTGCCTCTTGCTTAGGGTTTCAATGAACCTTTGTACATGTTTCATTTCATGGTCTGATTACTTTGCACATATTTTTTCTTGTTGTTTCTGGGGTGGTGTTTTGTTTGAGTCAGAGCTTCACAATGTAACTTAAGCTGGCCTTGTACTTACTCTCCCCTTGTCTAAGCTTCCCTACAGTAATGATTAAGAGTTGCACACCCAGGAAAAATATTATTCACACACAATAAGAATGATCCTTGTCATGCAAATCTGGACCTATTTATTCTTCTACTCCTTGATAGGTTCCCCTGACCACTGAGTAGAGTCTAAACTTATGGTGCCATACTTTTACATTGTTTTGCTTCTGTTTTTTTTTTTTTAGTATAATTCCTTCGTGTCCATGACTCAGTTTTAGTTTTATTGAATACTACTGTTAACATGTCGCCACCTTTCTCATGTCCCAGATAACTGCATATTTATTTTTTTCAGAAAACACATAGGTGTGGCTTAACACTTTTCTAGTCAATTGGTATGCTTGTTTATGTGGTTTGAATTTTATAAGATTATTATGGCTTCTACATTAGAAAGATTTAATGAGGAAAGGGGGATAAAGCAGGGAGAACCAGAAGATGACACCATTAGTGGCAGTAGGAAAAAGCATTTGTGTTCTGAGTTCATTGTGAATATATGTCTAACAAGATCAGGGAAGAGGTTTAATAGAGAATGTGAGAGAAAGGAGAACTTTCTTCATTGTTCTGAGCCGCTGAGGATGGCATGACTATACAGTTAAACAAAAAAGCTGTTTCTCTCTTGTGCTCAGAGCAACGATAGTTGCCTGCACAAGACCTATACAATATCAAGTCAGTCAACATTGTGGCTTGAAGTGGGAAGCTGCTCATGAGCTTCCCAATTGAGGAGTCATGAACACTGATGGCTTCCAGGTAAGGTAGAGTCAGTTTTCTTTAAGGATGTGACTCCTAATAGGTCAACTAAACTCCAAATAATGGCTCCATATCCAGAAGTTAATGGATAACGTAAATTGGTGTTTATGAGTTATTAAATAGAAAACAAAACAAAACAGGAAGTTGGAAAAGGGTGGGAAGGTAAAGGTGAATTTTGGAGGAGTTAGTGGAAGAGTTGGACGAATATGATAAAAATACATTGCATGAAATTTTCAAAGAAATAAAAAATATTTTTAAATGACAAATAGGATAGGAATCTTATGTAGGTAAGGGGAAGATTTGAAGCGAGCTTTTCCTTTTATACTGTGTTTTGGGTACTTGCTAGTACTCAAGCAGGTAAGCTCGCTGCTCACTGGATTGGGGAATCTGGATTTTAGAGCGAAGATATGCTAGAATGACTAACTGTTAAGCCATCTGCTTGGTACTAAAACCAGTAACACAGCTCATGGTCATGTTTTTCTCATACTGTGATTCAGAATCTGATTCTTCACGATGCTGCAGTCTCCCCTGTGTTTTCTCATCATTGTGTCCTTTAACCCAGGACATTTTGAAAATAGTTAAATATTGTATATTACTACCCACATGTACCCAGACTCTCATGCTGTCCCCTCATGATTTCTGTGGGATGCACTTTTCCTACACTGTAGAACCTGCATGTCAATATATGACTCAACTGTATCAAGTTCCTTCTCTCTGCTACTGCATGCTTAATTGTTTTGATGGTTTTTTTTTATTGCCTCTGGCTAATCTTCTCTATTAGGTTTCACACTCCGTTTTAAACTTTCAGGTACCACAGAGTTAAATACAGTTGTTATATAAGTATCCTAGGGTTTCTGCTGGTATGATGAAACACCATGACCAAAAGCAGCTTGAGGAGGGCTTACTTATCAGAGTCCATTGAGGCAAGCCAAGGAAGGAACCGAGACCAGGAAGAAGCCTAGAGGCAGGAGCTGATGCAGAGGCCATGGAGAGGTGCTGCTTACTGACTTGTTCCCCACAGTGTTCTCAGTCTGCTTTCTTGTAACACCCAGGACCACCAGCCATGGGGTGGCCCCAAGCACAACAGGCTATGCCCTCCCATATCACTAAGAAAATGCCCTACAGACTTGCCCACAGCCACAGAAGCATTTTCTAAATTGAGGATTTCCTCTCTTCAGATGACTGTAGCTTGTGTCAAGTTGACATAAAACTAGCCAGCACAATAAGCGTCTCTATTCTCATGAATTTAATTCCATAACAAGTCCAAATAGAAAAACACACAGGTGACTCTGTAATGAGTCTGGAAACATCCAACGTCAAGCTGGGAAAAGGGTAAAAGAAGCTGTAAGAAAATGAAAAGAGATCTGTAAAACTTAAGGCAGGTGAAGGGAACTAATAGCCTAGATATGTACTGAGGTTCTTCTCACACGGTACCACACAGCCCTCTAATACCTCTCTGAAGAGGAAAAACTATTAAAACAAGGAAACGGAGACATAAAGGATAGAACTCATAAACTAGGAAGCTTTTAAAGAAATACATTTGGGAAGGAAATTATAATTTTATGAATTAACTTTAACATTGGCCTGAGAACGTAAAGGTTTTAGCTCTGACACCTGTAGCAGAAGGCACGTAGAAGATTATAAGAATGTGGATTCCTGTGGCTAGTGGACAGATCATTAGTGTACTGATCTCCAGTTTCAGCAGCTCGTTATGTTACTTTGTTCTGCTGATGGATAATATGAAAATAAGATTATGTTTTTGTTTTATCAAAATACTTACCAGGATTGATTGCATTTACTGCCGTCATCTCTGGATTATGCTGAGTGAGATCCCGGATGTGGGGTTCATTGAATGTAGTTTTGTAGGTCAGATATACCCTGAATGTGAATTTAACCCATTTAAAGGGTTCCAATGAACAGCTATCTACCGGAGCTTTGTAGTAAATCCAAAAATAAACTGGCTTCCTGCCTGATGGTTGGAACTCTATTCTTGTGCTACACTGATCCAGTGCTGTTTTCTCTCAGATGTGTTAAGGGTCCTCATCCCCATGTGTTTTCTAGATGGTGGAACAATGGTTGCTATTGTGAAATCCCTGTCTAATTACTGCAAGCTGGCAAAACCCATGCTTTAATATAAAAGATGCTTCAAAACATATTCTGGACACATTCACTGCGTTTCTGTGTTTCTTAAAGTGAGAAATTGATTGTCTTTTAAAAAAAATGACAGCTTTCTAAGCCCCAACGTAGCTGAAATTAGAACAACACAACTATCCATCTGCTGTTAGTTCCCTCAGGAACTCAACCCACTAACAAAACTTGCAAATGTGGAAAAAACAAATTAGTTTGGCTGTTTATTCCCCCAAAGAAAGAAGAACAGACAGACTGATAAAAGTTCTGCACATTTGCAGTCAGTGGTGTACCCATACAAGTATCTCTGCAAACCTTAACAGATGTTCACTTCTTTTTGTTAGCTTCAGTCTCTCAAACAAAGGAGATACTTCTGTATTGTAATTACTTCTTTGCAATGCTACATTAAATATCCCTTACAAGTAGATTCATAAAAGTAGATTCATAAAAATCTCTTCTCTTGGTACTAGTTTATCTATAGACTGAAAAGATACCATTGTTTCACTTTTGACTATTAAAATGTATCTTTTAAAATTATTTTTATTTTGTGTTATGGGTATTGAATATGTGTGTATGTACATGCTTGCCTGGTACTCACGGAGGCCAGAAGAGGGCACAAGACAGTTGTGAGCTGCCATGTGTGTGCTGAGAATCTAACCCCGGTTCTGTAGAAGAGCAGCCAGTACTCCTAATGTCTGATCCATTTTTACAGCTCCTAAAATTTAACTTTTGGTATGTACATGTCTTTTAATATTTTGTTCAAATTTTAGGTCAGCAGATTCTTTTTGCCTGGTATTTATGGAATGTTTGCTACTTGCAAGGAGGTATATCATATGAACTTGCATTCAAAGTAAGATCAATAGCACAGACCTAAAATGATCAGATAAACTGTAACACCCAGTGAGATGGGAACTGATGGAAACTTACATTTTTAAGGTGTAGTGTCTTTATTTCAGACGAAATGCTAGCGCCGTCAGAGCTGACATTTGGAGCATGTTATTGTCACTGATAAGTTCTGTTGTAAATGCGTCATGTGGACAGCTGAATGGGCCATTGGTGGTGACTGCTGTCATGGGAGATGAGAGGAGGAAACACAAGTAGTGGACTTGGAGTGTGGTGTCTGTGGGGACAGCAGAGTGGAGAGTAAGGGGATAACTGCATAACCAAGATGCAGAAGCGGTGATGTGTTTGCTCTCAGAAAGAGTGGACTGAGATGCTTGTGGTGGCTTGGTCACAAGGTATTCCGTTTCTTGTGGGCTGAGAAGTGAGCACAGCTGCATTTGAACAATAGGCTAGCTGGGAAGGAAAGAGGAAGAGGAGGGCATGCTTTGAGCTGCTCTTTCTGGATGTGAGAGCTTTTGGACACACAGCAGGGAAGGCTTCAAAAAGCAGCCACACAGCCAATGCTCCTCAAACCATAGGTTTGTCCTCCAGTGCACACATTCTTTACTCTTCTGAAATTTTCTTTGTTTCCACACTGTTAGCCAAGTGCCAGGCAGACTAGATTTACTTTCTTCCACCCCAACAGTGTGCACTTGCTTTGCAGACCAAAGCTAAAGAGAATGTTTCCCAGAAGGAAAGCTTGCAGTCCTGTTAAGTAAATTCTCTCAAGTTTTTGTTTTCAGAAAACATTTATAGCTAAAATTGATTGTTTTAAATAATTTTTGTATGAACCTAAGCCATTAGTTTGACTCAAAAATTGTCAACTAAAAGGCCTTAAGCATGAAGTCATTGGCCAGTCCCTTTCCCACATCTTAAGCTTTTCCCAATGATGAGTTGGAAAATGTATGACAGGTTTAGTTTCTATTTCATGGTTTCAGAAACTACTTCCAAGCTAGCATCTATTTCTATCTCTAGCTCTCTCCCAGCTTTTTATTTTTATTTTTAATTTACATATATGTGTGTATGTCTGTATGAATGTATGCCACATCAATACTCACAGAAGCCAGAAGAGGGTGTCAGATTAGCTATAGCTGAAGGTTCAGGCAATTGTGAGCCCAGGCAATTGGCCCCAGTTTGACAGGTCATGTAGCTTTCTGTTCATCTCACTGAGGTTTCACTGTTGGGTCATTACTTCTCATTCAGTGTCAGGCTCCTGTCATTTCTTCTACATTCTCTTCTGCATATCAGTAAATGTTACTAATCAGAACATCAGAGTCCCACGAAGACATGCATTTTACTATTTTATTTTTGAGAAAACCTTTTGCTCTGTAGTCCAAAACCTTGAACTTGGAATCTTTCTGCCTCAAACTCCCAATTGCTGGGATTAAAGAAATACATCACCCCACACCTGATTTTTTTTTTAATCATGGGATTTTTCTGTTGGTTTTACCACATAATTTCTTTTTAAATTTTATTTGTAAAGGTTTTGATTCTTCCTAAATAAGTTGCATTTAGTCCAAGATTGTCATGAAGGTTTCTCCCATGAGGCTTTAACAGGCAAATAGTCATTTCTTCTTCTTACAAAGATGTCACATATATGTCAAATACAAGTCAATAATTGATGCTTCTCCTTTAATTTATGCTCTGAAATCATTTTGGGGTTGGAACAGGTGGACTTGTTCATTCCTGTTTTGAAGACCTTTTCTAAAAAATTAAAATTTGAAATTTTAATGAAAAAAATGAAATTTTTTTCTGCAGGATTTTATTCATATGAAAGTTTGGTTTTAAAATCTTTTTCACAGTATTATTTTTGTACTTGATGTTCATTTTGATTACCCGGTACTTCCTTACAACACTTTTAAAAACACCTTTTTTTGAGGATAATTGCAACCTTTATTAAAGTGAAATTTCTATAGTAAATATTACTGTTCACTTGAACCAGTATCTGGATTTTACCCATATAGGATGTGGATCTCAACTTTAAGGCTCATGAAATGGTAGTATAGAAATCTAAAACTAAAATTGACTAAGGACTCACCCTTTTTTTTTAATATATATATATATATTTTTAATTTATTTATTTTTATCTCAGTCACAGGTTAGGTACTTTGAATCCCAGGCGTAGCCCCCTCCC
>CM053767.1:18939987-19010722 GCA_028658305.1 Pachyuromys duprasi
GTGGCAGCCATCTTGGATCTAGAATTGACTCACCCTTTGTAATTGACTTCACTAGTCTTTACTGATACCTGCTTCTCCTTACTGTTAAAATGCTCCTCAGTGGATTTTGATACACAACCAAAACTGGGTGCTGTTATTTGGACATGAGCAGGGTTGTTGTTGTTTGTTTCTTTGTTTTAACATGACAGTACAGTCATTAACTTCTAGAACAGAACTCGACCCCAAGCTGGAAGTACCTTTTACTGTACATAGAGGGACTGACAGAACAGATTTTCACATTTGGTGGCATTGTGTCTTGAGCCAATGTCTCTCGCGTTGTTCTTAACTGTATCCTGCTTGCCACTGATGTGCAGGGCCTTGTTTCTTGGCTGAAGCCACCATCACTAGTAGAACACAAGGCTTGGGGAATACCACTGCAGATTTCTGCCTCTCCTGTTAAGACAGCTGTCTGGGGCTGGGGTGGTAGCAGATATGCAGAATCCCAGCACTCAGGAGGCCACAAAGTACTTGGGGGGAGGGGAAGGAAAAGGGGGTCGGTGCCAGCCAGCCTGCAGAGTAAGATCTCAATTCAAACAAATATAAAAGCTGCTTGCATTGTATATTCCAGAAGGAAAACGTTACTTCTACTTCAAGTGTTAGTAAATGCTAGGTAAAGCAGTATTATATGTCCTAGAACTTCAAGTGTTATCTCACTTAGAGTGGTTTTGGAAATCATATTATTGTCACATGATGGTTGATAGACAGTCTCTTCCATGGCTATAGGAACATATGATCACATTTTAATTTTCTTTTTAAAAATGTCATATATTCAGTTTTATTTTCATAAAACAACATAAATTTTACAAAATTAGGCATTTCACAGCATGAAAATTTTACATTATTTAAATGAGAAAACTAAAACATAGTACATCGTAAAATAAAGGATCAGCCTTAGGCACTAAACACAAATCAGAAGGATGTTTCTAGTTTCTACACAAAACTTAACCTGATTACATTGTAGTAAGCATACAAACGAATATACTTATGGCTAAATTTTAAAAATACATTGTCAACTGAAGATTGGAAATTATAGTTAATATGTAAATGGTGATAATTTTAAAAGTTGACCATAAAAAAACGATTGGAGTAAGAAATGTGTGTATATACATTTATGTAAGTGTATATGTAATATATGTGGGTGTATATATATGTGTGTTTATATATGTACACATACATATGTTTGTGTATGTGTGTGTGTATGTTTGGTACCAAGTAATAGAAGCTAAAATCAAACTTTTACCCTGTGCAGGCAAAGGAACAGAAACACGAGCTCACAAACAGAGCAGAGCTGAACTTAGCACTGATGCCTTTATATCTCTTTACAGTAGATGTGTTTTTGTCTCCCAGATACCCGAGGGTAACTTACACCTTCATGACAGAGGAGCTTGAAATCCGTAGAGATGACATTGCTGCAAATTGCTGTTGCTACAGATTGATTACTTATCACTACTGGAAGGGCAGAGCTGGTGTCCTCCACCAGTGAAAAAACATGTATCTACTAACCCAGTGAGAATTATAAATACCAAGAAATGCTAAACTATCTGAATAGCAGCCTAATTGCTGTCATTAGAGACAAAATAAATTAATGTTACTGACTGGATTCCAGTATAAGACTCAGCTATAGTTTGCCAGGAACTAGCCCAGTACCTTACAAAAGGTGGTTTTAAAAGTTGTATCTATTACTATGAGGTGTATGTGTGCGTTTGTGTATTATTATGCTGTGGGAGACAGATATTGTACTGTAAATGTATATGGAAGTCAGGAGACAATTTTGTGGAGTAGGTTTTTCTTTTTAATTTAATTGAGTACCAGAGTTAGGCTCAGATTTTCTGGATTGTAGTATGAATGCCTTAACTTTCTGAACCATCTCAATACTGCCCTCCCTTTAAGTATTCTGCAAGAAAATTGCCACTCCAGGCATGGTCAGCATCCAGTCTAGTTTTTCAGGGATTGGAGTAGTTCCTGCAGCATGAAACTTTCAGGGATTCAGTGTATGAAGTGTGCAGGCAAACCAGGATGCAGTGCTTGCTTTCACTGCGAGTACTGGAGATCTTTTGTTGCTGGTCTAGAAAGTCAGTATTCGATAGCAGTGACATTAAATTTGTTCTTGCCCATCTCAAAAGATCTAAGATCTACTCCTTTTTTCAAGATTCAGCTTAAATGCCACTTTTTAAGCAGCTGGAAGAAATCTCTTTCTCTTTGGAGTTCACACAGTGTTTTATCTGCACCTGTCTTCTGCTTAGAGCTTTGAAATATCCTTATCAGTTATATGTGTACAAATTTTATCTCTGACACTACATGAAAAGGTCTTGTAGTGTATGGTATTTCATTTTATTACTTATCCCTATGAATCCTTCATACTGTTTCTCACTTTATCAGAAATGATTCATTACAAGGAATGAATGAATCTACACTTGAAATAGATTATATCAGTAGTATGAGATATACCAGTATGAAATGAATGGAAAACTCCAGTGATAATATGATTCAGAAAAATCTAGCTTTTCTTCTTCACTGTCACTGTGTGATTTGTGGATGATTGCCTCATAGCATTCATTTCTGTACTTGAACAGTATCCATGTGTATGTATGGACACTATGCTTTCATCAGATGGAAGTATAAATTTTCAGCTATCTTCTGAATTGTACCTAACCTTGCCGTTATTCACATTAACTTGGTCATCCTGTGCATCCCAGAACCAATCGAAACTTTCAATCTCTCTTGTCCACTGTGCCATGCAACTTCTTTTCTATTTTTCATAGATGATCACAATCCCTACTTCACAAAGAAAATCTGACCTAGAAAGAAAAATCATGTAATGTGATTTGGTAGAAGTTGAATTTGATCTGCTGAAAAATGTTGTGCATGTCACTGAGGAGTGAGCCCAGGGGCGAGAACTTGACTACTGAGCTATGTATCTTAGTCCTTAAAGATTTTTAAAATTTATTCTTTGGAACTTCATGCATTTCTAGAATGTATTTTAATCTTACCTGTCTACAGCCATCTCTGTGTTCCTATCCTGTCTCATTCCCAACTTTACTCCCTCTTTTTATTATTGTAACCAATAACCCCTTGAGTCCAATTAGTGCTACCAGTATGTGCACAGGTAGGGGGACATCTATTCAGACATAGGAAACCTATCAGTAACCATGTTCTCAAAGGGGACTTTCTCTTTTCCTCCCTCCCCATTCCCTCCTTCCCTCCTTCTCTCTCTGTCTGTATGTCAGGAACCATCCACTGTCAATAGTTCTTTCTTTAGGGGTAGGGCTTCATCTCCCATCTTCCACCCATGCTGGAATTTTAACTGGCTTGATCTTGTGAAGGTCTTATACAAGTAATCATAGCTGCTTTGAGATGGTGTGTAAAGAACCGTGTCATGTCTGGAAGTCAGCATCTTACAGGGCTTATTGAAAGAGTTCAACGTAAGTATTAGGAAGGAATACAGAGCCGTGCTTACATACACTGGTCATTTAGAACTTTTATGTAAGTATTGTGTGAAACACTGATGAATTTGTTCTTTTAGGAGCTGTTGCTTACATTTTCATTGTTGTTTTGCACCAGAAAACAATCATTTTACAGGCTTTTGGTTTCATTTTCATTTGGAAACAGGGCTTTATGTAGCCCAAGCTAGCCTTGAACTTACTATATAGCCATACATGGCTTCAAAATCCTAATGCTTCTATCTATGCCTTCACAGTGCTGCTATATATACAACCCACACTCTCAGTTTTTAAATGATTTTTACAGGATAAAAGTTTTTGTGAAAACTTTCATGTTAATTTCTTTGAAAATGTAAGTGACAGCTCCTAAAAGAACAAATTCATCAGTGTTTTCAAAATTCACATTAAAATATGTAAAAATATTGCTTTCATCAATTTTCAATTAACATGTGATTATTATGCAGAATTTTATACATTTTTATAACTCTCTTTTCTATTGTTGTTAGCTACTGATGCAAATGTGAAGAATGAAACCCTCTCAGCTGTTCAGCAGCTTGGCATTCAGATGACTGTCAGGTATGTAGGAAATGTCTCCCTCATACATTCCTAGGATTTATCTACCTCGTGTGTGCTTAATAATATTTAACAACCAACTATTTTGTATACTTTAAATGCAAAGTTTATCACTCAGAAAAAAATAGTGTTATCTTTGAGGATATTGGCAAATGATTAAATTACCTCTGGCTGTGAATCAGTTACAGCTCATTATTATTCCAAAAGCTAATTAGCGTGTTTCTCTATGACTATTAGATTCTTTTTCCATCCAAAAATCAGTGTTGCAAAAATCAGCATGCTATAGCACAATCATACATCTTCTAAAACATGATTTGTTCTAGTTGTCAGGTTACAGTGAAGACAAACATGCCTTAAAGGTAGATTAAGAAGTGCAAATGAATAAACCAAAATTGTCATAGTTTGAGTTTTCAGAACTCATATATTACTTTTCAAAAATGTGTCTACACTAGAGTATGAACTAGCACTAACCTCTTCTTGTTCTTAATGAACCTCATTTAATAAGAGGTTCTTAACTGCCCCATTGTAATTAGAGGGCCATCTCTTGAGTCAGGTCTAACAATGCACATGTGAGAGCTACTAAATGTTTGAGTCTTATATAAATGCCCACTGTGATGAGGAGAGCTTGTGGAGAAAGGGGAACTCTGCTCCATTGCTGGTGGGAATGCAAACTTGTACAACCACTCTGGAAAACAATTTGGCGCTTT
This sequence comes from Pachyuromys duprasi, assembly GCA_028658305.1. Classification (NCBI taxonomy): domain Eukaryota; kingdom Metazoa; phylum Chordata; class Mammalia; order Rodentia; family Muridae; genus Pachyuromys; species Pachyuromys duprasi. The sequence goes on from CM053767.1 coordinate 18,944,747, forward strand.
CTTAGACAATTAGGAATAGTGATTCCTCAAGACCCACCTATACCACTCTTAGGCATATATCCAAAAGATGCTCAAGTACATAACAAGGACATTTGTGTAACCATGTTCGTAGCAGCTTTATTTGTAATAGCCAGAACCTGGAAACAACCCAGATGTCCCTCAGTCCAGGAATGGATACAGAAATTATGGTACTTTTACACAATGGAATACTACTCAGCAATTAAACACGAGGAACTCATGAAATTCGCAGGCAAATGGTGGGACCTAGAAATGATCATCCTGAGTGAGGTATCCCAAAAGCAGAAAGAAACACTTGGTATATACTCACTTATATAGACCTATAGGATAGGATGGACATGCTGAAATCTATACCCCTAGGGAAGATAAGCAAGAAGGAGGGCCCAGGGTGGAATGATCAATCATCGGTTAGGTGAACAAATGGGATAGACATTGAAGGTAGGATAAAACAAGCAACAGGACAGGACCCTACCACAGAGGGCCTCTGAAAGACTCTAACTAGCAATGTATCAAAGCAGATATTAAGACTCACAGCCAAGCCATCGCTAGAGTGCAGGGAATCATATGAAAAAAGGGGGAGTTAGTAAGACTTGGCGAGGACAAGATCTCCACAAAGACCAAATAGATCAGGGAACAGGGGTCTTCTATGAGACTGTTTCTCTAACCAAGGACCATGTATGGATACAAACTATAACCCCTGCTCGGATGTGGCCAATGGTAGCTCAGTACCTAACTGGGTACCCTAGTAAGGGGAACAGGGACTATTTGGGTCATGAACTCAATGGCTGGCTTGTCGACTGTTCTCCCCATCCCCTGCCCAAGGGAGGAGCAGCCTAGCTAGATCCCAGAAGAGGACATTGCAGCCAGCCCTGAAGAGACATGATAAGCTAGGGTCAGATGGAAACGGGTGAGGTCCTCCTCTATCAGTGGAGGGGAACAGGGAGAAGATGAGGGAAGGATTGGGAGAGTGGGAGGGAATGAAGGATGGGGCTATGGCTGGGATATAAAGTATATAACCTGTGATTAATATAAAATAAATAAATTACTTTAAAAATTAAAAAAGAAAATCATGGCGTGGATTCCAATCATCCACCCCTACCAGAGTAACTTAAGGTTGATTAGGTTATGTAACTCCATATACCTGTTAATGAAAGTTTTCTTTTACTGCCCCATTTCCAATAAAGTGGAACCTACAGATTGTATTACACATACTTTAACTCAATATAATTTCTTATTTATAGAAAGTAAGTGGAAAATGATGTATAATAAAGACTTTGTATATACTGTAGTATAGTACAGTTACTATCCTGTACAGTCTTTAAGGTAACAGCAGCAAAAACACTGAACATTACTATGTTGCCACTAAGAAGGAGAATTCCTGAAATGCAGACCAAGTAAGGTCATCCTAAGCTTGGAAGTAGAACAAATGGAACTCAGTATTTTGTGCTTTAGATTGATTTCAGAAAAAAATCATACATTCAACTCATCTGTAGTGTTCCTACCATGTTATTTTTTTCTTTACTGTTTCACTTTCCTAGAAAGGTAGCAGTTAAAGCTGCTGATCCAAACATGTTGTAACTGTTAGGAATGAATATTGAATGCCTTGCTTAATGTAGAATCTTGAAAACTCTAGACCTTACAGTCTCAGAAGAAAGACACTCTGATGGGTGTCTAACGATGGATGTGCATTGAAGATTTTGATAATTTGCATTTTGTGATTTTTGGCTCTTTATCACAGGTATGGCAAGTTTCTCAACTTGTTGAAAGATGGTGCAGAAAACGATCTAGCCTTGGTCTTAAAGCGCTGTGAGAGGTTTCTGAAGCAACAGCAGTCAGCAGTCACTTCTTCTCTTCATATCCTTTTTAAGTGGATTTACACAGAACTGAACTGTCTTCTAATATTTCCCATAGATCTTTCATAGGATGTGATTTGTTACAGCATATCTTTATAGTATCTTATTCTGTGTTTTAATCATACATTTTATTAAACTGATTTATAATCCTTAGACTCAGTTGCATTCACTGAATCTTAAACTGGGTTGAAATCATTCTGAAGGCATTTTCAGAAAAATTCCAGGACTCAAAGAAAAAAGTTGTTACAGATTTAGAGTAATTATAAGGCTTTTACACTATATTTATTTCATTTGAATTAGTATTCAGAAATGGAATTTGACCGTAAGAAAAAATATAGTAACTATTTGCATTGCTGAATTCTAAATTCTGTAGATTTTTGCCTCATTATGCTAGTTGCTTGACAGGTAACCTTACATAAAAACACACACTCCTTTTATAGATGGACACAGATGAATGTTCACAGGGCGGGGTTTCCTGTGGTGGCAGTTACCATTGGCTCTCCCTACACACATAATCCAGTAGCACATTAAAAGAATGATTATGCCACTGATTTTTCATATATAAACTTAACCACAACAGCTTCAGTATCTTCAGTTATCAATAGCTTATAAACCAACTGAGGACATAGTGGTTACTACGTACAATTAATATTTCTTTCTAGACACAGGTCTTAAAAGTGAATGTTTATGAAATAGTGTCTCTCCTAAGCTAATATGAAAGTCCCTTAACAGTTCTGCAGTGTGCCTGCAAGGACACTACGCAGGCCACGACTGGTTTGTGTCCTCTCTGTTCCTGATGATGCTGGGGGACAAAGAGAGGACATTCCAGTTCCTTCCACACTTCTCCAGGCTTCTGGCCTCTGCCTTCCTTTGGGTGCCAAGGCTGCATACTTCTGTAAGATTTAAAAATCAGTGTCTAAAGGAGAGTTGAACTTAAGCATCATATTTAACTTTTCTAGAACATTACCATATTATCACTGCTTCTTAATAATACTCATTTTCCGATCTAAGTGATAGTAATATAATTTTTATCTTTTCTTTGACAGTTTCAAACATGTATATGCTTTATTATGATTATTCCCCACTCCTCCCTTCTCCTATCTCCCTTCTACCTCTGTCAACTCACCTTCCTCTCTCCAGGTTCCTTTCCCACATTCATAGCCTTTTGTTTTTGCTTTGTTTTCTTTTGTTTTGGGACACACTAAGTTTAGCTAGGGACATCCATATGACCATGGGTTTGAAACTATTTTTTGAAGTTTAGTGGGTTCACCAGTGGATCCACGATTGGAGAAACAACTGTCCTCCCCCTAGAATCCATTGATTATTTTGATTACATAGAGCTCTTTGCTTGTTGCAAAGTTTATTATCATGTAGGTGTAACTTTGGTGGATGAAGTGTGTCTAGAAACCAATTTGTTTCTCTTAGGCTTTTCAGCTTCATGAAATATGAGTTTTTAAAGTATGCCCTCATGATTTTCTACATTTAATGTGTCATTATGTCTCGCTTTTCATCTCTAGTTTTCTTAATTTGGCTGTCTTTTTCTATTGGTTAATTTGGCTAGTAGTTTACCAATTTTGTTTGTATTTTCAAAGAACCAACCCTTGGCTTCACTGATTCTTTGTTTTCTTGTTTGTTTCATTAACATCTGCCCTGGTTTGAAGTATTTCACCCCATCTGCTTTTGGCTTTAATCTGTTTTTATTTTTTTCTAAACTCATAAGGAATATGATTAAGTAATTTGATTTCTCTCTGATTTTTAATGTAGTTACATTGAGCTGTAAGCTTTCCTCCTAGGATTACTTTGATTATATCTCAGAATTTTTGGTATGTTATCTTTATATTTTCTTCTGGGAATTTTAAAAGTTGTTCTTGATTTCTCCAGTGACCCATCTATCCTTCAGTAGTAAGTTGTTTAATCTCCACGAAGTCATATATTTTCCTCTTTCCTTAACTATTGATTTCAAGCTTTATATGTTTGTAGTCAGAATATAAGGAGTAATTTCAGTTTTTCTGAGCTTGTTGAGATTTGATTTGTACCTCAGTATATGTTATATTTTGGAAAAAATTCCATGACCTGGTAGGCAGAATATCGTCTGCTTGGGTGAGATATTCTAGAAATACCTCTTAGTTTTATTTTATCTGCGATGTTTTTCTCTTCCTTTCTCTCTCTCTCTCTTTCTTTTTTTATGACTTGATCACTTTATTTTTTAAATTTATTTATTTATTATTGATTACAATTTATTATCTTTGTATCTCAGCTATAGCTCCCTCCCTCTGCCCCTTCCAATTCAACCCTCCATCCCTCTTCTCCTCCCATGCCCCTCCCTCAGTCCACTGATAGGGGAGGTCCTCCTCCCCTTCCCTCTGACCCTAGCCTATCAGGTCTCATCAGGATTGGCTGCATTGTCTTTCTCTGTGTCTCTGTCTCTCTTTTAATGGATGATCTTGCCATTTATGAAAGTTGAGTATTAAAGTTACCGATTGCTACATTGGGGTTGATCTGTTGTTTAATGCCTAGTAGTATTTGTGTATATAAGTATTTGCTACATATATGTCCATAATTGCAATGTCCGTTTGGTGGATTGTTCCCTTGATCATAATGAAGCATCTTTCTTTATCTCTTTTGAGTAGTTTTGCTTTAAAGTCATATATTAGAGTTGCTTGTTTCCTGGTCCTAATTGTTTGGAATACCTTTTTCTATTCTTTCACTCTAAAGTAATGTTTATAATTAAAAGTGAGATTGTTTTTTGTACATCACATAAAAATTAATCCCATTTTCTAATCTAGTTGGATGATAGTCTATCTCATTTGATTGTGGAATAGAGTCTATTCTATTTTTTTGAGGTTATTATTCAGTTAATGTCATTTTATTGATGTGGTGTTTTCTTGGCCTTTCTTTCATGAGAATGTTTTAACTTTTTTTTTTTTTTGGTGGCTTCCCGCATATGATTATCCATTTTTTAATTTTGAAGGGTTCCTTCCATCATTCTCTGTAGAGCTGGCTTTCAGTTTTAAAGTCCCTTAGCCTCTTCTTATTATGGAAAGTATTTCTTTCTTTTTAATTATTAGAGATAGGTTTGCTGTGTTAGTAGTCTGAATTGGCACCTGTGGTCTTTCAGAACTTGAATTACATTGCTCCAAGCCCTTTTGAATTTCAAAGTTGTAATTGCAAAATCTGCTAATAGGTCTGCCTTAGATAGTCTCTTTCAGCTTTGAATACTCCATCTTTATCCTGTATAAATTAGTATTTTTCACTAAAATATGTCATGGGGAGTTTCTCTTTGGGTCCTGTCTATTTGGTGTTCTCTTGTTTATTGTACCTATGTTGGCATTTCTTTTTCTAGATTTGAAATTTTTTTCCCTGTAATGCTATTAAAAATATTTCTATATCTTTATATCTGGAATAATTTTTCTTCTTCTATGCCCATAATTCATAGATTTGGTCTTTTTAAAGATCCTGCATATTTTATTGACTCATTCATTTAAAAGAATTATCGATTGATATTCTGTTGGTGAGGCTTTCAACTGAGATGTTTTTTATTAGACTTGCTGAAATTTTGATTTTTGATTTGTGTTTTCTTCATTATTTCTACTTTTATTGAAATTTGTTTTCATATCCTGAATTATCCTCCTGATTTCATTCATCTGTTTGTGTTTTTCTTGGTTATCATTCAGGAACTTATTTGTCTTCTTTAATTTAATTAAAGAATTAAAGTGTGGTGCTCGTGTCTTCTTTTGAATTTTGAATTGTGTCTCCTTTTTTCTTTTGAATTTTGTGTTTTGAATTTCTTTTTTAATGAATTTATTGATTTTACATCCCAATCATAGCCTCCTCTGTCCTCTCATCCTGGTTGTGTTTTGAATTTTAACTACGTTGACTTTTCTTTTTGTTTTTTTATTTTGTTTATAACCGTTACTGTGGGATTCTGATTTTCAAAAGGACATGCTGCCTTGGTTTATACTTGTGTGTTTGTGCTGAAATCCGTGCATCTGGAGACAGGCTAGTGTTTGACTCTTCTGAGTCTCTGGCTCGCCTGTGGGGAGTGGGGGTTTGGATCTGAATTTACTGTTACCCTGACTTGGAAGATTTTGATAAACTAGGAAGTACTTAAAGCTCATTGTTTACAAAATAGAACAGTTTTTTATTTGCTCCATTTCTCAAACATTTTGTCTGTACTTTCTGTGTAGGTTGATAAAATGAAAAAGTCTTTAGTTTTGTGGCACTTTATTAGCTCTTAGTATAATGTGGTGGTCTGCCTTTTTAGCTCAAGCTCATATTCTTGACATGGACCTCAAAGAAGGAAAAAGAGGAGGGGGGAGAAAGAAACAATGAAGGAAAAAAAATCAACCTGTGTTGATCAAGGAAGCTCTACAAGCTACCAAAACAATAAAGTCCTCTCATTTGGCCTCTAAAACTAGTTGATGTGACCTGGGTGCTGAAGATACCAGTTGCCTTCATTGCAAAGAGAAATCAAACTGGAAGTAACCTAAAGGTTCCTCCTGTGAAAACCAAGTCAATGCTTCGTGGTTATTATGAGGTCTTAGGTCCTAACAAGGGACTTCAAACTGCTACTTAGCTCAATTGATGAGGTATATAACTACTTTTTTTCTTTTTTATATTTTTATATTTTTATTTACAGATTGTTTATTTTATAACCTGATTGTAGCCCCTTCCCTCATCTTCTGGTCTCTCTGTCTCCCTCCCTCTTCTCCCCTCTCCTACTCCCCTAGTCCACTGAAAGGGAGAATTCCTCCACCCTTGTTCTCTGACGCTAGATTATTAAGTCTCATCAGGACTGCCAAGATCCTCTTCCTCTATGGCATTGGAAGGCTGCACTGCCAGGGGAAAGTGATCAAAGAATGGACAACCAAGTTCATGTCAGAGGCAACCCCTGCTCCCCATACTCAGGAACCCACGTGGAGACCGAGCTGCCTATGGGCTACATCTAGGTGTCTAGGTCTTCTCTATACATGGCCCTTGGTTGAGGCAACAGTCTCTGCAGGACCCTACTGGCCCTAGATTCTTTGGCCTTGTTCTTTGGTCTCCTTGTGGACCCCCTTCCCCACCATGTCTTTCTATCCCACCATCTCCCGTAAGACTCCCTGCACTCTGCCCAAAGTTTGTCTGTGAGTCTCTGCATCAGCTTTGATCCCCTGTTGGGTGGAGCTTTCAAAGGACCCTCGATAGTAGACTCCCATCCTGTTCCCTCTCTTCTACACCTTCTGTTGTCTATCCAGTTGCCATTCTGAATGAGATTTAAGCATCTTTTCTAGTGTCCTTTTTGTTATTTAGCTTCTTTAGATCTGTAGATTTTTAGTATGGTTATCCTATATTATACGATATATAATGTATTATATCCTATTATATCCGATTATGAGTATACACCATGCATGTCTTTCTGTTTCTGAGTTACCTCACTCAGAATAATCTTTTCTAGTTCCATCTACTTGCCTACAAATTTCATGATTTCTTTGTTTTTAATAGCTGAGTAATAATCCATTGTGTAAATGTGCCACAATTTCTGTATCCATTCCTCTGTTGAGGGACATCTATGTCGTTTCCATATTCTGGCTATTTCAAATAAAGCTGCTATGAACATAGCTGAGCAAATGTTTTTGTTGAATGTTTGGACATCTTTTGGGTATAGGCCTAGGAGTGTATAGCTGGATCTTGAGGTAGCACTATCCCTAATTTTCTGAGGAAGCACCAGATTGATTTCCCAAGTGGTTGTATAAGCTTACATTCCCAACAGCAATGGAGGAGGGTTCCCATTTCTCCACATCCTCTCCAGCATGTGTTGTCACTTGAGTTTTTGATCTTAGACATACTAATGGATGTGAGGTGGAAGTTCAGGATTGTTTTGATTCGCATTTCCTGAATGACTAAGGACTTTTAGCATTTCCTGAAGTGTTTCTCTGCAATTTGGTATTCTTCTGTAGAGGATTCTCTGTTTAGCTCTAAATCCCATTTTTTAGTTGGATTACTTGGTTTGTTGGTGTTTAACTTCTTCAGTTCTTTATATATTCTGGATATTAGGCTTCTGTCAGATGTAGCATTGATAAAGATATTTTCCAAGTCTGTAGGCTGTCATTTTGTTCTGATAACATGTCCTTTGCTTTATGAGGCTTTTCAGTTTCATGAGATCCCATTTTAAAAAATTATTTTAATTTTTATTAATTACAGTTTATTCACATTGTATCCCCCCCTGTACCTTCCTCCCTCCTCCCCTCCCAATTCCACCCTCCCTCTTCCCCACCTGTGTCTCTCCCCCAGTCCACTGAAAAGGGAAGTCCTCCTCCCCTTCCCTCTGACCCTATTCTATCAGGTCTCAGCAGAAGTGGCTGCATTGTCTTCTTCTGTGGCCTGGTAAGGCTCCTCCCCCTCACGGGGAGGTGATCAAAGAGCAGGCCAATTAGTTCATGTCAGAGACAGTCCCTGTCCCTATTACTGTGGTGGCCACTTTGATACTGAACTGCCATAGGCTGCCTCTGTGCAGGGGTTCCAGGCCATCTCTATGAGTGGTCCTTGGCTGGATTATCAGTTTCAGAAAAGACCCCTGTGCCCAGACTTTTAGGATCTGTTGCTGTCCTTGTGGAGCTCCTGTCCTCTCCAGGTCTTATCATCTCCCACTTCGAGGCAGATGTTGAGAGTCATAGCCAGACTTTGGGCAGAGTACAGGGAGGTCCCATTTATTAATTGTTGGTCTTAGAGCCTGTACTGTTGGTGTTCTGTTCAGGAAATTGTCTCTTGTGCCAACAAGTTCAAGGCTCTTCCCCACTTTTTCTTCCAACAGATTTAGTATGTTTGGTTTTATGTTGAGGTCTTTGATCTACTTGGACTTTAATTTTGTGCAGGGTGATAGACTGAGTCTATTTGCATTTTCTACATGTGAATATCCAGTTAGGCCAGCACCATTTGTTGAAGATGCTGATTTTTTTCCCTTATGGTTTTGGTATCTTTGTCAAAAAGCAGGTGTTTGTAGGTGTGTGAGTTCATTTCTAGGTCTTCTGTTCAGTTCCATTGATCCGCCAGTACCATACAGTTTTTAGTACTGTTGCTATATAGTACAGCTTGAGATCAAGGATGGAGATACCTCCAAAAAATCTTTTGTTGTACAGATGTTAAAACATACTAAAGAAATACTCAGATGAAGTGGAACAGCCCTAGCAGACAGCTGTATATTTTCATCTGAGTACTTCTTTAGCATTTTTAACACTGCATTTTTTTTCAACACAAAGTATTTAATAGGGGCAAATGAAGCACATGCAGTGTTAAAAATGCTAATAGAATTTAAACACATGTGCAGTAACTAGCACCTGATGATGATCTAGCTATAACCCACCTGTGGGGCAACTGCAAAAGTGAGCCATACAAAATACATGCGCTTGTGAAATACTCCTGTTTTATAGTATCAAAGTTCTGAGAAATCTTTAAATTCTCTCTGTATTCCTTTCCATTTTGTGCAAATTAACAAACAATATTGTACTGCAAAAGCTTGGCTGATCCTCTGTCTGTGGAGACTCAGATAAGGAGTGGAATGAGCTACACTGTATCAGTCTCTGTTGGGTTGGAAAACCTTCAAATTTTTCTAATACAATCCTTCTACTTAATTTTTATTACAACACAAAACTTGGCTTTTCGTAGTTTCAGGAATAAAATGACCTAAAAGAATTACCTAAGGTGAAAGTAAAATACTAAGATCGCTCTGTTCCATTTTGAAGGGTATGTCTTTTATTTTAACCATTAGCATATGAAAGTCTAAAGTTATAAGGCTTTTGTTTCACATTCTGTCATAGACTAGTATCTTCTAAGGTATTGGTTTACTGCCTTTTTAAAAATTAGCCTACTCTCTGTACTTATTTGACCTCAAGTGCCATTAGTCTTTAACTTCTCTGAATAAGAAAAAGTTGATATTATAATTGAACAAAATACATAAAATTCTAAATGTATAAATGACAGTTTGATGGTTCACGAGACCCTTTGTTATATTCATATGAACAATTTGTTGTTATTCTTCTGGCTTTATGGATACCATTTACTATTTATGAGAGCTATGATACGTAGATAAGCTAGAAGTCTTTAATTATAAGTGAATTTATGGTAATAATAACTGCAGTCATTAGAATCTTGCTATTTAGTCAATATTACATATGCCCAGTTTGTTATCAGGAGCTGTTTGGTTATCGAAAGTGTTACTTAAGGTTCTTCTGGCAGTGTATGATTTATGAGAATAGAGGAACTCTTCTCATCTCTGGGACTCCATTGCATGATAATGGCTTGTTTTCTTTGATGGTGTAATTAATGTGTACTGTATCTCTTCATAGACCATCTCTAAAGGTATTTCTGCCACAACATAGAATGACGCTGTGTAAGAACTAGTTTCAGTGTATTCAATTCTTATACTGCCTCTATAGATATAATAGAAAATTAGTAAGTTCACACTGAAAATGTAAATGTGTAAGGTCATCTTTGATTTTTTATGTTTGTTAAATTTATGTAAATAATCAGTAAAACACATTTTGTGTTTGACAAGTCGTAACACAATGGATATTAATCTGTACTCTGTTTAATAGAAAATCTTCTCCATGTTCTCTTGATAAAAGTGACCATAAAATGTCCTCTTAATGTGCTGTCTTCATCAATATTTAAGCATTTTATGCATATCTCCTAGAGAACCTGCCTTAAACCCCACAGTAGTTACACTGATTTATTCCTGCAAATAAATATATGTAATTTGAAATAATAATAAATCATTTGCGCTAAGTGACAAAAAATGAAAATCATTGATAAATCAATGTGATTTTAGAAACTCCATTACATAAACCTAACTAAATCCTTAAAACCATTAAAGCAACAAGTCTGAAAGAGTCTATATAAATTTTAACCCTTATGTAATTTTATGAGTTTTATCTAAGAGCATGATTTTTTTAAAATTTTAAATAAGATTGGGAGATTGAAATATAAGGTAAAGTTAAGACAGTAAAATATCTCTTGACATCTATTGTGTAGTCATTAGGGTTGGTCACCTCTGCTTGCTCTAATTGCCATTAAATAGTTTTTCTTGACAAAATTACATCTTTTGAATTTTTTATGCCTTGCTATAAATGATAATGATTCTATGTTGATATTGAACTCATAGTCATAACAAGTAAAATATTCTTGACATTCACAATCATGAATTGCACCTATGAACTATTTTTTAAGTCAATTATGTGAATTGAACTTTTCTCCTCATGTGTACGAGGCCAGAGCCCTCCACTGTTCTGCATTCCTAACCCTAAGAAAAATTTTAGGTAACTTTATAAGCACACTGCTGAAAAGACTGTTTGCACGTATGCAAATGTATTTACCAAAACACAACTTAGCACATGCACAAAAACAGGAAAACCTTTGGGTGAATGCTGTACATCTCACCCTGGCTTAGAAGTGAGTTTACATTGGAATTCTCAGTTTGTGTTCTAATCAATTCAAGCCCAGATATGCGTTGAAATCAACAAATGAAATACAACTAGGCAAATGATCTTACAAGCTGACTGAAGCTTTTTAACATAGACTCACTGGCCCACTGGCCATGGCCAGCACTCTTAAACGTACAGTTTGTGTTGACATGGCTCATGTATGCAGTCCATTACTCCTACTCGCACATTTTTTGTTCACTTTTTCATGTAACTTTTCCCCTTTTCACCCACAGGCTTTGAAGTTTCCTGAATCACAAACTACCCTTTTCCTTGTGATTTGGAAAGATATACAACCTTACCTTTATTGAGGCTTATTTCTCCATAATGTTTAACTCTCTGACATTTACATACTTTAAAAAATTGCTGTAGTGTATGACACCACCCTATAAACTTTATTGGTTTTCAAATTTTATTTCATTTCATTGAGGCATAGTCCCAATTAGCTTTGGTTAACTTCAAACCTCATTTATACTAGGCTGACCCTCTGAAACTTGTGGGTTTACCAATTTGCAACCAGAACGCATGGCTTAAGTGGTTCTGGGTATCAAACTCTGGGTTTTGTGCATTAGAGGCAAGCGTGCTGTCATCTGATCTTTATCTGCCATATAAATTTGAAAACAGAAAAAAACACTGCTTAAGCCAAAAGACTCAGCTATGTATATGTTTGATTATTCTAAGTTATCTGTGTGTTCACTGTTTTCCACTTCTCTTTCATGCAGAGGTACCTTCCTGTTGACACGCTGGAAACTGGCATCCATCCCATATATTTTTGCAGCGCTCACTACATTGAAATGCTACTGAAGGCTGAGGTGCCCCTTGTGTTTTCAGCTTTCCACATGTCTGGGTGTGCTCCATCACAGGTAACCCAAGAGAGTACCAATTCTTCAGCTCGTGGATCTCTGACTATAAAGAAAAATGCTTTTCCCTAAAATGTAGGAAATATATTTAAATTAACAAAACTTCATTGGAAAAATATGAGTGGATGCAGTTATATTAATTAGACTTTATATTTACAAACATTAATTTTCTATTTTCAACTTTTAACAAAATGTTTTATTTCTTTGTTTTTATAAAATTACCCATCATCCAACCATATGTTCAAATTGCAATTGTTTAATATTACATATTATTTATAGTTTATATTTTTTATATTTATATGGATTGTTTTATAATTTAAACTGAAAAGAAATTACTTGGTCACTTTACCATTAGGCAATAACTACATACTGCCAAAATTTATCCACTATTACTTTTGAAAAACTTTTCTATTTTTGGCTTATCTTTTATTTCATTTCCTTTATCCAACTTGAAGCTAACCGAGTAGATTTATGCCAGCTTTCCTTATGGTGAGCACTAGTTTAATCGGTGGCTTAGTGGATCCATTTTGTCTCCTTTGGTGTAAACTGCGCACTCATTCCTTTACCCGACTAGAGACCTCTCCCTCTTAATTAGACAATAGCTCCTCTTGACGTGATATATGCATCTGTACTTACCTTGATAAGTAGCACATCATTCGTCAAATGCACTGATGTGAGGTATTCTTCTTGCTGTAAGTTTTGTGTAGTCATTAACCAATTCAGACTTCCATTCAGCAGGAAGAATTAATTATTTATAACCATTTTTAGCTTTTGGTGTATTAAGCACTTACTTGAACTTTGAATCACAGAAATTTTAACTCTGTATAGATGACATTTCTTAAAAAGCACAATATATTTATTATTATAGTTTCTAACACTTGATCTTTTTCATAGCTTCTAAAAGTCCATGTAGAAAGTAATGTTCCCAAGAGTTACTGTTTGCTGTCCTACTTTTGAGTAGGGTGAATATTGTTTAATGCTTTCAATAATTTTTTAAGTTCCTAAATATATATACCAATGGATTACCAAAGATTAGGGAGGTCATAATATCTCAGGCCCTACATTATCAATTTATTGTTTAATAGAAAAATGTTCATCTATCAATTTTATACATCTTGTAACTCTTACATAGCTTTATCAGTATAAAGCTGCTTAAAACCCTAGCATGGTGTCTTATACTCACAATGCTAGCAATTTGAGATTGTGAAGCAGCAGGATTGCCATGAGTTTGAGACCAGCCTGGAGTAAAGAGTGAGTTCTAGGCCAGTCTGGGTTACAGTGGGAGTTACTGTGTTACTATCTCAAAAACAAACAAGCAAGCAGAATAGAAACATAAAAGAAGTATTTATATAAGTAATCGATTTATTTAATAGAGTATTATTTCTGAACAGTGATATTATTCTTGTTAATTATATAAAAAGCCTTGCAGCAGCTCTCACTGTGAGCTAATCACTTAAGTGTCTATCACTGCTCAGCTGATTATTTACCACTTTATTACTAATTATAAAGCATAAAATCAGGTATAAGTAACTAAGTAGGTGGATATGATTAAGTCATCATTTGGGTATGGATTTTGTATTTTGATGCTTACTCATTTTGATCTAATTAGGAACAGTGCTTTTTGAAGCTGGGTGTTTTTAGGCACAAGGGCTTTGGCTAGTTAGTGAAGGATTTGTAGGAACGTTGCTAAACGAAATGTATAGTTCTCTAGAGTAAAAATAATAAGCTCAGCTACTGTACACTAAGCTAAATGTGGTTAAAAAAGCACATTTGTGGATTGGAATTCCTTCCCAGAGTAACTGAGACTAGAAAGAAAACAGATAACAGAATTTACATTCTCTTTTTAAGTAAGCAATGTAAAATCACAGTCCAATTAACTTTCCAACAGTTTTACCCTTTTCTAACAACTTACCTTTCTGTTTTCCGCATTTTCCGGGTATTTAAAGTACCTTGTATCTTTAATGGGGCATCTCTTAGGCTTTGGTGGCACCATCCTGCATAACATTGATGATTACACGGGACTGTTCTGGGAAGCAGGCTAACCTGCTTGACTAACCCTCCTGTGTAGAGTGCATGAAACTGCATTTGGTACTCATTGCCACCGCCATCATCACCATCATTGTCATCATCAACATTCCCTTCTACTGCCATCATGAAAACAAGACTATGGAAAACTCTTTCATGTTTCATGACACAGTACTTTTTGAAAGTGTAAAATTATGCAGTGAAACCAGGTCTTCCAGATGTATAACAAAAAGTCATATTTGCAGTCATGGCTTGTTCTTGTGTTTGCCAATTATAATTCATTTAGCATTGTAACTTTCATCATGTAACAAATGCAGAAACTCAGGAATGATGTAGTAGATCCATTCACTCTATTGAAATCACTAAGAAAGGCTTCAGTCAGGGTCTACCTATGTAATCTAGACTTGCTTAATTTGAAGCAATCCTCCTGCCTCAGCCTCCCAAGGGCCAAGATTTCAGGTTTATGTCATCATGCCTGGCATGATGTTTGTTTGCTTGCTTGTTTTACTAATTTTTTGTGTAAGGAAAAGAAATAATGTAAGGCCAGAAGAGTTGTTAAAAGTAATGTCACTGAATAAAATAGTTGATCATTTAGAAATCAGACCATTTTGACTTTTTTTGATATCTGCAAACAATTGTTTTGACTTTAATGTTTTTGATCCCTTGATTTTTCTTGCAATCTAGATACCAGTAAGAATAATGTACTTCATGTAAAATAATATTGTATTTCTTGTTAATGCCATTTGACATAAACTTAAGTATGGTAGAATATCAACATTTTAGGAAAAGTTTAGTACAGTTTGCATATTGTATGAGTGATTTTACTTCTTTATGATCCTGAATAATACTTATATGTGTAAATAGCTAACAACATTATAACAGACTTAAAATTTCATTTCCCATATGGTTGAATTATTTCAAAAGACATTATGATCATAGGCTGAGATTTTTTAAAATGTGCGCTTATTGACTAGAATTTAAATGTTCCTAGTTGACAAAAGTAATAATATATAGAAATCAGAATTCCAGTAATGCAGTCTCGTACAAATGAATCATATCTCCCTCAGTAATGGAAGTACTAACCTTTGCTTCAGAGTACACCTGTACTACACATAAGGTGTCTGAGAAGGATTTACGTTAAAATGGTGTCATTAGAGTGGCTCTAGCTCAAGCAGTTTGACATGTAAGAAGACATTTGGACAAAACAACCTCAGAGGGTGGCCATCCGTGTGTCATGGAGAAGACAGTCATTACCATGCTAGGAAGAGGAGGCTCTGACGAAGGCGGCCCCACTAACGCCTTGACCTCAGACTTCCCTAGAAAAATGAGAAAGTAAAGTTGAGTGTTTTCCTGCCTAGTTTCTGCTTCTTTGTTACGGCAGAACTAGCAAACTAGTACATTAGCATCAGGAAAGCAGATTCGGCAAGAGGTAGGAAAAGCACCTTTTAGAACTGAAGGATACAGTCCCAGAAGGACAAAGTGTTAGAACAAAAGGAACAAGTATATCTGTATCCTTTATACCGATGTCAACTTGAGATGAGTCACCATATCTGTCCCTTTCTCCTCCCAAAGCTCTCCTCTTAGCTCTGGCTACCCTAGGAGCCTATGGTGTTAAACCTGAATTATTCAGATCCTACCTACATGCAGCCATGCTGATCTCTGCATGTGTCTTCTCTTGGGATATGTATATCTTTTTGTCCACATTTCTCCTTCTATAAAAATATAAGGCTCTCTCTGATACTAATTTGAACTTTTGTGATGACCTTACCTCTGAATAAGGTCAAATTTTCACATACTAAGCATTAAGACCTTTGCTGAATTTTTTTTTTTTTGAAGGGGTAGTCAATACATGCCGTGAAGAAATACTGTGACCATGGCAACTCTTATAAGGGAAAACATTTAATTGAGGCTGGGTTATTAGTTCAGAGGTTTAGTTCATTGCCATCATGGAGGGAAGCATCATGGCATGCAGGCAGACATGGTACTAGAGAAGTAGCTGTGAATTCTGCATCAGGATCAGTAGGCAACAGGAAGAAACAGTGACACTGGGTTTGGCTTGAGCATCTAAAAGCTCAGAGCCCACCCCAGTGACAAACTTTCTCCAATAAGGCCACACCTACTCTAACAATAATATGTATTTTCTAATAATAAAATAACAAAATACATAACAATGATATACCAATTAAGTTGTCAAAAAAAGGAAGGCTTTTTTAAAAAAGATCTCCTTTTTGAATTCTCTGTGTTAGCTCCCAGATTATATGTACTTTGATTCTGTTTGATTTAAATTGTTCTCTGATTCAGCAAGAGTCTATTTTCATTAATATAAAATTTTGCAATCTGTATAATTATACATCTGTGATTAAGGATGGGATGGAAACAACCAATACCTTTGAACTCAGGTAGCCTCTTAGCATTTATTAGCAGAGAATAGACAGGTGTTTGCAGTAAGAAGAGGGCAGTATGTTAGAAGAAGGCACGTAGCAGCAGGAACATGAGCAGGGCAGACAGTGTCAAGTCCTTAGCTCCTGAATCAGAAGACCATGAGTCTTCTTACATGTGCAACAAACGAGAAAAGCAGAATATTTAGGTCACTACATAGATTGCTTTTCTATTTCTATTTAAATGCAAGGCTTTTTTTAAAAATTGGTTTCATGTGTTACTGTTTAGTACTTTATAATGAGCAAGTGCAATTTCTTTACTTCTTTTTCAAATAAACTTCTTTTTTTTTCCTTTTAAGATTTGCCTACAGTGGATAACTCAGTGTTTTTGGAATTACTTAGATTGGATAGAAATATGCCATTATATTGCTACTTGTATTGTCCTTGGTCCTGATTATCAAGTATATGTCTGCATAGCTGTTCTCAAACACCTGCAGCGAGACATTCTCCACCATACCCAGACCCAAGATCTGCAAGTCTTTCTCAAAGTAAGTTTTTTCATGTCTGGGGGAAATGTTATTAAACATTAACCACTAATAAATCCTTTATTGTTGTCTTAAGTCATTTTTCCATTACTTTGATAAGACACCATAAACAAAACACCTTATAGAAGAAAGCATTTAATTTGAGGCTTACAGTTCCAGAGTGCTAGAGTCCATGACCATCATGGCTGGGAAAATGGCAGCAGGAAGGCAGGAATGCACTGGGACAGTAAGTGAGAACTTACATCTTTATCATAAGCAGGCAGCAGAAAGAGCACTAACTAGAAATGGAAAGTACCACGCCTCCTAATCCTTCCCAAACAGTTCTACCAGCTGGGGAACAATCATTCAAACATGTGAGCCTATGGGGGACATTCTCACTTCAAACCACTACAGTTGTCAAGTGCTAACCTAGACCTTGATTCCCAAATCAACGCTGAGTGGTAGATCTGGTTGTCTTAATTTTCCAGGTGAGGAAAGTGAGGCATGAAGCTAAATTCTATACAGTTAGAATAGAGGTGGGTACAGAACTTTCAATTAACCACGTTGCATCAGTTTTTGGTTAGTGAATGCTCAGTTTATTTTGTTAGTTCAAAAGTTTGATATTTACAAAAAATTTAATGTTTCAGAATATTTTCCTAACGTTTCCATTGTTATCAAATATTTACATGAACTATTATTCTTTCATAACACTCACAAGAGTGCAGTATTTGATAGTGTCTTTAAATAAAATAATTTTGCTTATTTATTTGAAGCTCAGGAGATTATCATGATATGTAAAAATATTGCTATATGCAGCCATTGTTGGGCTAGTTAGCAGTCTAACTCTTTGTCTAATGTTGAAATCATAATTAAGTTTGGTCTTTTTGTGCTGTTCATCCCACCATCCATTCCACAGTCATAAAAACACATTAATTCACAGCAATGAGAATGTATCATTCTCAAACAACAATTCTGTAAAAGAATTGTTTTAGGAATTAGTATCCACTTAGTGATTTTTTTAAATATAATGCTGTTAATCACTAAAGACTGCCAGCTAATCACTTTTGCTTAATGTTGAATTCATTTTTAATTCAAAACATCTTAAACTACAAACATCAATAAAATTATGACTTTAGGATCGTTATTAATGAAAATGGCTGTACATGTAGAAGGAACACTAAGGCAAAACCATAAATAATGCCTTGTCTGAGGTGGTCCAGACAATAGGCTATTTAAACCCCGGGGGTTATGAAGACAGTGCAGGCTCCTAATCAGGACCATCAGCTGTGGTGATCAGATTCTGGAATTTTAGGGTATAAAGTTTGTCTGGTCTCTTTTATCTGATTTTTCCCCAGCACACAGTTCTCTAAACTACTATACATTTAGTTTATTATGTGCATTTACTTGCTACTTGAGATTATGATTTTGTTCATTGTCTTCCAGCATACCTTTTAGCTTTAAAAGAATTGTGATATGATCTGTTCAGCACTTTTTCAATAAATATTTGTTGAGAAAATAAGTAGAAAAAGCCATTAGTTGAGTAAACTAGTTTTATTTATACTGAACAACAAACATTGTTAAATTTTTGAAATGTTTCATTCTGTCAAAGACATTAGAAGAACGTCTTTACATGTCTTTGTCTGGTTAATGTTGATGACTACACTTGCTGAGGACACTTGCTGAGGAAAGTTTGCAATAGGATTTCAAAACAATCATCATTGTAAATGTGTATCAAACTCCACTGTGTGCTGGACAGAGTGTTGTCAGTTTAACTTAAAGGATTTTAAACGGAGGTGGAAAGGTTATCTTCTAATTCCTATTTAAATTACTAGAATTTGAATTGAGTTAGTTAAAACCAAACTAAGACCATTTGAGAAGGAATTAACTTTAGCATGTGTCCTAGGGCTAACCTTGCTTTTAAATTTTGTTATTGGCATTTTCCTAAGATACTAGGAAACGCTTTCCTGACTGGTACTATGGTTTCATTTTTGTTGTTGTATTTTTAATGTGTAGTTCTCAAAAGCCTCTGCTCTTTTGATGGGCATTTTTGTTTCTTGCAGGATAAATTTTAGTGTAGTTTATTAATGGATACATATGTGAATGTACTATTTGGTCTCCATTAAGACCCACAGTAACATCTTGTTTGCAAAATATATGACTATATGTGTAAAATTTTTCACAGTTAGCTGTATGTACTCAAATATACTAACATGTCATTCAGATGAATTAAGGGGAGAAAACACTTAGCAAGATTTCTCCATTTAGCAAGAAGCCACAGCTGTGATAATATCCCTTGTATTAACAATTCCATCATTTTAGTCTTTGATTTGTATATCTGTGGATACTACATCTAAGGGGAAAGAAGTTGAACTAAGAGAACTTCAAACTTTCATTTTGTGAATAAACCATAGTTTTATGTATAAAAAGATAATGAAGGGGCAGGAAGAGGGCTCAGTGTGAAGGCATCAGAAAAGATAACTTCAATCCCAGGAAACCCTCATGGTAGAAGGAGAGAACTGACTCCTGCAATTGCCCTCTGACCTTGATATAGATGCCGTTGTACACATGCTCCCAGAAACACACCCACATAAATATGAAATGAAAACCTCACATGTGTATAATAACCTTTCAGTCATTAACAGCTGTCCCAAGAACCTCTACAAAACTAGATGACTCTTGAATGTTGAAAATACGTGGCTCTTTTCCCAATTTAAGTTTCACATATTGTTTAAAAATAAGAAAGTATCATGCCAAAGCCTGCTTTGCAACTGAAAGTCTGTGTGAAATATGTTCTGCAGAGAACATAGTAGCCCATCAGTATTCTGTTTCGATTAGGCTCAAGATTTTCAATGGGGCCATTGAGAGTCTAGACCCCTTGCCTGCATTTCTAACACCCAGTGAAGAGTGGTTGATGTTCTCTTTTTTCTGTCTTTTATTTTATTTAGTTTACATCCCTGTAGCAGCTACCGGCCTCCCCTCCCCATTCTACCCTCTTTCTCTCCCTCTTTCCCCCTTACCTCAGAAAAGGGGAGCCTCCTCTTTCCCTGTGGCCTGTCAAAGCAGTCCTACCAGGGGAAAGTAATCAAAAAACTAGCAAGTGAGTCCATGTCTGATGCAGTCCCCACTTCCCTTACTAGAGTACCCACTTGAAGCCTAAGCAAGACATTAAATGTACAGAACAAAGAGAGAATATTAAAAGCTTCAAGGGAAAAAGGCCAAGTCACCTATAAAGGTAAACCTATCAGAATTATACATGACTTCTCATCTGAAACTGTAAAAGCCAGATCTCCTGCATACACTAAGAGACCACAGATGTCAGCCACAAATACTATACCCAAAAATACTTTTAATCACCATGAAGGAGAAAACAAGATATTCCATGAAAAAACAAACCAAATTTAAACAGTACCTATCCACAAATCCAGCCCTACAGAAGGTATTAGAAGGAAAACTCTAGCCCAAAGAGGTCAGGAAAAGACAGGAAATCATTAACCCCACATCAGCAAAACCCAGTGAAGGGACTCACACACTCTACCCCCACCAACATCAAAATAACAGGAGGAACAACAGCTGGTTGATGTTCTGAATCACTAACCTGGAAAGACAAGCAGAGGTGGCTGAGATCAGTCAGTGGAGAGAATCCTTGGCTGTCAGCCCCATTGCACTGTGGGAGCGCTGCAGGTGGAGGAGGAGTGCAAGGGGATGGGGTTGGGCTTGGGTGGATTCCTGAGTTCCTGTCCTCATTGTACCATTAAGCTATCAGTGTCTGTAAACGTCATGATATGTTATGAACCTGATAGAAGCTAATGTCTGTGTCTTGTTGTTGGTTTGGTTTTAGCCTTTTATTTTTATTTATTTACTTATTTAGACAGTGATGTACTCTTTAGCCCCAGCTGACATGAAACTGGCTATCTAGGCCAGGCTGACCTTGAGTGCTAAGATTAAGGGCATGTACCACCATGCCTGGCTTGTTATATATATATTTACAATATCCTTGTAGATAACATCAGAATGTAAGCTGTTTAATAGACTAGCCAAGTGCCTTATCCTCACACCTTGGTGAGACAACTTTTGAAGCTATGATGATGCACTCAAGCTTAGTGCTGAGATTTAGTGGGCTGTATTTACTTATTCGTTCATTTATTTTATTCATTTATTATTAATTTTTCTCTTTGGGATTTCAAACACTTTTATCTGCAACAGCCAATTGGAAGTCTGTGGCCACCTCAATTTCAGAGAGTAAAACAGCCAACAAAAATAACTAGAAAATCCAAACCATTTTCTCTTTTCAGAAAATGTTGTTTAGTGGACTTCTATATAACAGGAGTGTCAAAAAGCGTATCTGTGCCCATGGATTTATCAGAAGCTTTGTAGGGTCTGGGGAAGGCTGATGTCCCATGGCCTGGCCTGCCTGATTCTTCCTCTCTTACATGATCATAGGCTAGCAGGGATTGTTAGCATTCGCCTGTTCATGTACCCCCACGCCAAGGCTGCAGGAAGACTGCCTTCCTCTGGAAACCCGGCTGTGAAAGTTCAAAGTGCTTAATTGAAATTCCTCCACTGAATCCTGCATATTATAGAAAATTAATTTATAATTATGAGGAAAATCAGATTGGTTTCAACCCAATCAGTAAATTGTTGAGAGGGATTTTTTTTCTTTTTTGATGGCTGGCACAGCTGCTGTTATCAGAAGGTAATGACAGAGTGGAAAATGGAGAATACACAGAGAAAAACTGTTTAAATGATAAAATTTAGAAGACAAAAGTGTACATGTTATTAACGAAGTTCATCCCAGGGAATAAATGAAGCAGGGCTAGTACAGCATGAGCTGTATTTTCAGATGTCATCTGCATTGCTCTCTGTCAAGTGAAGTCTCATGTTTTATGTGTCTCTCATCATGTTAGCAAGTGCTTTTGTCCACTCACTGACCCATCTTCCTAGCCCACAGGCACATATATTTAATGATAAATATTTCAGCAGAGCAAAAACACTTCTTTACTGCTTTTTATGAGATTTGGCATTATTGCAAATTGTTTAAATAATCTTTGTTAAATTTTACAGTTTAGTAAATCAACTACTTCCCACTTTAACCCACCCAAGGTTTTTTCTTCTTAAATTAATTTTTTAATTGACCATAACCTTACAAACACATTACTAATCAAATATTCAGAAATGAATAGACTCAGTCATAAAATCATAAAACCAAGGAAGGTAGCCCATGATACTGATCTTTCAGTAAACCTTGTGTTTACTTCACACTAAATCAAAATGTCAAGCTTAGTGGGCTTGTGGTTGCTGAAAAAAACATTTTGACAGATATTAAGACTCTAGTATCTTTGAAAATTATAACATGTACAAACAGCTTTTAGAAGTACAGGCATAATTTGACTTTCCCCATAGGCATATCCTGAGGATTTATGAGAAAAGTCAGAGATGTCTTAGTATCTGTATTGGTTAGTTCCCTTATATTCTTGGCAAGGAGTTGAGGATCAAAAACTGAAGTCAGTAATCCCTGATGTATCACCCTCAGCTTTCACAGTGTCTGATATGCTCAGCGGAGGGTATTCTAGCCATTTCAAGACTGTCAGTTGACCTTGTTATGACTAGCATTAATGGTTTAAATGCTTATTGAATTTAAGGCTATGGACAAAGGATTTTAGAGGTACTGTCTATTTACCCTTTGATTTATTCTAGAGGACTTGCTCTGTAGCAACAATTTGCAAGCACTGTTGGAGTCACATGATAGAGTGGCCATGCCTCACATGGTTCTTAAATTCTTCTGTGAGAAACAGTATGAGTAGATATTTCTGACATTATACTTGTTGCTGAAGGACACTCTGACAGGGTGAAGGAGACATTGTTTGGAACACCCAAAAGGATAAGAAGGGTCCAGAATGTCTTAAAAGAAAAAACTTATAAAGATCTCTGGGGTGGAGAAAAGCCTTCGTAAAAGCATGTAGAGGCAGCTGCAAAGATCAGGGGCAAGAATGAACTGATTATGATTACCCTTAGGGAAGTAGTTTTCAGCCTACTTCTTTCTATTAGGTTCTATTAACCTATTAAAGAGTCAATGTTGCGGCGCTTTAATACAGTTCATGTTATGGGACTTCCAGCCATAAAACTATGTTTATTGCTACTTCATAACTATAATTTTGCTACTGCTATAAATCGTGATGTATATATCTGATATGCAGAATATCTGATATGTGATCCCTGTGAAAGGGGTTGTGTCCCAGAGGTTGAGAACCGTTGCCTTAAAGGGTCAGGATAAACATGGTAAACAGAACAAAGTGAGCATATGGTTAGAGACAGGATAGAGACCATAGAAGGCTTTGTGCCCTATGATAAGGCTTTCAGGTGTTAGACTATCTGGTCCACAGAGCAACCCTGTTATTGTGTTCCCCATTGGGAAGTCAAGATTTACAGTCAGTAAACTTGCGTCATCTAAGAATTGGCATGGAGAGGTTTTGAACTTTTATTGTCTGAATCTGTGTTCCCCTTAAATCAAATTGTCCCTTCCTAACTAGTATAGTTACCTTTTGTATAATATTCTAAATTCACTGGAGCCTAATTAAATATTATCAGCTGTAAGAAAGAAGTTGGGATTGAACTTTCATATTTCAAAGAAAGAAGGAAGTAGTGTTTACATCATATGATGTAATAACATACATAGCACTGTGGGGTTAAGAATGGTAATTTCTAATGCTTTTTGGTAATTCAACATCCCAAACCCAGAATTAGTGATGAAAGCAATCACTGAAAGCAAACTGATAGGATAGAAATTAGGTATAATATGAAATGTAGCATGCTCTCACTGAACAGCCTAACCCAAATTTAAATTATTGCAGTATAATCTATGAAAGTGTTTTTTTGAGCAAGTACCCACTTTTGTTACAAAAAGAGTTAATGTCACTATACTTTACATGCTTCCCTATTCATAGGACAGGGTTATTGCAATGTACTTAGATCTGCAAATGAAACTAGGGAAGCACTACTCCAAGGAAGTGGTTAGTTATAACTTGAATAATAGACTAGCAATCTAAATGATTATAATCACAAGTAAGATTACCCCGAGAAGAGCATTAGAGAATGTCTAGAATGACATGAAGAAATTCTACTTTAAAGATTAAAACTGAAGCTTGTGTATTTTAAATTTTTATTCAGAAAAATGCCTGCAGATTCTTAAACATGAACAATACCATTTAAAATTGCATTTAAAATGGACATTTAAAACTTTTCACTTATACAATGAGACCTCAGTAACCTGTCGTTACTAGAATATTTCTTTTAACTTCAAAATAAATATCTAAGAGAGAAGCCAGTTTTTGAAAAATATTTTTTAAGGAGAAATATATTTAAGCCAAGTATTAGCTGTGGCTTTCCTGGATAGTTTTATGTTTAAAGGAACACAGAACAATAATTAAAAGATGTTAAGTAGATTTTTTTCCAGGAAACTATTGTTAGAGCTATTGTTTAAGCACTGTTGTGTTCCATTGTAATTTGCACTTAATGAATAATAGCTTTTATTTGAAAATTGTGAATGCATCGGGAAACAGTTCCCACAGCATCAGATCTTCTCTGTTCAGAAAGATGTTACTGGAATTGCCTTCCAACTTAGGGATACTTTTAGTGTAGAAATGATCAAAGCCAAGTCACATATAATTTTAAGAAAATGAGTAAGTTCATAAGAATTCTATACTTAAAACAATAGCTATTTAGAACATACTCGTTCAGTGAGATTAGTCTCACTTTGATCCTTTTCCAACCTGAATAAGTACTTTTTATTAAATTTTTATTTTTTATATTAATTACAATTTATTCACTTTGTATCCCAGCTGTAGCCCCCTCCCTCATATCCTCTCAATCCCACCCTCCCTCCTTCACCTCCTCCCATGCACCTCTCCAAGTCCACTGATAGAGGAGCTCCTCCTCCCATTCCATATGACCCTAGCTTATCAGGTCTCATCAGGACTGGCTACATTGCTCTCCTGTGGCCTGGTAAGGCTGCTCCCACTTCAGGGAGAGATGATCAAAGAGCCAGCCACTGAGTTTGTGTCAGAGACAGTCCCTGTTCCCCTTACTGTGGAACCCACTTGGATACTACGCAGCCATGGGCTACATCTGAGCAGGGATTCTAGGTTATATCCATGAATGGTCCTTGGTTGGAGTATCAGTCTCAGAAAAGACCCCTGTGCCCAGAATAAGTACTGTTGATAGATAAAAACTTACAAAGAAATATTCTGCCACCAATCAATTGGACATCTATTTGTTCTGTTCTCTTTATTGAGACAGGGCTCGATATGCTGCCCAGGTGACATTGAACCTGCTGTCCTCTTGCTGCCTGTCAAGGGCAAGGATCACAAGTGTGTGCCACCATACCCAGGTGACTCAGTTGTGTGCTGGATAGTTTTATGTTAACTTGATAAAAGCTAAAGTAATTTGAGAGGAGGGAAGCAAAAATAAGAAAGTGCTTCCATAAGATCAGGTTGTAGGCACACCTGTAGGGCATTTTCTTATAAGTTATTGATTGGGGAAGTTCTAGCTCGTTGTGGGAGTTGCCATCCCTGCACGGGTGGTCCTGGCTTCTGTAAGAAAGCAAGCTGAGCATCCCGTGAGAAGCAAGCCAGTAAGGAACATCCTTCCATGGCCTCTGCATCAGCTCCTGCTTGTGAATTCCCAGCCTGTTTCAGTGCCTATTGTGAATTTCTTTGCTGATTAACAGTTCTGTGGAAGTGTAAGCCAAATAAACCCTTTCCTTCCCAAGTTGCTTTGGTTGTGGTGATTCATCACAGCAGTAATAACCCCAAGAGAAGTTACCTGTTTGTTAATCTGACGGCATGCTTGAGACCTTGGCTATTAATAATCTAGGATGCAGTCCTTATCTTACTCCCTTTTATTGCTAATGTGCAGAACCAAGAGCTTATCTATACTAAAAGAGCATATGAGTGAGCAGTGGGGGGGGGGGGATGATACAGTGTCCTTTACCTTAACATTGAAAGCAGAGTTCAGATATTTCTATTGGGTGTTGTTTTCCATGGCCTTAATGGTGTCATCTGTAAACATTCAGTTTCTTCAGCTTCCGTCAACTTTGCTGATCAGTAAGTTTTTTAGGCTGTCTGTACCTTCTCTTCACTTTCTGTGGATTTTAAGGCGACACATGGCACAAAAATAATAAATTTCTTCATAACTATATGCTGTAAATTATTACTCATGAGTAAGTATATATGAGCATATATATATATATATACATACATACGTATGAGGCTTCTAAATTATCTTTTATGTGAAAAGTTGTATTTTTAGCTAACTGACATTGATATCTCTTTTCTATCACCTCGAACAAACCATCTGGTATCTGATACATGTTACCTTTCATTCTTTTTTTTAAAGATTTATTTATTGATTATGTATACAGTGTTCTGCCTGCATGTGTGCCTGCAGGGCAGAGGAGGGCACCAGATCTCATTACAGGTGGTTGTGAGCCACCCTGTGGTTGCTGGAAATTGAACTCAGGACCTCTGGAAGACCAGCCAGTGCTCTTAACCTCTGAGCTATCCCTCTAGTCCACCTTTCATTCTTTTGGTCAGCTATACACAAACTCATAGACACACACACACACACACATATTCATTTTTTATTGTCTGTTAGCTATAAGCTTGAGGAAATCATGAATTGCTTCAAAATTTTAAGACCTCAAAAGGTAACCTAGTTGTACTGAACTGACAACAACTATTCTGAAGATTTTCAAAAAACCTTTTGGATAGATACTGCATTAGATAGTATTTGAGTGTATTAAGAGACAGTCCTTAAGTCCCAAAGACTCTAAAATCCTAAATGCCCTTGCTGCTTATTCCTAGCCCCTCATTTGAGACACTAACCATGAAAGCACAAATGATCATTTGCATACCCGGTACCAGCATCATGACCCACCTGCTGATGTAGGTTTTTATGAACAGTGGTTTCAGCATGGATATTCCTTACAACATCGCAGCACCCTTTTGTTTATATCCTTCAGGACTTTTACTAGCTGCATGCTTACCACTGAAACATAGGTCAAATAGCGGGAAGATTTCACCATCTGAGACTTTAAGTTTTGTTGCTGCTACTGCTGTTGTTGTTAGCTGTAAAGTGTTTGTTCTTTTTAAATAACCTTGCTTCACCAGGCCCTGATTCATTCCTGACTGTCACAGACCACAGCTCCCCAAATGAAGAGCAATTACACATTTACTAGCCATGTAAACTGCCCCAGCATCTATAGCTGAAAACAGATGATACTTCAGCTACTTAAACATCATTCATTTGGAATTGTGCGTCTTTCTCTAAGTAAATGAACTTCCCTTCATATTTTCCTGGCAGGAAGAAGCACTGCATGGGTTTCGAGTGAGCAACTATTTTGAATACATGGAGACTTTGGAACAAAACTACCGGCCAGTAGTGCTGAGAGACATGCGCGGTATTAGAGCGCAGAGCACGTAGATCATGAGAGACACACTCGAATTTTACTCTCTTTATTTGTACAGGAGATGAGGCAACTTGACTGTGTTCTGTCTACATCTGTTATGTATGCTCTGTGTGCCCGTGCACTGGAACTCAAAACTGAGAGGTTTGGAACAGAATAGATTTGTGTTTCCATTTGCTCGGTTTGCGAAATGAAGTGAGTTTGTTTTGGCAAGTTGCTTGTTCTTTTAAATTTTTAGGATCAGTTCTAAATTATTGCTTTTATTTTATGTTTGACTTATAAAAGGATCAGAGACCTTAATGTAAAACCTAAAAACCTGAAACGACTAGAGAAAAACACTTGAAGATACGAGCATAGGCAGGGCCTTCTGAGTAAGATCCCAGTAGCTCAGGAAATAAAAACAAGCACGGGTAGATTGTATAATGTACTTGTAAAGTAAACAAAAAGGAAGTAAAGTACACACCAGGGAAACCCCTAGTCAATTATTCACCCAATAAGAGGCTGATATTTAGAATATTTAGAACATATGTTGAAGTAAATTGCAAAATAATAATAATAATAATAAAGATTGCAGTCAACAAATGGCCAGAGAAGTGAGCAGACACTTCATATGATGAATAAATGAAGAAAGGCTCACCACCTGTATGCACTTGGAAATGCCCATCGAAACTACTTTACCTTATCAAAATGACTATCATCAAGAAAACAAATGCCAGTCAGCACTCGTTAGGGGAGGGGGCTTATACGTTGGTAGCAGCAATATAAATTCATCTAGCTGCTACAGAAATCAGTATGGAGGTTCCTCTAAAAAATTAACTTAGCCATACAACTTACATGATATCAATAAATAAATATATATCAGATTACAATGGAGATCTCTACACATCTTTGTTTATTGTGACACTATTCACAATATCCACGTTATGGAATCAGCCAAGGTATTCATAGTTGTGTGTACACAACAGGGTTTTACTCAGCCATAAAGAAGAAGGAACTTAAGCATTTGCAAGAAATTGGGATGAGAGATTATGTTAGGTGATAAAAGCTAGTCACCTAAAGACAAGTAGTATCACTTGTTTTCGCTTAAATGTGGAAGCTGAGGGCCAAGGCATAAAAGTACAAGAATGATCAGCGTTAAGAGATCCAGGGGTTGTAAGAATGTGGTGGAGTTACCCTGGCCTCTGAGTAGCCTATGTGTGGTTCAGTGGTTAAAGGCGCTTGCCTCCAAGCCTGACAGCTTGATTTCAACCCTGCACATCCGAGTGGTGGAAGAAGGGAACCGGTTGTGCTCTGACCTCCACATAATCATTCTAGATGTGCCTGGAACTGTAAAGTAAAACATTTTTTTAAATAAAATAAAACAGTAATGTGAGACGCATAGAATCAAAGTATATTGCATGTGTGTTGGTAGTGACATAATGAAACCTTTTTTACAGTTAATACAACTTTTTGCCCAAATTTCCCAACACCTACATCATTTCTACTATGTGCCCATATTTTCTCCTAATGATCTTGGGAAGTAGAAGCAACATTGTTGAAAGAAAGAAAGAAAACTAAGGAAGGAAGTCTGGAAGAAAGGAGGGAGAGAAAAAGAGCAAAGAATACAAGTACCAGAAAGAGTCCATAAAGATGAAGCAAAAGCTAGTTTTCTTCATTTTTATGTCTGTTCATATGGAAAAACACAATTGCTTATTTCCCCTGATGAGGAACACAAGATATCTACCAGGACATTATCCACAGACATAACTGTGTTTCTAGGAGGCACTTTTCATTTTGGTATCAATTTCTAAATTTTCTTGTGTGGTATTGAACTCACATGGTTCATATAGAAGACAGATTGGCTCCCTTGTGCTGGTAAGAATTCTGCTCTTATTTCTTGGTGATAGATTTGATTTACACCAAATTCAAAAACATTAAGAAGAACAGATTTCTAAATTGAAATGAGTCACACTATGTTTTATTTAAATAGAAATTTCTGTGCCCATAAGATCAACATGGGAGAGTCTGTTTTTCTTATAACTGTCTATTTACTGTTTGGAAGCCAATACTCAAATGTGCTATTAATTTACTGATTTTAGGTGTTAAAAATTATATGGGTTATTTTGTATTCTTTTCGTATATAGCCATACATTTTAAATTAACATGACTTTTTCTCTTTTCTACAAAATGGTCCATGCCCAAATTTATTTTTGCCAGCCTGTGAGGCAACTGATTCTATACAGTTTTCAATTTGGGGATGTTTAGGCATTTGAAATATGCTTTTTCCCAAATCAGGTTTTGTACTGTCCATGCCAACAATAGCTTTCCAGTAATGGTGTTGTTAAAGGGCATTGTAAATTGGAAGAAGGAAATTGAGCAAGTTAATTAGACACATTGCACATTTGGCTCCCACTAAGTGAGTGAAGAGAGTGGGAGATGACCCCAATGTGTGCTTTGTCTGCAGAGCGCCTCAGTGGAGCCAGAGTGTGGGCTGAAGGTTCCACTGCCCTCTGCTTCTGAGTTATGCTCTTAGTGCTAAGAGGATGGAACCTCCTTTCATGTGAAAGCTCTTACATTGCAGACAGAAATGATTTGCATCATCAGTGATGGATGACTTTAATTGGAAATTCAGGAAATATCTAAAGTATAACAGTTACACTTTTAAAAACGTGACATCATCTGGTTTTGATTTTCCTTTGATAAAATTAGACACAGAACTGGATGTGGTGGTTCACACTTTTAATCCCAGCCCTCAAGAAACAGAAGCAGTCCCTCAATGCAAGTTATAGGCCTCAATGCAAGTACTATCTCAAAAAAATCAATAAGTAAAATAATAAATTAGTAAGTAAAATAAAATAATAAGAATGGGCAAGATGTTCAACAGACAGCTATGCCTGTCGTCAAGCCTGGTAGCTATGGTTTGATTCCCATGACCCACACAGCAGCAGAAGAGCACCAGCTCCCCCGAGTCAACCCCGCCCTTCACATCTGTTCCCCACCAAAAACAATAATATTTCACAAAAAAATCAAGAAACCAAAAGCCAATCAAGAATTAAAAATAATTTTTTAAGAAGAATTAAATTGGTTTCATGAAAGAGGGCATAAAATATAGTTTGTGTGGCTACCTTTGTGATTCGTGTTTCTGTGTGTTTTAAGAATACGGCCCTTCAACAATACTGCCCTGCATCCACTGTGAAATTAAAGTGTGAGCTCCTGGGAAAGACTTTGTCTCCTATTTATGAAGAACTAATTCAGATATTTTTCAAAATTGAATGATAAATAAAAGCTTATGATACAACTATTTTGTGAGAACTTTATTAGTGTTTAAGTCTTTGATCATCTGTTTTCACATTTTTATATATAGTGGATAGAAGCATAATAGCTCAGTGGTTGTGTGCTTTCTAGGATGCACAAGGCTGTGGACCTGAACTCTACAACTCCAAAACAGTGCATGTAGGTAGGAGTTTCATGATACTCATATACCTAAGGTATCTGTCCACTCTCAGCAAAGTATTTAAACTTCAATAACGTGCTCTATCTAAATCTGTGATTGAGTGATACAGTGTTCCTATTTGAGCTTTTGTTTCCCAGATGTTAAGGAAGTTTATTTCAGGACTGGAGAGATGGCTCAGTGGTTAAGAGTGCTTGGTCTTGCAGAGGGCCCAGGCTCAGTTCCCAGTTCCTGCATGGCAGCTTGCAACCATCTATAATTCCAGTTCTCTGTGACTCCTCTGACCTCTACTGGCTCTAGGCATGCACATGGTACACAGACACACTTATAGACAAAGCATCCATACATAATAAAATTTTAGAAATAAGTCTAAATTTTTTAAATTTGTAAGACAAGCGAGATAAAACACTACTACTTGTAGCCTATTGTCCTCATGAATTATTGTTAAACCATAGAAATATAAAAATGACAGGAGCATCCTCCCACTTTGTACTTAGGAAGGTTTCATGAAATGATAAGACATAAAGCTTGATTGGATTGGGTTTAATAGAATATATTTTGAAATTGTTCTTTCCAGTCATATTACTGTAAAATAAATCAAGTAGTAGTTAACACAGATATGAGTTTAAGCATAATTATTATAATTTTATTTTATCTTAAAAATAGGAAGTAGGTATTTATATTGGGGTAAGGATGATGAAGTGGATGGAGGGAACTGATCAGTTAGACTCATGATGAACTAAAATGAATCCTGTGATTAGGCAGAAGAGACTGTAATGAGCCTTAGTACATACATGGTGGCATCTGCTGATATCCTGGACATTTCGTTCAAGGTGACATAAGGCCGTGAACACAGATGTATAGTAGGCATTTCAGAAACTACTGTTTTCTCAGTGATACAGGAAACAATTTGGTGTGGAATATACCATGTAGGGATTTTAGGTGGCAAGAGTACGTGATATAAGTGCCAAGGACAGTAAGAAGCAAGTAAACTGGGAAAAATCAGTACTTATGAATCCATAACTGTAAGATGAGTTAACAGAGCTATGTTTTCTCCCCACCCTTTGTGTCCAAGAGCATGCCAAGAAGAGGCACTAATCAGGATTAAATGGAGAAGGGAATGGAAGGACAGGGCAAAGAAAGAAATGTAGTCCTTCCCATACTGTTTTCCCCTTTCTCCTATTAGATCACTATATTACATTTCATTTCTCCTTTCCTGAATGAGCCCCTTCTCTCCCATGGCCCTTTTCTAGTTACCTAAGCTGAGTAGGTATTCCAAATGAAACACTCTCATTAAAACATAGAAGCTAACATTCACATATGAGAAAATATGTAATTTATGTCTTTCTGGAACGTAGTTATGTCTCAGCATAATCATTTCTAGATCCATTTGTTTACTCATAAACTTCATACTTTTCATTTTTCTTTAATGCCTTAGTAATGTTTCATTGTATAACTGTATAACCAAATTTTATAATCCATTTATCAGTTGATGGACATCTATGCTGTTTCTATTTCCTGACTATTGTGAAGAAAGTCATAATGAAAATGGAAGAGCTGGTTACTCTGTATTAAGATATAGAGTCACTGGTTTTATAACCAAGAGTCACATATCTGGATCTTTTAGTAGGTCATTTTAAGCTTTATAAGGAAAATTCTATGGTTTTTCCATAGTAGCTGTACCACCACTGTGCACTCCCACCAGCAGTGAATAAATGTTCTTTCCCCACATCCTCATCAACACCTGATGAGGATTTGGTTTTGCTGTCTGTTTGTTTCTCCTCTTGGCCATTCTGACTAGGAAAAGATAAACTATTACAAAAGACATTCCCAAATGACAGACAAGTCACAAGGACATAGATTATCCATTTCTAGCAAAAGGCTTTCTGTTCAGGGTATATAGAATTTCTAGGCACTCGGTAACAATAGAATGACTTAAAATATGCCCATATACATCTGTACATTACTAGCAGTGAAAATACTTACATAACTGTATTATATACACTTTGTTTTTAGTGCTAGAGATGGGATCCAGGCCTCACCCATGCTAGACAAGTGCTCTACCACTAAGATATCTCTATAGTCCAGTCTAAAGTTTGTTTGAATAGGTACTTCACAAAAAATACACATTTAAGTAACACTCAAAAATACTCATAATCATTAGTTTCACAGAATTCTTACTGAAACACAGCAGATATGCACTGCATAGTTACTGAAATTTCTACAACGAAATGCATAACTAATCTCAACAAATGACTTGCAAGGCATATGAACCCCATGTGGCAACTGGAACTCTGGAACTCACAATTGTTTGGAAACTGCATTTTCTATGTGCATGAGGAATATTTATCTGTAGTTTTGTTATTCTGATATTTGGGTAACACAGAGGGCAGTGTTTCAGCCTCTTTATTTTGTAAGAGTTTGTAATATGATTTTCCCCTAGATGTTTAATAGAATTCTTCACAGAAATCTATCATTTTCTTACAATAAGATTTAAGCTAAAATTTTAATTTGTGTAATAGCTTTAGGACTATTCGATTATTTTTAAACTGAAATCTGGTAGGTGTTTCACCAAGTTTGTCCATTTTGTGTTAATTTTCAATAGACATGCTAATGTGGAAAGGGGAAGCCTCAGCAGGTTCCACTCCTAGATGGAGATCCACTGGCAAAGAATGACCGCTGAGAGAGGAGGGATTAGCTTTGCCTGGGTTGGAGCCTATAGTTGGTTATCTAATGCAACAAGGTCATTCCTACACAAAGGCTTAGCAACTGTATTTATATATTTATGCATATAAATGAATAATAAAATAATAAATGAATAAAAGAAGCCATCAGTTTGAGAGGGAGTTGGGGAGGGCATGATACGGGTTGGAAAAGATATTCAAATTTTTACATTGAAATATAAATACATAGATTGTCAAGGTTACAAAGTATTCCTTGGGAGTCTTTTATTGCTTCACTTAACGCAGAATTTATGTTGGTGTCATTGTTTTTGTTCTGATCAGTTTGGCTGATATTTATGATACTTTAATGTTTTCAGTCAGCCATCTTTTATTTTTCTTCGTTCTGTTTCATTGATCTGTATTGAAATCTTAGCTGTTACCTTTAAATATTCATTTCAGTTGTTCTTTAAGTCATTTATTTAAAATCTTTTCTAGCAAAGACATTTAAGGCTCTGAAATTCTTCTGTTCTACCTTAGTCTCATCCACAGATTTGGAGTTTGGTCTTTCATTCTCATCTAATTAGAACTCTGTCAACATCTTTGTATATTTTCATTGATCCTTGTGTTATTTACATGTATGGTATTTAGTGTTCAAAGTAATTTTAATTTCTCAGAAATACTTTTGTAATTGTTTAGTAGTATATTCTTACAAAGAATATTCTTGGGGCAGGAAAGGTAGCTTAATGGTTAAGATGGCTTGTCCTTCCAGAGAACCTGAGTTCCCAGCACCTACACTGGGCAGCTCACAACCTATTGCAACTCCAGCTATGTGGGCTCTAAAACCTTCTTCTAAATTCTGCAAACACCTGTATACTCACACACACACAAACAAATAAATAAATCTTTTAAAAATAATGCTCTTTGTATAATTTTAATATTTTCAATTTATTGAAAGTTGATTATACTCCAGGTCCCACCCTCCTTCCCACTCCTCTTCCCCTATGCCCCTTCCCCAGTCCACTGATAAGGGAGGTCCTCCTCCCCTACTATCTGACCCTAGCCTATCAGGTCTCATAAGGACTTCCTGGATCCTCTTTCTCTGTGGCCTAGTAAGGCCACCTCGCCAGGGGGAGATGATCAAAGAACAAGCAACCAAGTTCATGCCAGAGATATGAGCTCCCCTTACTAGGGAACCCCCCATGGAGACTGAGCTACCTATGGGCTACATCTGATCAGGTTGTCTACGACCATGCATGGTCCTTGGTTGGTACATCAGTCTCTGAATACAGCCGTGATACAAAGTGAAGAAATTGTAATAAATTATAATAAAAAAGAAAGTGTTGAAACTTTTTTCATAGTTCAATGTTCAAGGAATGTTCAGTAAATACTAACTGTATTTTGTTGGCATGTTAATGACACATAATTGCATCTTTCTTAAAGTTATCTCATTTAATTAATCTGGGCTGAATACTAATGAGATCATAGATACCATGTTACAGTTAGCTCTGTTCTACCTGGGTTCATAAGTGAACACAAACTGACTTCTTGCTAGATCAAGTCTCTATTGCTATATAACTGAATGATATAGAGGCTAAATGCAAATATAAGTATATCTCAAAAATTATAATTGTTCTGGGAAAATAGTTCTCATGGCTTACTCATTATAGGTCTCTAGTTTCATATTTGTGAAAGAAATCCTAGATGCTTTGTATTTTTGTGATGACACAAAAAAGCATTTTTTCTTTGTTTTTCTCTCTGCACTGTCAAATAAAAGTCATTTTGCAAAGAAAATAGTTGATTATGCTTCAGAATATTTTTTGAGTTTTAACGTGTCCATCGTTATTTAATGCTAGCATTATTATTCAGTCATGGTGTTAGTAAGCACTTTAAAGAAATCATATCTTAAAAAATTAAGCATGCATTACTTAAGAGCACAGGCAAAATTATTAATCTTATTTTCCAAAAATTCTAGCTTAGTACTTTGTATGCCCAGCAGTATGATGAATGAAATATCAAAGTGGTTTTGAATTATAAAACAAACACAATTGGAATACTAAGTGTTACGACATAACTTAGACAAGGCCTGAACAGATGGCTCAGCAGTTAAGATGACTTGCTGCTCTTACAGAAGACCTGAGTTCTGTTCCCAACACTCACATCAAGTTGATTACCAGGACCGGTAACTCCAGCTCTAGGGGCTCTCTTGTACACATGTGACATATGTACACAGAAATAAAACCAAAACTTAAACAAATTAGAACAGACATCCCTTAAGAACTGACATATGCAATCGGCAAGTATACTTTTACTCACTTATGGGATGAATTGGCTCATATAAATAATAATAGCTCCTTCAATTCTATGTAATCACATTTGTAACTAAAACATACATGTGTAAGAGTTTTTCCTCCTTGGGAAGATGCACACGAATATGCATGTGTCACATATGTTGGCATTATCTGGGCTACATCCAAGCATCTGGCAGACTGCATCCTAGCATGGAAACCCAGTCATGATTTTGAAACCATAGGACTTATTGAAGTAGAGCATGTGTGCTTCTCTTGTGTGGAAACTGACAGGGATTAACCCGGGGTTTGAATCTGAGTAGACTCTTCTTAGATATCATGTAGATGCAGCCAGTCAAATGTTCTAAATGAAGTTGTTGTGACAGTAGAAGAACTGAGCACCTGATTATTCAAGATTTCTGCTAGCACAGTATTGGTACAGATTCTTAAATTTGTTCTTGCTGAGCACAGCCCACATATCCTTTATTATATATGATAATTGGGACACAGTGGGCACAGCACAGCTCTAGTTGATGCTGTCTTCAAGTAAGGGTAGCTTGTATTGCTTGTTTGTGGTGTTGGGATTGAGTCCACATGGTTGGGAAGCACAAAGCCACTGACTACATATTATATATTCACTATGTCTGCTTTTCTGCTGCAATGGCAGAGCTGATTTGAATATTTGCGACAGCTTGCAAAATATTTTAAGCTTGCAAAGCTTAAAATATTCATTACCTGGTCCTTTGTAGGAAAATTGGTCAGTGTGGTTTAGAATACTAATTATGCATTTGAATCCAAATTTATGTTGACTTAATAACAGTTTTAGAAATGGAGGGAACCATGTAGGACATGCAGTCCAAACCCAGTATTTTAGCAATGATGAAGATACTATTCAGAACTGAATAGTAGTCCTCAAGACCATATACTAAGGATACCAAATGTGTTGTGTAGCCTCAGGGAACCAGCTTTATCTGAATTTGAATCCCAGCTCTGTCATCAGCAAGTTACTAAACCTTGGTTTTTCTTGTGGACAAAATGGGTACAACATTAGCACTTACCTCAGATAGTTACATTGTGATACATACATGGTAATAGCTTTTTGAAGGCACATTATCAATTATAGGTGACTTTTGTAACTTGTTATTGTGTGATGGATGTGGATAATGAAGCCTGCGACTCAGTTCTTCTGGCTTTGAATTCAGTAGTCTTCTCACTATATTTTTTATTCATTCAAGTGGCCACTCACGCTTTCATCAGGTCCTTATTATGGATGGGGCATTGTTAGGTTTGAATCTAATGTTTAAACTAATTTTGACTCTTAATGGAATAACTTATTTTCCCTTGCTATCATCTGACAGAAATACAGAAATTAAATTCCTATATGATCTGTGATTGGATAAGTTTTTTTTTTAGATATCCAGCTTACCCATATTTCTTTCTCATAAGGCTAACTTCTTTGTACTTTAGATTTAATGATACAGACAAGATCAATACATAGTGGATTATCAATGATTTTAACTGTTTTATGCTCTCATTGATAAGAAAATAAAGATTTTTATATGTGACATAAATTTTGCTAATGTATTCCTTGTAATAAAATTAAAGAATTAGGTTCTTTTTTTCTCCTGCAGAATATTAAAAGAAAGGGTTATTCATTTAGTAGGTGGTTATTTATTTAATGTATTTGCTTATATGATGAATTTAAACAGGGTCAGGGGAGGGAGCATTGCATAAACCATGAATTTTCAGCAATAACAGTATTTTAGCTTTTAAAATCAGTTAACTTCTTTGGCATGTTTCCCACGCTATAGTCTGTTGTTGGCAGTAGGCCATCATGCAATGCTAAGCACCACGGAGATAATTGGACTGTCATGTTTGCTAATAGAGTGTATTTGAGCTAAATTGGGGGAGACAGTTATTAAAATGTTGGCTGTTAAAGTTGGATCATCCAGTCCAGTATTTAAACATGGATTTATCATCAGGCTCTATCTCAGCTTTTTTTAAAATTATTGAATAACACATTTATATTTAGTCCTTTCCTAAAATGCCAAAGTTTGTTTTTAGAGCATCTTTCAAACACAGTCTTCATTTTACAACATCAGATATAATTAAACGTCACATCATTGGAAATAAATCATATAATGAAAACCAGAATTATATTTGATCAAATTATCTCCCTAAGTGCCTAATCTTTTCTTTTTTCCCCTGAGTAGATTCATCAGATTAATATTTTGGTTACTAACATGAAATTATTTTGTTTCTCAAAATCGTTCACTGAAATAGTTGATGGATGGGTTAGAGGCTGAGCAGAGATCATCAAGTGGCTTTCGTTTTCTGGGTTAAGTATATCACAGGTAATTCACTACACTGAGGTAAAATGAGGGCCAAGTCAAGAAAGAAAGCTGTGCATAAGCTTTTTTTCTTATTCCTGCATACCCTTGGAACCTGGATCCCTGTGTTTATGGAAAGCAAAGCCATGCTACCAAGAAAGAAGCCTTATACAATGTGACTAAAATCATAAGCATTGACTATCTCCTATTTCTGTTTTTTTTTCCCTGAATAACTCTACATGGGTCCACACAGCCAAGATTTTAATTTCATGGTGACAGTTCAAGAGTACATGGGTGCCAAAGACCATGTAGTACAAATTCAGCTCAGAAATCCTCACTGCTATATATGCCCATTAGCAGTTTTACAAGTGTGATGGACAGCATTTGAGTAGATTCTTGTGCTTTCAGGAAATCGTATCTGTAGGTAAAAACTGAGCGAGAGCCCTCACTAAGGTCCTAATCATACCAGTGAACTCAAATTGATCACAGTATTGTGTTTCTCATGACATATGTGATAAGCTCTATACATTTCTATTTAATTTGAGCACTTAGGTTCACTTCACTGTACCTTGAAAATAAAAACTCCCCAGTATTTTATATGAAAAGAGCATATTGTAGGTCTGGTGGCACAGACCTGCAATCTCAGCTTTTTGTGAGGTTGAGGCAGGAAGATAACAAGTCCAAGGCCTTCTTGGACTAGAGAAAAGCCAGCCTAGGATATTTAGTACAGACACTATAGTCAGAGGGGGATAGGGGAAGGAGAGGGAAAGAGAGGGAGAGGAGAGAGTTGTAGTTGTGGTTCAGTGATAGAATTGTTCCTCCAAATGTGGAATGTCCTAGTTTCAGTTCTTAGTAACACATACACACAGTTGACTGGTAAATAAACATGAATTAGAAAATACTTTGATGTGTGAATAGAAAAGGATTATTTCAATAGTTGGGATAAGTGTTTTTCCAGCTGGCCCCTCCACATACAACTTATGAAATAAAGATAGGACCCCAGTTTACTTAGCCAGCAATTTAACAGGAGGGATGAGACCGTATTACCAGGAACACACTGTGTGCCATTGACCCACCACTACCTCAAAAACAACGGAGCTGATTTCCCAGCTGTCCCCCAAAATATGGCCCAAGATTCACAAAAAACTCAGTGCTTTCATTGTCACTAATTTGTTTGGGGGACATCAATAATTATCAGAAAGATCCTGCTCAATTTGTTCATATTTCTCTAGTTAAAGAAACGATTACACAATGTGGATGGTTTCTGGCTTGGGATTCAAACTCTACCTCACTGGGGTTGTCCTGGGGAAGAAAGCTAGGTGCAAAGAAAGCGAGGATGGTGCTGGGTTCACCAGGACTTCAGAAACTCAGCTCTTTCCAAATGGTAAATAAAGGAAGGATGTGGAAGGAAAGGAGAAAGGGAGAAAGGAAGAGGAGCAGTTGCTGAGGATATAGTCTATACCTTAACTTGTGATATTGAAAAGATATATAATTTCAAGAAAAGTCAGAAATATTCTATATTTTATGGTGTTCTCACGGGGTAGACCTGCGTGTGCATTATGTCATTACAAGTCTCACGGAAGAATTTAACATTTATGTGTGTGTGTGCGTGTGTCCAATGTTTCTCATGAACTGGTTTAATCTTTTTGATAGGACAAATTGCGGACATATTCTATGGATGACTTTAAATTCTGTTCTTATTTTTCATTAATGTTACAATACAAACTAATCAACATTTAAAGTTATACATATGCTATAAATAAAAACTAGATGTTCTTTACACATTATAGAATTCCATGGCAATGAAAATTTTAATCTGCCAGTGAGTATTTGAAAGTTTACTTATATAAGGCATCAAATACATGATGGCCTCTACCATCAAAGAGTTTATAATATGCTCTAGAATTGTAAAATTTTATGTAACTCAAAATTCAAGTTTGAACTTGCAAATCTTGATCATTATCAAGGGAGGTAGGCTGTGGGTGTGGGTAGACATCCCTCGGTAGAAGGCTTGCAGAGCATGCTCCAGGCTCAGAGTTTGACCCCCAATACTATAGGTTTAAAAAGAATGATGGATCATGGGAAGATTCAGGGGGAAGAGATGCTACCTTGAAGTAGGCAGTTGCAAGAGAAGCAAGATTTTACCTGGCTCTCCACAAAGGACAGGGAGGGATAAAGTGAAAAACCAGCGGACATACTTAGGTCCGTACTTGGGTGTGGGTCGTCCTGAAAATAGCCTAGAAAAGCCAGACTAAAGTAGCGGCCATGACAGAAAAGCCCGAGGCTGCTGGAGTGGGTTTCTTCCAGGAATAAACAGTAGAGCTGCACCAGTGACCACATTTTTTGGAATTTTTTCGATAGATTATGATATAGCAATAATTCATCCCAAGATTCAAAACAACTACTGGAATATCCCGGTAGCTACATTTTCAAAATTAATTATTTTACTTTACATCCAACTGCAGTTTCCCTTCCCTCCTCTCTCCCAGTAATTCCTTCCCCTCTTCCCTTTCTCTTCAGAAAGGGGAAAATATCAACCTTTCTTGGCATATCAAATTGCAGTAAGGCTAGTTACATCTTCTGTTGAGACTAGACCCTTTCCAGTAAGAGGAAAAGGTCCCAAAGACAGGCAACAGAGTCAGAGACAGGCCCTGCTCCCATTGTTAGGAGTCCTGCATGAAGACCAAGCTATCTAGTTTGTTCATTTAAAGATATTTTCTTTTTAAAAAGGAGACAGAGTCAGGCGGATCTCTGCAAGTTACCAGCCAGGGTGGTCTACAAAGTGAGTCAGCTAGAGCTACACAATGAAACCCTATCTCAAACCATCACCCCACCAAAAAAGAAATAAAAATTAAAAAAAAACTTCTTTGAAGTCATTTCTCATTTATCTCATTAATACTTTTTTTCACCTTTGTCTATGAGGGTTGTTTTAAGATTTATTTATTATTTATTTATACAATTTATCCCAATTGTAGCCCCCCTCCCTCAACTCCTCCCAGTCCCTCTCTCTCCATCCCTCCCTCCTTCCCATTTCCCCTCTATCCCTTTTCCTAGCACACTGAAAATGGGAGTTCTTTTCTCTACTATATAACCCTAGTTTATCAAGTCATCTCATCAATATTGTTAAATATTATAAAAGAAACACTGTTCAAAAACTGTTTAAAATAAACTATTGTTTAATCTGACAATAGTATATGTTTCTAGTTCTGTTTTAAATTTTAATTATTCAGTTTACATTCTTATTGCAGCCTACTCCCTCCTCTTCTCAGGTTTCACCCTCTCACCCTCTTCCCCTTCTCCCCTTCTCCTCAGAAAAGGGGAGCCCCACTCTATGAGCAT
Organism: Pachyuromys duprasi; assembly: GCA_028658305.1. Taxonomy (NCBI): domain Eukaryota; kingdom Metazoa; phylum Chordata; class Mammalia; order Rodentia; family Muridae; genus Pachyuromys; species Pachyuromys duprasi. The sequence goes on from CM053767.1 coordinate 18,986,366, forward strand.
GCCCCAGCCCATCAAGTCACACCAAGTACAAAGTGCATCCTCTGCCATTGAAGCCTGACAAGGCAGCCCAGCTAGGGAAAAAGGATCCAAAAGCAGGCAACTGAGTCCATATGAAAGACAGCCCCCGCTCCATGTGCTATGGGACCCATATGAAGACCAAGCTGCCCGTCTGCTACATCTGTGTAGGGGTCTAGGTCCAGCCCATGCATGTCCTTTAGTTGATCTTTCAGTCTCTGTGAGCCACCATGGCCCTTAGTTGACCCTGTTGGTCTTCCTGTGAAGTTCTTGTCTCCTCTGGGTCCCTCTATCCTTCCCCAAACCCTTCCACAAGGCTCTGCCTAATGTTTGACTGAGGGTCTCAGCATCTATTTTGATCTGCTCCCGGGTGGAGCCTCTCAGTCTCATCTAGCAGAGAATCATTCATAGTGTCAGGGGTTGGCTCTGTCATGGGATGGGTCTCACATTGGCCCAGTCATTGTTTAGCCCTTCCCTCAATTTCTGTTCCATCTTTATCTCTGCACACTTTGTAAATTAGGAGTTGAAGGTTTTGTGGGCGGGTTGACATTCCCTTCTCTTCACTGGAAGTCCTGCTTGGCTCTAAGAGGACTTACTTACTTCAGGCTCCATGTCCCCTGCTGCTAGGAATCTCAGCTAGGATCACTCCCATATCCTCCCAGGAGCCTACCTTGTTTCCAACTTATCCTAGAGATTGTGGCTATGCATTGGTTTCTCTTCTCCCTCCCAGCCCTCTCACCTCCCACCTCTGCACTTCCCAACCTGATTCCCACCCTCATTCTCTTCCCAATCAGTTTTCTCTCTTCATCCACTTCAATCTCTATTGTAGTTCCCCTTCTTAGGAAGATTCAAGTATCCTCCTTGGGCCCCCCTGTATTACCTTCTTTGGGTTAGTGGAGTGTAAAATGATTATCCTGTACTATATGGCTAATATGCAGTTATTAGTGAGTATATGCCATGTGGGTCTTTCTGGGTCTGGTTACCTCACTCAGGATAATATTTCTAGTTCCATCCATTTGCCTGCAAATTTCAGGATTTCCTTGTTTTTAATAGCTGAGCAGTATTCCATTGTGTAAACGTACCACAGTTTTTTTTTATCCATTCTTCAGTGGAGGGACATCTGCGCTGTTTCCAGTTTCTAGCTATTATAAATAAAGTTGCTGTGAGCATAGTGGACCAAATGTCCTTGTTGTATGTGGAGCATATTTTTGCCCATGAGTGGTATAGCTGGATCTTGAGGTAGAACTATTTCCAATTTTCTGAGAAAGCACCAGATTGATTTCCAAAGTGGTTGTAGAAATTTGCACTCCCAACAGCAATGAAAGAAGGTTCCCCTTGCTCCACATTCTCACCAGCATGTGCTGTCACTTGAGGTTTTTTTTTTTTAGCCTTTCTGAAAAGTATAAGATGAAATCTCAGAATCATTTTGATTTGCATTTCTTGATGGCTAATGACAATGAACCTGTTGTCCCTGTTGTCTGTTGATCGCTGAGATTTTAGGTAGCGCTGAGGCCAGGGAAATGGCGCAGAGGACAGAGGAAAGACCTCATCTTTGCTGGGTTTTCCCAGAGGAACTAGCCAAGCTCTGTTTCTAATTCTTAAACGATGGAGTATGTTAATTAGGAGGACTTCAGAAAGACATTTTGCCAGATTTTGGAATCTCCTCCTGAATGGTATTTTAAATGCAATTCTGGAAAATGTGAAAATGTTTGCAGTCAGAACAAAAGGACAAGTTAAAACAACAATTCTAAAATAAGAATCTATTAAAGATAGAGTGAGCGCTGCTAATTTCTCTAATGAAGTAATTATTTCAAGCTGTGTTTCTTAAGGAATATTTAGTAATTAAGCTTATGAGTCCTTAATGAGAGACAAGCTAAAATAAAGCCCTGTACTGAATACTCTTGACTGTGGCAAAACAGACACAGAGAGAGGATGAATGGCTGCAACCTTGAAAGCCCCTGCTTGTACTATTTCCTCGCTGTCACTTACTCCATTTTAATGTTATGTGGCTGCAGCTTTGGCACTGGATACTGCAGGGTAGGAGATTTGTTATCCTCATCATCTGTACTCTCATCCTTAACCTGTCCACATTCTCTTTATTTGCTAGTGGTTTTCCTTAGATAACCAATTTGTTTGATTCTTTCTGATTTCCTCTGAGACACTCCGAGATTTAACAGATGAATGTTTGGGTCTAACTTGAATTTTCTTTCAACTTTTGTCATATTGTTAATTGAGGTTGTTATCTAGACCAAGTGTTTCTGGGGTCTTGGGGTCTCATTTGAAGAAATGAAAGGCACACACAAATTGAGACTTGGAGAGGAAATGTAACTTTCTGAAAGCAAAGTGGTAGTGCAGATCCCACACTCTGCAATCGAGAGGAGCCCACCCCAAGTGAGAGTATCATAGGACCCCTGGCTGTCTTATGGTGCCTTGGAGGGGAAAAAGTTTGTTGCTAAGGACCATAGCATGCATAGCTATCTGTTTTTTTTTTTGATTGATAAGCTTGATTTCTCTAACTGCTCACTGTGCATCTCCTTTCCCATGATGCATTTAATTTTAACCATATGCATATCCAATCATGTATAGGCATAGGTGGTAAGTAGGATGTTTTTCCTAATGGTTCACTCAAAAGACAGAGCCTACCTTTACTATGCATGTACCCCAAACTAGCTCTTGCTGGGCTGGTCTCCTGCCACTGATACAAGCTACTTTGTGGAGCACATTTAAACATTTGATGACAAAAAGGGGATTTACAAAAGTTGGTAGGGAGGAGTAACTCACCCTGTTGTTTGAAATTCAGTGTCTGTGTAGCCAATGAGGACGAGTATCATAAGTTGTTACATACATTGCAAGAAAGGCTGTATGCATAGCCCAAGCCAAGTGGAGTTCCAGCTTGCTAAGCTACCCCTATGCTTGCTTACCTTAATATTAGAAAATACATGACAGAGGAAAAAATGTCAATAAAATTATACTCTGGCTCTGGTATTATAGACACCTAACCCTTAAATCTCATCACCTGAACGTATATCAGGCCTCAGTAACTATTGGTATAAGAAAAGGGTGACTGACATTAAGACCTCTTGGGATCCATCCTAACTGAAGCATAATTCAGAGTGAGACAGAGATGTGGCTTTTAGAAGTTTTAGATGATCCCTTTACCAGATTCCATTTGTAACTTTGAAATAAGCATATTAAATGAGGTTATAAAACTCCAATAGACATACTGGGCATACTTGCCTTCATTCAAAGAAGTTTTGTTGGGAAGTTTAGGTAATGGGAAATATTGTTGGAGATATTGTTGGTCTTTTGTATTTTATTTCAGGGAAAACACAGGTGCCAAAAGTCAAGGATACTAAAAGACTAAGGAAAGAGTCAGACAGATCTAGGACTACACAATATGCAAACTACTGGGGACTATAGAACCAGATATGTCTAAGGTAAGTATCAGTAGATAATGAGGCCTGATATATAAGAGGATCTTCACTGGCCTAAGCAGGAGGAAGAGCTTATACTAACCATAATAAAGTTAGCTTCTGGGCAACTAAGGTGTATGTAGACATTTCCAAAAACCATTAGTATATTAATCATCACTTTAAAAAGTCCAGATATCAGTGACAGGCATGGAATACTTGGCTGGCTGTCCAGCAGCTTTATAATTTAATCAGATATTCTATGTGCTATTTGCAAGTCAGGAAAATGATAATTATAACCAAAATGGCTGTACTCATCAAGCTGAAGGACTACACTCCATCTGTAGAAATTTCAAACATTATATAAACATATAGGCTTCACATTATGAAAACATTAAGTTGATTTATGAAAAGATGGCTCATCCTTTTTGTATGGATACAATACTAAAACACATTTGAAATATTTGTGACTATGGTCTATAATTACAATTAATCTGCGTTTACTTCATATGTCAAAAATAATACCCAGGCATTAAGAAAGAACATCTCAAACACTTTGCCTTTGGATATTAATAACAGAAATATTGATGAATATTATAAAATACCTTGTAACCAAAAGATGATGATTATGATTATTTGCGATGGGGTTTTTCTATGTAGCCTCGACTATCCTGGAATCACTTTGTAGACAAGGCTGGCCTCAAATTCACAGAGTTCTGCCTGCCTCTGCCTCCTTGAATTCTGGGATTATAGGCATGCACCAGCTCACCTGGCTCAAAACATTATTCTTATAACCAAAAGGTTATTATATAGTTTTATCCTGCTCCTGTTTTCCTTGTATTCTTAATTTAAACAAACACCAACAGTAAAATCAGTTTTAGCATAGGGGTGAAGTGGGGAATTTAATTTTTTTTTCCTGAAAGCTAACAGGTAAGACTTTAAATCATTTTAGTAATTTTGGCAAAAGATATGAGTTTTGAAGATTATTTATTGCTCAAAGAAACAGTAGAAAAGCCATATTTCTAGGTAATTTTTTTTATTTGATGGCAAAACTAGGAGTACAGATTAGGATGAAAAACTATAGGGCTTTGGATTTTTAATACTGGAATTAAATAGAGTTCAATGGGACACAACATTGTCAGTAAGAATTCATCTTTCAAGGTACTAAACACTTGAAATTTTGAAAGATTGACAGTTTAGGCCCAGGGATGCAGCTCAGTCAGTAGTTTTTTTTTTTTTTTTCATAGCAAGCACAGAACTCTGTGTGCCATCCACAACAGCATATTAGACCTGGGGTACATGCCAGAATCCCAAGATTGTCTTTGCTACCAACTGAGTTGTAGGTCAGCCTGGGATACATAAGTCTCTGTTGCCAGAACAAACAAACAAACACAAACGCTGCAAAGATTAAAATTTTAAATACTTTAAATATTTTATTTGAACTGTTTTGAGTATTTATTTATCTATGTGAATGAGTATTTATCTGCATGTGGGTACATAGAACACACACATGCCTAGTGCATTCAGAGACCAGAAGAGGATATCAGTTTCCCTCTGAAATAGATTTGTGAGCCACTGCATGAGTGTTGGGAACCAAACCCAGGTCTTCTGCACATTAAATGCTCTGACCACTGAGACATCTCATCAGTCCTAACTGTAGTTTTGTTATAGTGTTATGCCTAGATTCATGAGACCCCCAAGAGACTACTAGGAGTAGAATCTGTAGCAAAACACATGAGGATTTTTTTTTTGTCAGCTCAGATTTAATGATCCAGCAGAAACCAGTCATCAATATCATCCTAGAATTGTTTTTATATCATATTATCAGTTAACAACTTTATTCTTTCTTTTTTATATTAATTACAGTTTATTCACTTTGTATCCCATTTGTAGACCCCCCCCCTCATCTCTTCCTGTGCTCCTCTCCAAGTCCTCCCCCTCCATCTGACCCTAGCCTATGAGGTCTCATCAGGACTGGCTGCAGTGTTTTCCTCTGTAGCCTGGCAAGGCTGCTCCCCCCCTCAGGGGAAGGTGATCAAAGAAATTTTTTTTTTTATTACAAGCTATAGCTTTGGTCTCACACCCTCCCTACAGTAGCAGTTGAGAGCAGAGAGCCTCGTGCTCAGGTTAGGTGGTTGATTTAAAGATTCCAGTCCCTCCCAGTATGCCCAAAGCAGGGGAATTCCTGCCTGGCAACCATCTATTGGTTGAAACACAAAAGGGGAAGTTTTGATCTTATTGGCTGTAGGGAGGCCACAAAACCATTAATGATCTGGCTTCCCTTGTTTGGCTGTCCTAGGGGAGAGGAGCATCTAGGCCAGTTTCCTAGCAACTGTATCTCTAGTGGGCAGGCAAAGAATGCAGTAAGGCTGGTTCCTTCCCACAGGTGGCTGGACATGTTTCCACCTGTCTGGCCTTTGTTCAGGCTTATGCTTTCAAACTTTAAACCAATAACTCAAAAAAAAAAAAACCCAAAAAACCCTAGTTTTTAATTCTTTGGTCTCTCATTTTAAAATAAGGAAAGATTGCAGAGAAGTATTTTTATGTAAAGCACAAGCAGTATGTATAGATGGCTAAGAAGCAGAGTACTGAGAAACAAGCATGTGAAAGCTCTCCATACAGGATATTGACCGCAGCATCAATACTGGTAATAAAATGTTGGAAACATGGATACGCTTCAATTGATGGGCTGTTTGACTCATGATGTGTCTGTTAAGATGATGTAAGAGTTTCATCTGCTTCTTACAGGATTCCCATGAAGTATCCTTGAGTGCAAAACTCTATTAGTGCAAGCCTATATGCTGTATTAAATGAAACCTGTGTGTGTAAACATGTATATGTCTATATCAGCAAATCATATAAGCACAAAGAAAACATACAAAAAAGTATTAATTTGATTGTAATGAGAGTACAGAGGTTTTAATATGCTAAAAAATTAACATATACATACCAATATAGAAAAACACAAAGACTTCAAAGCAATGAGATAAAAGGATAAGAAATGGATGAACAAATATTTTAGCTCAAATTTTGTTATCACAAAAATCCTCACATGTTTTGGAGCTGTAGAACCTATTTTTGCTCATGGCTCTCCTTCATTCCTGGAGTTGTTTGCCATTTGTCTTCAGGAACAAGAGAGCAGAAGGGTTGAATTGGGTATTTGGGTGGGCCAGGCTGCAAGTACAATGGAATGACTTCTGGGTATCACTTCAGTGAGATAGCTCAAATTTATTCTGGGTAAACAAAGGCTAGTTAGTCCTTGCGGAATGGGGAGGAGGGTTTCACCGAATAGTCATACAGAACTGGTTAAGGCTGGGGATTCCAGGGATGCTTTAATATGCATTTGGTAGCAAGGTCCTATCATATGAATGGGAATCACAGTGCCCAATTATTCTATAGGAGGGGAGTGCTAGCAGGGAACTGTGCCAAAGGTGGCATACTAAATGTGGTTAAAGGCCCCTAGGCCTAAAGACACTCTCCAGATGAGGTCATGCAGAGAGTAGGAGAGAGGGAGAGGGAGTCCTCCATCTAGCACAGGCTCAGAAAGATTATCTGGACCAGGAGAACTGCACCCTCAAACAGCAGGATCCTCCAACACTTGCATGTTAGATTTTTTTTTTAAATCTTTATAATTTATTACAATTTATTCAATTTGTATCCTGGCTGTGCCCCCCCATCTCCTCCCAATGCCACCCTCCTCCACCTATGCCCCTCCCTAGTCCATTAATAGAGGAGGTCCTCCTTCCCCTTTTTTAAACCCTGAAGAAGCACCACAGGATCAGCTTGATCAGACAAACCGGGAGCTTTGCAACTCAAGGAAAACCTGAGATAAGTGAGGTCAAGTAAGAGGCCAAATGGTTATCACTGAAAACGTACATAGAAGTACCACACAGACTCAAAAAGGTTATATTTAGAAATATGTATGTATGTACATGAAAATGCATACATGCCTGCAATAGCAATTAATTTAAAAAGAGTGACTTTGAAAGAAAGAACAGAGGGGTGTAAGGAAGAGTTTGAAAGGAAAAAAGGGAAGAGAGAAGCATCATTAAGTTACAATCTCAAAAGTACAAGAACAAGAAGAACCTTAAAAAAGGCAGGGGGGAGGGATTTGGGTCCAAAGAAATGAACTAGTAAAGAGGGAGACTGACTTTTTCAGGTGAATAATCTGGGTTAACAACTACATTCATAGAGTCCGGATTGTGTTGCTAAAGCTTTTCTAGTGATTACAAAAAAGGAGATAGCCAATTTCGGTGTGTTCTTCCGTCTGAAAGGCTATAGCTCCTATTCTTAGCACTCCTTAATTGCTTTTGTCTGTAGCTGAGAACCTTCTGAACTTTTCAACTTTCAAGTTAGTGTGTTTATTGTTGTACTTGTTCGGGTCATGTTTAGACAGTCATGAAATTATACAGACTGAGCAGGTTACATGTATATATTTAGGAGATTACACACATGTCAGAGCACAGGGTGGGAGTACATGGGAAGGTTTGAAGGAAGAAAAAGGAAGAAATGTTGTGATTGCTTTTAAAACAATAAAAATTTTAAAGACATGAAATTGGAGTGAGACATGGTGAGGCAGATAATATTGGATGGACACAGGCAGAACACATTGCATTAACTGTGTGGACATTTCCAGGAATAAGTCTATTTTGTAAAGAGAACAGTACAGTTAGTTACCAAAGTTTAAAAAAAAACTCTTACAGAATATAGTACCAATGTCATTTTGTCTAACTTAGATGATCATTCATTCGAAAAATTCATCACCACTTAAGTGGGGTACTGAAGTGCTCTGTGTTTAAGGTTTCCTAGGTATTTTGGAAGAGGGAAGGAAAGATTAAATTTGACAGTTTAAAGAAAGATTAATATTTGACAAATACTAAGATTGAGAGACCTGGTTAATAAAGGGTGTGTGAGCATTTTCATCATGGTCGGAAAAAGCAAAACACAGCTGAAGTTTTTGTAGTCTCTGGACTTATAGCCCCTTAGGTGACAAAGTAATGCTACTAAATCTAACCATGGTAGGCAGAGGTCTATAGTGTCAAAGAGCTCCTTGACCTGATCCCTCAGAAATGTAGGTAGCATAACCTTCTAAAGATGGCTACTGTGGGTAGAACGAAAGAGCTGCCAGTTATCGGAGGTTAGCTCAAGGCAGGGCCACTTGCAGAGGGATTCCTCTGGCGATGTGCAAATAATTGTAGCTCCCTGATGAGGAGGGGTTGGAACACTGAAATAGCATCCACAGCACCGAATAACTAGGAGCAACAGGAAAGGCGTCGGACTGCTCCCGCAGCCATGCAGTGTGGCTGGATGTGGGTCACGAACTGATGAGAGCGTCATGCAGTATGAGACTCACAAAGGGTTCCTGGTCAGAATTTTTAAACTCTTACTTGAGAAAGACAGACTTTCCAACTGTGGGTCCGAGGCTGAGTGCTAAATCGCATTCTAGTGGCGGATTCTCCTCATCACTGCCATGTAACTAAAGCAGGCTTTTGCCATTTATTTATTAAATTTTTGCAATAAATATGTATTAAGCATATCCCCTTTGTATATGTTTGCCTGATGGATGTGTTGTCTACATATTTACTCAAGTGCTCTGTGCCCCAGCTCTCTCTAAATTGAAGATAATCTTTTGAAATAACTCAATCTTTATTTTTGCTATAGTGACCTAACCTTCATACCCGATGCTTGTAGTGGAAATATTCTGTGCTCTAGTTTCCACTTTTCTTGATGGATGTTTCAAGATTACCTCTAAACATAATTTCTCAGTCAAGGCCATCCCTTATTCCTATCTTTGCAGAAATTTAACATGCTCCTTGGTCTTGTAATATGCCTGTCTACAAACCTCAAAGCTATTGTAGATTAAATCTTTTAAAAGCTTGCTTCCTATTATTCAGGTGGGATTATGAAAAGAAAAGAAAAGAAAAAAGTAGGATGGTAAGTGTGACAGGAAGATATCCTTTTTGGCAAATAACAGATGGTGGTCAATTAAGCCAAACAGGCAGCAGTACTAGGAAGGAAAGGATGCTTGCTTCTTTGTTTTGTTTTGAGAGACAAGATGTATGCATTGGTCTTGAGGATCTCTTGAGGAACAAGCCAATAGAATAGACGTGTGTGTGTGTAATACATAAGCTGGTTCTGATATCACAGAAAGGATCAGCAGCAGCAGCAGCGATGGCAGGATAAATTAACGCAGCAGGAGAGGGAAGGCCAAGTGAGCAAAAGGCTAAAAACCTGCCAGGCCTTCTTTGGTTATCCGGGCTGCTAACAACAGTTTCTCAAGGAAGGCTTCCTACTCAGGTGATTCCAATTTGACAGAAGTTGACATTAAAACCAAGCATCGTGGTGTCAAATTGAAGATTCTTTAGCCTTAGCCCCCAAGTGTTAGAATTACAGCCATATATTTATGAGTGTATTTACCCACAGCTGACCTAAGGAAGTTAGAAGAAGCTACTGTAGAAAGTCCAACTACAATATCTTACTTCTAGGTTTTCTGTTTGGAATTTATTTTTCTTTTTGTATTCCAAGTAAGAATTAGAATTGGGAAAAATAAAATAGCCCAAAATTTTGAGTATTTAATGACTGCAAAACAAACAAACAAAAAAACAAAAAAACCTGGTTGACTGGGATTTTACTTTTGTCATTTTATTTGCCATATTTTGTTTTGCTTGAATGTAACTACCTTTCCTCAACAGTAGATATTACTGTTCATATTGTCAAAAACACATATTATTCTATAGTTATTTTAAACTTGTGTTTTGACAGGATTTTCTTTTTTATAAACTCCTACAATTACACCAGACAAATTTATAGGAGGATCTTATTAGGGAAGGAGAGCAAAGAGCTCTCGGTGAGCAAAGTATAGACCCTGCGACCAGGAGAATTGCAATTCTGATCCTCAGCACGCCCACGTAAATGCCGGAGGCAGGGTGTGTCCTGCCATCCCAGCAATTGGGACAGAGGCAGGGGATCCCTGAGGCAAGCTAGGTAGCTAACTAGGTCAACTAGAGTTTGAATTTGGCAAGATATGGGCTCAGCAAGAGACCCTGCCTCAATAAACAGAGAGTGGTCAGGATAGACACCCTGAATCAATTTTGAACCTCTACACACACACACACACACACACACACACACACACACACACACACACACACACACGCACGCACGCACACACAAACGCACACACAAACACACACACACACACACACGCATGCACACGAATACTTGAAAACATTTTAAAACTGAGTAGACCCATATGTAACAGAAAATAAAGTTGCAAACAAAAATTTTGAGAATTAGGAAGCTCAAAGTCTATCATCAGAAATCTTTATATTCAGGTAGAAATTGAACCCTGCTTATAATTGCCACTTGCAAAAACATATGCCTCATTTCTTTCTGGCTACTTAGTCCAATTTCATTATACTCACCATAGGTGTTTGAAGGAAGAACCAAAACAAACAAACAAAAACCTAATGAGCTCTTGTAAAGTTGTAAATCTGTACGGTGGCCAAAAGCTACTGCTGTGTTGGTTTCTGAAGTGGTGAGAGCGCTTTTCCTCTGGGCAGTCACTGCTTGAAATAATTACCGATGTTCACGAAGCTCCTGAATTTAGTAGGTTTGGGTCAGGTTGTCATTTGTCAACATCGCCTGCCTTCTCTGCTAGCCCCGAAAATTTCTTTAAACATGTTAAAAACATGATATTGGACTAACCCAGAATCATGTTTTTGATCTATGAAAAGTCATCAAGAAACGGTGAGCCCTACCTGTCTCAGGTTTATGAATATTATGGTGGTGATATTGGGGTAACATTGTTTGTCTAACTACAACTTAAAAGCAGTGGAAAATAAGCTCTACAGGGGAAGGGTGCAAGTTGTGGTTTGAATGTGAAGTGTCCCCCCATAGGCTTACCTGTCTGAACACTTGCTCTCCAGCTGTTGCTGTTCTGAAAGGCTATAAATCCTTCAGAGTGGAATCTTGAGGAAAGAGTAGGTCATTGAGGGTGAGCCTTGAGGTCCTTTTAAAATATTTGTTATTAATTTATATATTCACTTTACATCCGATCTAAGCCATTTCCCTTCCTTCCTCCCAGTCACACCTTCCCACCTTTTTTCCCCTTTTCCCCCTCACCATATCCTCAGAAAAGGGGAGCCCCACCCACATATCAACCCACCCAAGCACATCAAGTTGCAACAGCACTGAGCTCATCCTCATCCACTGAAGCCAGGCAAGGCAGCCACTACAGGCTGTTCGAAAAACAGGCCAAAGAATCATACACAGCACCTGCTCAACTTAGTAGGGGACCCACATGAAGACCAAGCTATTACATGTTTTGGGGGGCTAGGTCTAGTCCAGGCATGCTCTTTGGTTGGTGCTTCTGTCGGGCCTTGAGGTTTTCTGTAGATTGCTTTTGGTAAGATAGCCATTTTTACTTTGTTGATCCTACTGATCCATGAGCATGGGAGATCTTTCCATCTTCTGATATCTTCTTCAATTTCTTTCTTCAGAGATTTGAAGTTTTTTTCATACAAGTCTTTCACTTGCTTGGCTAGAGTCCCATCAAGATACTTTATGTGTGGTGTTGTGTGTGTGTGTGAGGGGGGTGGCTATTGTGAAAGGTGTTGGTTCTCTAATTTCTTTCTCAGCCCATTTGCCTTTTGGGTATAGGAGGGCTACTGATTTTATTGAGTTAATTTTGTATCCAGAAACTTTGCTGAACATGTTTATCAGCTGTAGGAGATCCTTGGTAGAATTTTGGGAGTCACTTATGTATACTGTCATGTCATCTATGAATAGTGATACTTTGATTTCTTCCTTTTCAAGTTGTATCCCCTTGATCTCTTTTAATTGTCTTATTGCTTTAGCTAGGACTTCAAGTACTATGTTGAAGAAATAGGGAGTGAGTGGGTAGCTTTGCCTTGTCCCTGATTTCTGTGGGATTGATTTAAGTTCCTCTCTATTTAGTTTGATGTTGGCTATAGGCTTGCTGTATATTGCCTTTACTATGTTTAGGTATGTGTCTTGTATCCCTGATCTCTCCAAGACTTTAAACATGAATGGCTGTTGGATTTTGTCAAATGCTTTTCAGCATCTAAGGAGATGATCATGTGGTTTTTCTCCTTCAGTTTGTTTATATGGTGGATTACATTGATGGATTTTTGTATATTGAACTACCCTTGCATGCCTGGGATGAAGCCTAGCTGGTCATTGTGAATGGTATCTTTGATGTGTTTTTGGACTTGGTTTGTGAGTATTTTATTGAGTATTTTGTGTCAATGTTTATAGGAAAAATTGGTCTGAAATTCTCTTTATTGGGTCTTCATGTGGTTTAGGTATCAAGGTGATTATGGCCTCATAGAATGAGTTTGGTAATGTTCCTTCCATTTCTATTTTGTGGAATTGTATTGGTATTAGCTCTTCTTTAAAGATCTGTTAGAATTCTGTGCTGAAACCATCTGGCCCTGGGCTTTTTTGGTTGAAAGACTTTAAATGACTGCTTCTATTTCTTTGGCGGATATAGAGCTATTTAATTTATTTACCTGATCTTGATTTAACTTTAGTAAGTGTAATGAAAGTTGTTCATTTCATTTAGATTTTCAAATTTTGTGGCATATAGCTTTTGTAGTAAGACCTAATTATGTTTTTGATTTCCTCAATATCTATTGTTCAGTCTCTGTTTTCATTTCTGATTTTGTTGATTTAGATAGTGTCTATTTAGTGAGTTTGTCTAAAAGTTTGTCTATTTTGTTGATTTTTCTCAAAGAACAGGCTCTTGGTTTCCGTTGATTCTTTGAATTGTTCTCTTTGTTTCTATTTTATTGATTTTAGCCTTGAGTTTGATTATGTCCTGCCATCTAGTCCTCTTGGGTATGTCTGCTTATTTTATTTTTAGGGCTTAAATGTGTGCCATTAAGTTGCTTGTGTGGGATGTCTCCAGTCTCTTTATGAAGGTACTTACTTAGTACTATTAATTTTCCTTTCAACCCTGTTTCATCGTGTCCCATAAAATTGAGTATGTTGTGCTTTCATTTCCATTGAATTTTAGGAAGTCCTTAATTTCTTTATTTCTGCTCTGAACCATTGAATACGGAGGTGTTCAATTTCCATGTATATGTAGGTTTTTTGTTATTTTTGTTGTTGTTGAGATCTTGCATTGTTCATTGTGATCTGATTATATATATATATAATCAGTCTTATATCTGTTGAAGCTTGCTTTGTGACCTACTATATGGTCAGTTTTGGAGAAGGTTCCATGAGGTACTGAGAAGAAGGTATATTCTTTTGTGTTTGGGTGAAAAGTTCTATAGATGTCTGTTAGTTCCACTTGATTCATGACATCTGTTAATGTCAATATTTCTTAGTTTAGCTTCTGTTTCATTGACCTGTCCTTTGGTGTGGATAGGTTGTTAAAGTCTCCCACTATTAATGGGTGCAGATTGATGTGCGGTTTAAGCTTTATTAGTATATCTTTTACAGATATGGGTGCTCTTGTATTTGGGACATAGATGTTCAGAATTGAGATGTCATCTTGGTGGAATTTTCCTTTGATGAGCATGGAGTATCCTTCCTCACCCCTTTTGATTAATTTTGGTTGAAAGTCTATTTTGCTACATATCAGAATGGCTACTCCAGCTTGCTTCTTGTGTCCATCTTGTGCCCTTTACTCTCAGGTAATGTGTGTATTTCCAATAGAAGTTTTCTTGTATGCAGCAGAATTTTGGGTCCTGTTTATGCATTCATTCTGTTAGCCTGTATCTTTTTTATTGGAGATTTGAGTCCACTGGTGTTGAGAGAGATTAATGATGTGACTGTTAGATCCTTTTATTTTGATGTTGGTTGTGGTAGTGTGTTTGTGTGCTTGTCTACTTTTAGTTTTATTATAGTGAAGTTATTTATTCCCTGTGTTTTCCTGGGTGTAGTTAGCCTTCTTGGGTTAGATTTTTTCCTTCCAGTATCTTCTGAAGGGCTGGATTTGTGGATAGGTAGTTTAAATTTTGTTGCTGTTGTTGTTTGTGTGTGTGTCATGGAATTTCTTGTTTTCTCTATGATAATTGAAAGTTTTGCTGGGTATGGTAGTCTGGGTTGACATTTGTATTCTTTTAGGGTCTGCATGACATTTGTCCAGGCTTTCATCATCTCTGTTCAGAAGTCCAGTGTGATTCTCATAGGTTTACAATTATATGTTACTTTGTCTTTTTTTCCTTAATATTTTTTCTTTGTTCTGTACATTTTGTGTTTTGATTATTATGTGGCAGAAGGATTTTCTTTTCTAGTCTAATCTATTAGATGTTCTGTAGGCCTTTTGTATGGTTATAGGCATCTTTTTCTTTAAATTGGGGAAATTTTCTTCTGTGGTTTTGTTAAAAATATTTTCTAGGGCTTGGAGAAGGGAATCTTTTTTCCTCCTCTATTCCTATTAATCTTAGGTTTTGTCTTTTCATGGTGTCCTTGATTTCTTGGACATTTTGTGTTAGTTTTTTTTTTTTTTTAGTTTTAACATTTTCTTTGACTGATGCATCAATTTCTTCCATTGTATCTTCTACACCTGAGATTCCTCCATCTGTTGTATTCTGTTGGAGATGCTTACCTCTGTAGTTCCTGTTTTCTTCTCTAAATTATTTCTTTCCAGGATTGCCTCAGTTTGTGTTTTTATTATTGTTTCAATTTTAATCTTCATATCCTGAACTGTTTTATTGACTTTTTTCACTTGATTGTTTGCATTTTTCTGTATTTCTTTGAGTGATTTATACATTTCCTTTCTACAGGCCTCTCTAGTGACCTCAATAATTTTGACTACATCTTCTTGTATTTAAATATGGATTTTATTTGTGTTTCTCTGTTATTATCTTTATAAGCATAGATTCAAGGTCATTTTCTTGTGTTTCAGTTGTATTAGGGTATCCAGAGATAACTGGATTGTGGCGATGCCACATTTTTTGGCATTTGTTGATTGTGTTTTTAAGCTAGCTTCTGGCCATCTGGTTGTATCTGGCATTGGCTGGTAGTTTCTGGTGCCCGATGGGGTCTTTGGGGGTACAGTGGGGTGCAGAAAGAGCCCTGGGCAGGAAGCTGGATGTTCCCGCGGGAGCCCTCTTCCAATTGGTGGGTATCGTCTCTGACTGGTGGGTAGTTCTCAAGGAATATCCTTAGCTCTTCTCAGGAGGATGATCCTGTGGACTAACTGGACTCCTCAGGAACGCAAGGGCTTCCCTCTCACCAGGGGAAGTCCCAGGACAGCTGCCCAAACACTGACTTTCTCAAGGTTGATGAGCTGCTGTTACCCAGACACTGCTCAGACACTGTGTTTGCTGGGCACAGCCATTTTGGAGAACCAATAAACCAAGAAGTTTGGTTGGTCTCCCTAAGGAGACAGGTTGAGTTTTGGAGTGGCACCTGGGGCTATTTCTGTGGCTCCCAGGCCTCAAGAGGCCTGAGGTTGGAGTTTCGTGCCCCAGGACTCAGAAGTTATTCACTGGCTGGTGAGGGAAGTGCACAGGCATGTGGCTAGATGCTGGAGATACCGTGGGAACTCAGCAACTTTTCTGGGATCAGCTGGGTCACCTGAAGTTGGACCTGATTGCTTCCATCACCATGGGAGTTTCTCTCACCAGCAAAACAAAGTTACTGGTTTTGGGGACCCACAGTTCAGTCGGTTGGTCACTGTGCAGTCACTGCTGTCTTGGTGATCAGACACAGTGTGTGATCTATGCTGCCATCTTGGATGCCCCCTCTTTTTTTTTTCTTAATCTAAGGATTTATTGTTGACCTCTTTTGAATACTAAAACAATTCTTGGATTTTTAGGACAAATTTTACTGGCTCAGGGCATTTTTTCAATATATATTTGGATTTTGGTTTGTCAAAATGTTATTTCCATTTCTGTTGATATGAAACATGAGCCTAGAGTTCTTTCTTATAATGTATTTGTTCAGTTTTTGTCTTAAGAGTACCCTGAATTGATTAACTAAATGAGAAACTATTTACCTATTTTTGGAAAGTACACATAAAAATTAAGGTTTCATAACCAAACCTTCAGCAGATTGCAGGGAATCATATGAAAGATGGAGGAGTTAATGTGATTTGGAGAGGATAGGAGCTCCACAAGGACCAAATATATCTGGGCACAGGGGTCTTATATGAGACTGTTTCTCCAACCAAGGACCATGTATGGATATAACTTAGAACCTCTGCTCGGATACTCGGTAGCTCAGTATCCAAGTGGGTACCCTAGTAAGGGGAACAGGGACTATTCCTGACATGAACTCAATGGTGGACTCTTTGACCTCCCCACCTTGCAAGGGAGAAGCAGCTTTGCTAGGCCACAGAGGAGGACTTTGCAGCCAGCCCTGAAGGGACCTGATAAACCAGGGTCAGATGAAAGGAGAGGAGGTCCTCCCTTATCAGTGGACTTGGAAAGGGGCAGGGAGGAGATGAGGGAGGGAGGGTAGGATTGGGAGGGAATGAGGTAGTGGGATACAGCTGGGATACAGTTAATAAAATGTAACTAATAATAATAAAAAAATAAATAAATATGTTTTTAAAAAATTCAGGTTTTGTTTTTCCTGATATTTTATAGAATTTGCCTATGAAGCTATTTGGTATTCTGGAAGTTTTGAAGGAATCAGTTCTCTCCTTTTACCACATGGATCTCAGGGTGGGAAACCATGCCATGAGGCTTGACTACATGCATCTTTACTCTCTGAGGCATTGCCCTATAAACCTTATTTTTGTGGCTCTGTCTTTTTATTTCATTCAGAATGCCTTTTATCTGTGCCTTTCCTAGTTTTTGTTTGTTTGTTTCTTCATAAGGTCGTGACCAGCTCCTTGTCTAGTCTCAATCACCCCAATCTTTAGATATGAAGTTTGAAAACACACTTGTTATCTCCAAAGGCCATACTGGAGCAAGAACCATACTGTCAAATCACAAAGAACATCAACACCCACCGTCCCACACACAACTCACAGAACTGTTCCACAGTATCTGAATTTATGATTTAGTATTGGGCTGTACTCATAGGTAGCTTAGAAGGCATGTAGATGTGGCTCAGGTGTGTTTGGTATCATCTATCTATCTATCTATCTATCTATCTATCTATCTATCTATCAATCATCTATGTATGTATGTATGTATCTACCTTTCTACCTACCTATGTACCTATCTATCATCTATCTATGTATGTATCTATCATCTATCTATCTACCTGTCTATCATCTATCTATCTATCCATCTATCTAGCTATCATTCATCTATCAATCTATCACATATCTGTCTGTCTGTCTATCTATCTATGTATGTATCTATGTATGTATGTATGTATGTATGTATGTATGTATCTATCTATCTATCTATCTATCTACCTGTCAATCATCTATCTATTGTACGTCCCCATTGTGACTCTGTTTTCAACTAAGAAGAGAAAATTGTCTGCTCCTAACTTTCATTTCCATTTTTTAGGGGAATATATTGTATTTTTGTGCTAATAAGCCTAGGTTGGCCTACAAGTTGCTGTGTTACAGAGAGTTATCAAGGCCTTCTGACCCTCCTACAGCTGCCTCCCAAGTAGTAGAATTATACATAACATCACCACATCAGGCTTCATGTTATTTTCACATGTACCATTTTTTTCTTTCTTTCTTTTTAAATAATTTATTTAATTTTATTTTGTGTGCATCAGTTTGAAGGTGTCAAATCCCTTGGAATTGGCATTATAGACAGTTGTGGTGTGCCATGTGGGTGCTGGGAATTGAACCTGGCTCCATTTGGAAGAGCAAACAGTACTCTTAACCACTGAGCCATCTCTCCAGCCCCTCATGTACATTTTCTTTGTTAAGTTTTCACAAACATTTCTCTCCTTTCTGTTTGTTTGAGACGCTTCTTTGTGTAACTCTGATGGCCCTCAACATGGAATCCCAGGCAGTAGCTGGGATTCTGGAGCTGGAGGCCTGTGCCACCATGTGGGACTCTTAATTTCTTCTTTATAATGTAAATTTAATGCAAAATTTTTTCCTTGAAGGTCTGTTTCTCTGCATCTTTCAAGATTTGATATGTTGCTACCCATTAGCATATAATTCTATGCATTTTAATATTGGCATCACAGTGGCTTGATTACAGAGCACCTCAAGTTTTTGCAGTCTTTCATATGCATGGGGAAAAATCCGTTTGTGTTTGCTACTAACTTCTAGGGCTGCTCTTGCCTTGGAGAGGGTATATCATTACATCAGACATTTCTCTCTTTGTGTGCATGGACACACACACATATGCATGCACATACACGTGTGTGAATATATAAAACTAAGGTCAGAGGTTGCTGCATCTAGATATGCCTGTTCAGTAAAGAATGACTCTGTGCTGATTGAGAAAAAGCAGCTACAGGAATAGCTCTGAAAACAGAAGCCTGTCTGGCCCCCATTAGTGGAAATTACAACAGAGGACGTCTAAAATCCCAAAGATGCCTCCTTGTGGTACTAGCAAACTCTGAAATGACTAGAGACTTATAGTGTGACACACACTGAGTTACATTTGTGCTTTTCCAGGTCACCATCCCATAAACGACATTAGCATCCTGCAATACCTTCCTGTGTGCTAAAGATGGTCTTAGCCTAAGCACAAAGCGATCCCACTGAGATTATTTGCTTTTCTGTGAATAAGTATTTGAGGTATACACGTTAATAAGATTATTTTTATTCTTGTTAATTTATCTTTTGATACAAGCGGCCCAGGAAAGATTGATAAACATTTATTTACCACCACAGTCCATTGCAATTGCACAGACTATGTGCAATTATATTCTTCAGTAATTTATGGCATATTTTCCCATATTTCCTAGTTTTTATGCCATAGCAGTGATTCAAAGCTATGTTACAATCTCTACTACAATGGTGGATATATTTCTTTCTCTTTATTTAATGATTTCCTTCTAACTTTAATCTGGGTATATTTAAATTTATGCTTAAAGTAAATACATTTTTATTGCATGTTTAAAATATTGTTGTATCTAGCTCGTGAGTTCACCATTTTAGTATTGTTGAGCAATTCAAACTCAGAAACTGTGAAAATGAAGATTCACTTTGGAGACTTAGTGTAATGTTGAGCTAGGAATTAGGACGGCTGCAAGAAGTCCCGTATTGGAACTGAAAACGGTACTTTCAAGAGCCCTGCCACCAGGAGAAGAATATAAATTCTCATAATTGAAGCTCATATAGAAATCAACAAATGAATATATTTTTGGTGTTTGTTTCATCCTTTCTCAATTCTGTAACAACCAGAGACAGATCAAAAATTTTATTTTTCCTAGTTTTGACCCAAATTCAATATAAATACATACATGCATATGAACATACATACGTACTTTTTCTTCTCGATGCATACAAACATTTGGACCTAGGACAAATTTCCAGAAAAAAATGAGCCCAAAAACACTGCTATACCTCTGGAGTTTGGATGTGGCTTTTTACTCTAAGAATCCACGGTCAGAAGCAGGCATGAGGGTAAGGGTGGTTAGCTAATGTTGATATTCCTAGACAGCAATTGGAATTGTGACTTAGTCCTGCTTTTTCTGAAGGTATTACATGGCTTTAAAATGCTTTTTGACTTAAAGTTGTTTTATATCAGCAGAGCAGCATTGTTTGATCATTTTTTAAAATGTCTTTTCCAAAGTTTAGCTATAAGTTTAGCATCTGCTTTGATACCCTACAAGGAGGAAGATTCAGGACTTTGGGCAGAGTGAGAGGAATCTTTTTTATTTTTAATTTTATTTTTATTAATTATAGTTTATTCACTTTGTATCCCAGCTGTAGACCCCTTCCCCCTCCCCTCCCAATCCCAACCTCCCTCTTCTCCTATGCCCCTCCCCCCATCCAATGAGAGGGGTGGTCCTCCTCCCCTTCTACCTGACCCTAGTCTATCAGGTCTCATCAAGACTGGCTTCTTTGTCTTTCTCTGTGGACTGGTAAGGCTGCTCCCCCATCAGGTGGAGGTTATCAAAGAGCCAGCTCATGAGTTCATGTCAGAGATGGTCCCTGTTTCTATTATTGGAGAACCCTCTTGGACCCTGAGCTGTCATGGGCTACTTCTGTGCAGGGGCTCTAAGTTATCTCCATAAGTGGTCCTTGGTTGGAGTATCAGTCTCAGAAAAGACCCTTGTGCCCAGAATTTTTGATTCTGTTGCTCTCCTTGTGGAACTCCTGTTCCCTCCAGGTCTTACTAACTCCCCCTTCTTTCATAAGATTCCCTGCACTCTGTCCAAAGTTTGGCTATGAGTCTCAGCATATGTTTTGATACCCTGCTGGGTAGAGTCTTTCAGAGACCCTCTGTGGTAGGCTCCTGCCCTGTTCCCTGTTTTCTCCCTCTTCTAATGTCCATCTCATTTGCCTTTCTGAAGGAAGATTGAGCATGTTACCAGGGTCCTCCTTCTTGATTAGCTTCCTTAGGGAATCTTATGTGGACTGGGGGAGGGGCATGAGTAGAGAAGAAGGAGAGAGGGTAGGGTTGGGAGGGGAAGAGGGAAGGAGCCATAGGTGGGATAAGAAGTGAATAAACTATAATTAATAAAAAATTTTTAAATGTCTTTTCCATTCTTTAACTTTCAACTTTAGTATATTCTGTTTAAGACTTATCTTTAGTATAAAGGAAGATTTTAAAAATAGTCTGTGTTTAAAAATATATATGGGTGTTTTGCTTGCATGTATGTATGTTTACCACATGTGTGGCTGGTACTCACAGAGGCCAGAAGAGTGTGTCAGATCCCCTAGAACTGGAGTAGCAGATGGTTGTAAACTGCCATGTGAATGCTGGGAACTAAAGCTGGGCCAGCTTCAAGAGTTCTTAGCCGAGCTGGGTCTTTCATATCTCTCCATCTCAGTTTTTGCTTCTTTAACTCTAATCACTTTCAACTAACAATAATTACACATTATTGAATTTTCACTGCAAATTTTTATTTTACTATTTGCGGTTTTCCTCCTGATACAAAAAAATCAGTTTCTATAAATGTCTTTGAACTAAATAAGAACTTGAACATGCTCTAAATGTCTATATTTCTTTTTTTTTCTCTTCTCTAAAATGCTCATGGTTTCACATTATGGTTTTAAATCCAGGCTGCTATAAATATATATACTTCTCCCCCATCTTTAATGGAGAATTGTTATTGATTTGTGAAAATGGGATACCTAAATTCTTACGTTTTGTACATCTTACATCTCCAGTATGTCTTTTCTTCAGTGTTTTCTCCCAAGTGCTTTCTGGTAGCCTCTTATAAAGCATAACTTCAGAGCCTCAAGAAGCTGACTGATCTTTTTTTTTTTTATATATATTATGACCTGACACTGTGATGTCACTGTAAGAAGCATAAATAATTCTAAGTTCCAAGCCATATGCTTTTGATATTCTAAAAAATATTACCCTGTTGTCTTCTGATATGCAGTGTGGCTGTGAAGAAGTTACTTTCCCTCTGATTCTTTTTTCCTTTGAAGATGGTCTGTTCTGGGCAAGGGCTTCCTTTTCACAGGACTGCATCTCATTTGGACAAGCCTAGGCCTGGGCTTTCTCTGTTTAAAGCCCTGTGTCTTTTTGATCTTTCTTCAAATCTCTGATAGCTATCTCCAATATGTTTTTAATATTCATGCCTTCTAATACTTCCTTCCCATTGTAAATTATTGCAACTGTACCATGCCATTTTTATTTCAACAATCTGCGAGCTTTAACTTTTCCCTATATTTTCCATATTTTTTAAAAATTTATTTTGTTCATTACTTTGGAAAAGGTCTTCACATTTATTCTGTCCTTTTTCAGTTTTATTCATTCTACTTTTCCCCTATATATTATATTTTTAACTATTACAGCTTTTAACCTAATACTTATACTTTTTCACCAGCTAGAAATTTTAAAATTATTGATAACGTATACATTCATTTCATTTATATAATAATTTTAAGCCCTTGAGGGAGTAAATAATGTCTATCATCTTTTAATAAGCTTGTTTTTGACGAGTGGTCCACTCTAATTTATCATTTCTAAGTTTCAAATTCACTCTTCATTGCTTCATCTGAAAATTGCTCTGGGTCTTTGACAACATCCTTTCTTTGTCAGCTGTCATGGCTTTAGTTTTGTGATTGGAGGAGGGCAGCCAGACAGTATCCTTCATGGTTTTCTGGAGTCCTGATGTTGAATACAGATGTGGTTTATATATCAAGAGTCAGCAGAGGAGGCTGGAGAGCAATTCCAGGGGACTTCAACTTTGAGCTCCCACACAAGCACTGTCCCAAGGAATCTGATGCCCTCCTCTGGCTTCTGTGAGCTCTGCACACATACGGAACACAGATAACATCTGCAGGCAGAACACACATGAAAAATAAGTAAAATAAAAAGAGACAGCGGTGACTGCAAATTATCCCTTGTTATTTTTTTGCTAATAGCCAGAGTTCTTGCTGCCTTCGCTTGTATTAGGGTCATTAGGTTGAGATTTTAGAAATGGAGATTTAGAAGTTTACGGAGGGGGTGGCGGGTTCATAAGAGTTATTGCCATGAGAATCATTCTCAGTTGTTGTTTTAATTAATGGTTTCAAGTTTAAACCAGCTGATTTCATGACCAGATCTCATGACTGGTAATTAGTCAAGATACCCCATTGCCATGGAGCTGACATTATATTGTACATTATAATTACATCATGTATTATATTAGATTATTAAGACATTATATTATTTTTACAATTTGTTTCTGAATGAAAGTTGGGGCCAAGGTTTTACAATTTATAGTTATATCTATAAATAAAACAAGAACCAGCTGTCTTTAATGCTCTCTCTCCTAATGTAGAGAGAAGGACCAAGGCCAGACCCTACTGGGCTTTGTGTGTAGTGAAAGCCAAGATAAAAGAGCAGAGAACTCCTAGGCAGAAGGCAGCAACTGGTTTTCTTATGGTAATCGGTCAAAAAGTCTTTGCCATTTATGTCTCTACTACCTATCTCTTTAGGTGAATACTTCACAGTGAAAGATATGACATTAGTAGGAGGCCCTCAGGTTTGTAATCTAAGAGTCTCAGAGGTCTACAGATGTGATGTAGAAGAGAACTACCAAGAGGATCTATTCCAGATGTTTTAAGTAATGTTTCCAAACTTCAAAGTGTCTCCAGTGTCCATATGTGAAATTGGTTGTTGGGTCTGTGGTGCTTTGGGGAGGAAAGGAGGCCTTGAGAAGGTGGAGTCAGGAGTAAGTTAGACTGTTGGGATTGCCAACTAAAAGGGTAGTGAGACCACATCCTGGCTTCTCCCTGTTTATTCTCTGTTTGCTTCCCAGCATCCAAGAACTAAGCAGTATTTTTCCCCCATCACATTCTCTTTATCTCAAAATCAAAGGGAACTGGAGGTGTGTGTGGAAGGGGGAGGGCAAGAACTATGGCTTGAAAATTTCTGTATCTCAGCCAAAACAATGTTTCCTCCGTATAGATTAATGATCCCAGTTATGTGGTACCGTGACAGAAAACTGACTAAAAATACTGCACTGAGGTTCAGTTTTCACATTATCTTTGTTATCATTCTCATGGACACTTTAACCAACATATCATCATTATCCCTTTTTTCTGTAGTGAGTGAGGAGGAAGAAGAGTAAAGCCAAAAAGGTTTTCTGTAATGTGAATGTATCCCCAAGCTACATCAAGCCAACCAGGTTTTGTGTCCTCATTCTTAGAAGTCCGTTCCACTATGTACAACCTCAGGGCTCTTCCATGGAGTTTCTCCCACCTCTTTACTGCTGAATATCTTGTTTACCTCAAGTCTTTTATGTACTGGAAGGGAACCAGAACCTACTGGTCATTTTTTAAAAAATTCTAACAGAAATTAAAGCTTGCTCTTTACCCCCTCTTTATGTACTACATAAATAACTAATTATGAGCTCGAGTTATCTAAAAAGGAATCCCAAGGTTTACTAGATTAGAGTCAAAGGGAAAAAA
>CM053767.1:19011222-19049566 GCA_028658305.1 Pachyuromys duprasi
ATAGATCCTGAAAGCATACAGGAATGGGCAGGTCAACAGACTTCAGCCATATTTACAGAATTATCAAGAGAAACCAAAGAATATAAAAGCAGTCTGAGACTGGGATTGGGCTTTCTGAAAAGCTTGGGATTCCTGATCCAGTCACACAGTAGCACTGGAAGCTTTGAGTCTGTCCTGATGGTTCCGTGGTGTCAGGAAGTTTGCACTGTGAAGTGGATACAGGCTGCCATGCCTCCTCTTGTGTAAGAAAGAGCTGCCTGCAGGTTAGGATCTTAAAAACCTCTGTGCCAGATGGTCTCACTTAATTAGCTCTTTATTCTCACCTTCATGACAACTACTCAGTACCTCATTAATAAAGCAGGAAAGAGACTGTGTGAATTGACAAAACTCAGGAAACAAAGTTATGCATCTTTTTAGTTTTTCCATAATCCAAATATATTTTAAAGAAGTAGATGTATATCATGATATAGCTATAATTAAAAAAATAAGAAAAAAGTTCTGTAGACTATGTGATGGCATGAGAAAGATAACTAAAAGTGGAAGTTTATTCCAGGAAAGAAAACTACAGAAATGACAGAGATGGTATGCCCAGATATTACCTTAGGAAGATGTCTATATGACATATAGTAGAACTGGGAAAAGCAAGAAGCTCATGAGGAGGAGGGTTACAAAAAGGGGAGCTCACCAACATTGTGGGAAGAGTTGAGAACACCTAAGATTTGAAGGCATTTATAAATAAGAAGGGTTTTTTTTTTGTTTTGTTTTGTTTTTGTTTTTAGAGAGGCATCTAAGATCTTCAATGGACTCGAAAGATAAGACTGGGAAATGAATTCCTGGCAACCAGGTTTTATTCAGAGAATCAGAGGATCAGAGCTGAAGAAATAGGTTAACAGGGTATGCCCCTTTCCAAAAGAAAGCTACTGAAGAAGCGTTATCTTTCTTCTAAAATTTGACAAGGGTTTGAGTTTTGGGCCAAGGGACTACAAGCACCCTTTGGTTTGATCTGACATTTAATCCCATAGGCTTCCAAGATCTCTTGGCAATGCTCCAACAATGTGACTAACCTGACTGATTGTTGGTTCAACTTCAGTGAGAAGAACATTAAGTATATATCTTAGTCCCTGTTCTACTGCTGTGAAGAGGCACTATGACCAAAGCAACTCATATCTATATCTATATTGATATCTATACCTATATAATTTAATTGAGGGCTCACAGTGTCAAAGGTTTAGTCCATATTGGCACAAAGGCAAAAATGGTGCTGGAAAAGCAGTTGAAAGTTATATTTTCATTCAATGGCCAGTAGAAAGACTTTGGGCTTAGTTTGGGGTTTTGAGACCTCAAAACTCACCCCCAGTGACCTTTAACAAGGCCATACTTCTTGTTTTTTTCCAAAGAGTGCCACTCTCTGATGACCAGGAATTCAACTATGGGAGCTATTATTTACATCATCACAGTAAGCCTCCATACAGTGATTTAGGAGGGTATAATGGAGCCATCTTGTCATGAAGCAAAACTAGTAGTAAGGAATTTTTTTTTTAAGTAAAGAGGTTTGTGCATTGCCGCCTTTAGAATGTAGTTCTTCTCCTCTGGCTTTTTAGAAATTATTGTTTTTAAAAAATTGAAGAAGATATTAACAAATGAAAAGATCTCCTATGCTTATGGATTAGTAGGATTAATATAATAAAATTAGCTATCCTACCAAAAGTAATCCACAAATTCAACACAATCACATCAAATTTTCAATACAGTTCTGCCCAGATCTTGAAAGGACAGCTTCATATGGAAACACACATACACACACACAACTCAGGATAGCTAAAATTATCCTGAATGATAAAAGAACTTCTGGAGGTATCACCATCCTCAATTTCAAGTTATAGTACAGAGTGATAGTAATGAAAACAACACAGAATTGTTATTAAAACAGACATGCTTATCACTGAAGCTGAACAGAAGACATAGTTATAAGTTCACACACCTATGGATACCTTATTTTTAATAAAAGCCAGAAATATACACTGGAAAAAAAAGACAGCATCTTCAACAAATGGTTCTGTTTAAACTGGATGGCTGCATATAGAAGAATACAAATAGATCCATATTTGATGTCCTTCACAAAACTCTTCTCCAATTAATGCTTCTAGTGAGGTAGGCATCTTTTGGCCATAGGGTCTAATTGTAGATATTCCATAGGTTGGTTGTGTGGGTCCAGAGGACGAGAAGGAAACCCTACAGTGATTGCTTGTTTCTAAGTGACAAATAGCTGAAAGGTTTATGTCTTTGGGGTACTTCCAAAACTTGAGCCCCAATAAGGGCTTTATTTTTTAGTTTAACAGAGGTTATTTTGTTCCCTCTAGTATCGCTAGAATGGCGTGAGTTCTAGGTTCTCCTTTAGTTTCTCATAGTTTCCTAATTGACAGGATCCATATTCTTAGGTACACACTTAGTTCTATGAAGGCCCAAAGTTACATCTTAGCTTGGAAAGAGGGATAATCTGTAACAACTGTGAGTCGTCTACAGGCGAGACCAGTGTGCCAAGGGCAAAATGAAACCTAGATAATTGACTTTTCCTTAGTTTAAAGTTTGCTAGCATGCTGACTAACGAGTTTCTCTGAAGAAGAGTTGGGGAAGACATTGTCCAATATTGGATGATAGTTCTGGAATATAGGCTGCCAAAGTCCTTGGCCAGGGTGTGACCAAAATAATGAGGACCATCTAGCAATTACAGCAAGGACTATTTAGGGCCACTGCTGAGCTCACCCTCTGAAGGTGGGCCATTCAAAAGCTTATTCCCAATAGAAACACTTATAGCATCCTCTCTAAGGCTCTGGGAATGTTGGAAAAGAATGTGAGAGACAAAAAATAAGGAGATGGTCTACAAAATACCCTCAAGGCACAATGACTTTATCCTTTGTGATCATGAACTCATAGCATCTGCAGCTTTGATTGGGTCTGCACAAGAATGGTCTTTTCAACAATCAGGTATAGATGAAGAAGAGGCTCAGGAAAGTGGTCTTAGCTTGCTCTCTATTGCTGTGATAATATGCCATGGCTAAAATCAACTTGGGGAAGAAAGGGTTTTATTTCAGCTTATAGTTGTATTTCATCCCAAAGGAAAGACAAAGCAGGAACTCAAGGCAAGGATGTGGAGGCAAGAACTGAAGTAGAGACAGCTGAGGACTGAAGCTTACTGGCTTGCTCCCTATGGCTTGCTCAGCCTACTTTCTGATAACACTCAATATCACCTTCCCAGGAATGGCATCATTCCCAGTGATCTGGGTCCTCCCATATCAATCATTAAGAAAATGCCCTACAGACTTGTGTTCAGGCAATCTCAAGTGAGTTTTCTTTCCCCAAATAATTCTAGCTTTTGTCAAGTTGACAACAACAACTAACCAGGAGAGGACCCTACCTTTCACTGACAAGTTATTTGCCTCTAATAGGTTCAGGAAGAGGAGAAGTCATTGCAATCAGCTGTGTACCCACTGGTGACACCTCCAATGAATAGTACCAATACAATGATTGTACAGGGTTCTGGTTAAACTAAATGAGGTACAGCCTAAAAGCCATAAAACTGAAAAAAGGACAGATGAGGGTAGAGGTTCATCAGTAATGATATGAAAGAAGAGATATGAAAGAATTCAGGCAGGGGGAGTAATCAGAATACATTAGTTATAATATGAAACTGTCAAATCAAAATTAGCCAAAGGAAAAAAATCCAATAAAAAATTAGAAGATCTGATAGAAGGGAATGCAGTTAAAAAAAAGCATCCATTAAGTCTAGTATTATAACTAACAAAGTCTCTGGATCTAGCCATTTTTATCAGTGTGTGGAATTAGACAGAGATAGGTGTACTGGAATGATATTTTCATCGATAGGTCTTATGTTCCACATTACTCCATGAGAAGCATTTGACTTTGGAGTATTGAATGCAGGAGCATGATAGGTAGAGTTACAAAGTAGAGTAGAGTTTACACTGTAGAATATAGTAGAAAGATTTGTCAAGGATGAGTCTGGTAATAGCCTTGGGGTTATGGGGTATTGTTTCCTAAGGGGAAAATGAGCAAAGTCTTAGTTTATCTTATAAAGGTTAAGCTGATGTGGCCTGGCCTAAAACCCCTTTTTCCAATACATTTGATTCTATAAGTAAGCCCCCCTGTCTCTGTTAGGCTATTCTGGTCTTTTAAAACTCCAATCAAAGGTGTTATCTTTTGAGTCATGGCCAAAGACAAGAAGAGCTGTGTTAAAAGAATGGTTCCTTATAAGTGAGTATATACCATGTGTGTCTTTCTGGGTCTGGGTTACCTCACTCAGGATGATCTTTTCTAGTTCCATCTATTTGCCTGCAAATTTCATGATTTTTTTGTTTTCAATAGCTGAGTACTATTCCATTGTGTAAATGTGCCACGGTTTCTTTATCCGTTCTTTGTTTGAGGGACATCTGGGTTGTTTCCAGATTCTGACTTATGAAAAACCTGCTATGAACATAGTTGTGCAAGTGTCCTTGTTGTATGGTGGAGAGTCTTTTGGGTATATACCCAGGAATGGTATAGCTGGACTTTACCCAGCAGTGCCTCAAAACAGAGGTTGAGACTCACAGCCAAACAGTGGTTGATGCTTAGGGAGTCTTGTGGAAAAGTGGAAGAAAAGAGAAAGGGAACTAAAGGTGACAGGAACTTCCCAAGAAGACCTACAGGGCCGACTAACTAGGGCCCAGAGGGGCCTGTGGAGACTGAAGCACCAACCAAGAACCATGTATGAATGGAACCTAGGCCCCCTACATTGATGTAGCAGATGGGCAGCTTAGGCTTAGGCTAGTAAGGCAAGTAGGGAATGCATCGGGCAAAGACTCACTTGATAGCTTTTTGATCACTTCCTCCTGGTGGGACTGCCTTGCCAGGCTACAGGGGAAGAGGACACGCTCAGTCCTGAATCAACTTGCTGAACAGGGGTGGATGGGAAAGGGAGCTCCCTTTTTCTGAGGAAAAGGTGAGGGACAAGGGGGAGTGAGGAAGAAAGGGTGGGACTGGGAGGAGAGAAGGGATGGGGATACAACCAGGATGTAAAGTGAATAAATAAATAAATTATTATTAATAAAAAATAATTGTTCCTAACAAACAATGAGACATTTTGGTAACACGAGGAAAACATGTCTGCTGTGTGTTTGTGTGTGTGTTGTGGGGGTGCCCAACCGAGAGAGAGAGACAGAGACAGAGAGAGATGGGGTAGGTTGAAAATGTTTTACCTTAGGGGTTTTCAGTTCTTTAGAGAACAACATTAATGCAGTGAAGGAAGTACCACTGTCCAAAAGAAGTTCTGTAGTAGTACTTCCCATCATTGGTCTCAACATAGATATTGGTATGGCATTACCAGATATCAGAAATCTCAGGGGCCTCTTTATTCAGGAGACACCGTTTGGTTTTTTTTTTTTTTGAAAAGCAGTAAAACAGAAATATTTATTGGAAAAATATTGAGAAGATTAAAAAAATGATTGTACAACACAGTGGAAGCCCCACTGTCTTCACGTACCACAGTCAAAGTCTTTACACAGCAAAGCTCCTCTCTCAGCAGGTGCATACTCTGGTATTGCCTTCATGTCTTCAGGCTTCTTTCTGGGTAAAACACAATGCTTCGCTTTTTCAGACGTACTGTTCCTTTCGGATGCATCCTGAGACATGTTACTTTTCATCAACACTAATAGAAATGTCAACAGGGATGGACCCTGGTATGCCTGGCTGCTTTATCTGAAATGTGGCAAATGCGTGTGGATTGAAACCGTGAAGTACTATTATTGGTCCAGCTTTGGTCATTTGTCCACAGTAGATGATATGGATGGCACGGATTGCTGCACTGTTTTTTTGTGTTTTTTTTTTTTTGTTGTTGTTGTTTGTTTTTTTACTCCCAGAGTTTCGCAAAATTCTTGTGTCTATGCAATCCCCATATGTAAACACAGTCACTTAGGATGTTAAGAGTGCTGCAGCTGGATTCCTGCAATAAGGCAGTTCTCTTCAAACCAGCCATGTTTTGTTGCTGTATGTGTGTAATTGTGCCCAGCTACACACGTGTGTGCAGTTGTGTATGCACATGTACGAGAAGGTGAGTTTGCATGTGTGTGTAGGGGTGGAGATACCATTTGGAAGAATGACCTTTGATCCATTAAACCCTGCAAAAGTCCTTATCCCAGTGATCCATTCTTTTAGAGTAAGAGCAAAAGTTTCAAATGAACACATTATTTTTTTTTTCTTTTAGACTGTAAGAGCAAGAATGCCAGGAAGTCTGCTGAGAAATAGTTTATCCCAGAAATGTCTTCAAAAGACTTGAGCAATGGCAATAGCAATTCACATGGCTACATGGAGGGAGAAAAAAAGTCACAAAGTGTAGACCCTAGAGAAAGAACTATAGGCAAATAACGACTTTTGGGAAGAGAATTAGTTCCTCCCAGTGGCTGAGCCTCCTTATCGATTGTCCAAGGAAGCGATGTCATAGGAGTGTTTACAGGACCCTGGGTACCATCTTAGAGGTTACAACACTGAAGAAAATGTTTCCATTGCATGAAGAGACACTTGGGATTAGTCGACAATTGTACGTATAAGGTTACTGTGTAATTAAAATGCTGGTTTTTGTACCCCCCCATATCTGGTTGCAATCCTTGTTCTGAGAATTTCCTGTCTCAATGTTGTGCAAACACTGCTCTCCAATTGTCCCCTGAAATGCCAATAAAGCAGCTTACAGCCAGTCACTGAGCAGGAGAGAGAATAGGGCTGGGCTTCCTGCCATCCAGAGGAAAGTGAGTTAGAGGAGGAATTAGGGGGATTCAGCCACAGGGCTGTCCAGGAGGGAACAACAGAGGAGCTGGAGCAGGAATGCTCAGGAGAGCAAGTATCTCTGGGAGGTACCCTGGAAGGAAACCAAATTAGTTAGAGGCTTAAGAATAGAGTAGTAACTACTCAGTTATTGTGTTGTGAGGCTTATTATTAAACAAATAAAGAAGAGTCTCAATTACTTGTTTGATACCTGGGTTAAGAGAGAAACTGAGAAACAAACACAGTTTTATAAAAATAAACATTTTATTTTTATTTTATTATTTTATTTACATTTATTTATAAAAATAACATTTTGGTGAACAAAGATGGGGCAGAATTTATACAAATCTAGCTGCACCTACATAGAAAGCAAAACTACAAAGCAGTTTTTAGTTTCTTCACTAAGAGAGGAACTGCATTTTCTAAAGCAAGAACTTACAGTTTTCTGATTAGACAGACAGACCCCCCTGCAGAGCAGCAAGGCTTCCTGAAGGCTGCAGAAAACAAAATACTAATACAAACTCCAGAGACAGAAGCCCTTGCTAAGTGTGTGTGTGTGTGGGGGGGGGGTCCGTTTAACATAAGAAAGCTTCTCAAAGGTAGACTTTTCTAGCCAAGTCAGGAAGCTAAATCCCTTTAGAAGGTTCTCTTGCTGGCCTGACTTATGCAGGCTAGAGGAGCAAATACCTTGTAGACTGAATAACTTTCCAGAGTGGGGATGGATCAGGATCGCTTGAGGGAGTCAGGGGCCAGAGACAGAAGAAGAAGACTCAAGCATCTGAACTGGTAAGGTCTAGAAAGGAAGGTAGGTCTATACAGAAGTAAAGTCATTAGGAAGAACATTTGAGATTAAAGAAGATTGTTTTCTATGTTGAAAATGGAGGAAGACACAATAACACAGTGCTTTTAGATTATATTTGAGTTTGTTTCTCTTAGGCTACAAATAATTTTTTCAATGACGACTTCAGTTTCGTATATCCTCTTGGGAGAGATCAGAGTAAGATAGACTTGGAGAGAAAAGAAACTGAGAAATTAGATGCTAAATTAAAAGGCTATAGAGCAGAGGTTGGAGGAATCTTTGAGTCAAAATCTGGAACTTACAATAACACCAAAAAAGGTAGTTCCAGATGAGAAAAATCTACACAGTCTTGAAGAAATTGCATAATGACAATCCACTGAGATGCTGGAGAGGCCTGAAATATATGCACCATGTCATAGGTTCATATTCAGAATTCCAATGGGCCTTAAATTCTGGAGAGCAAGAATGAAGCAGCCAGCTCAGTTCCAGCTTGATTTCTCTATGTCCTGAGGCCAAGGCATGTGTCATCTTTAGCAACAAGGATCATAACTCACCTAGTTCTGGTATGAAACTAGCAGGAGTTCAAATAACCACATTTTATATGAGCATTTTCATTCTAACATTTCTATTTCCATCACATGTGACAAATGTCCATTGAAGGCTCCAGGTGACATGTGGGTTCAAGTGGGTTGACTATATAATGCAATCGATAGTCAGGCTTGGAACTCTTCATCTTTTCCTTTGGAGTCTGAGGAAATGTGTTGTCTCAGAATTGAGAAGGATCCACGGTAATAAGCTATAGAGAGAAGCTACTGAGGTAGTGGAGGGACTGAGGGGTCTTTCTCTCTGGGGAAACTCAAACTGAGGAGAGGTTGCCTGAAAAGAACCCTTCAGAATTCTTGGAGAGTCCAGGAGAGAAGACGGCATAAGAGCTAAAATAGAAAAATCTGATTTTCATGTTCTACAAAGATCTTTGTGGTTTCTAAGGAAGGAAAACATTTATGTATAGAGATCTCAGACCATCCATCTCCTCTCCCATGTATGGAAGAGCTCCAGCTGGAGAACAGTGTTATAGTTAGGGCCGCCACTAGATGGCGACACTTCCACATTCCCTAATGCTACCGAGGGCAAGCGGGATTTCTACAGAAAATTCAGCAAGTTTTCTTTAAGTATGAGCACAAACTGGTCCTGGATTTATGGAACGCAGCATAAAGGTTGGAATTGAGAGTTTATTTCCCATTTGGAAGTGAGATTAGAAGACAAAGTGTCTGGCTCTTCTCCCAGAGGGCGTGCCTGTCCTCTGGAGAGCTTTCTAGTGCCCACTGTGAGCCATATGCTCCCTTCTTGACAGCAGTGTGTGACAGATAATGTGTCAGGGGCAACCCTTTATCCCCAACCATCAAATACTGCATACACTCCATATCTGTGATTCCACACTGTCCTAGTTAGGGTTCCTATTGCTGCAATGACACACAATTACCAGAAAGCAGGTTGGAGAGAAAGGAGTTTATTTTTGCTTACACTTCCATGCCACTCTTCATTATCAAAGGAAGTCAGGACATAAACAGAGCAGAAACCTGAGACAGGAGTTCATCCAGAAGCTAAAAAGGGGTGCTACTTACTGGGTTCCTCCCCATGATTTGTCCAGCCTGCATTCTTAGAGAGTCCAGGACCACCAGCCTAGGAATGGCACAAAAACGTGCTCAGCCATCCACATCAAGCACTAATTTTTAAAAGGCCCTGGGATCCTGCTGAAGAGGGAGAGGAAGGATTGTAGGAGTCAGAGGGGTCAAGAAAACCACAAGAACACCCACAGAATCAACTAACCAGGCCTCGCAGGGGCTCACAGAAACTGAGGTGATAATCAGGGAGCCTTTATGGGTCTGACCTAGGTCCTCTGCATATATGTTATGGTTGTGTAGCTTGGTGTTCTTTTGGGACTCTTTCAACAGTGGGAGTGGAAACCTCTTCTCACTCTTTTGCCTGCCTTTGCAAACATGTTCCTCCTATTGGGTTGCCTTGTCCGGCCCTGATATGAGTGTATGTGCTTAATCTTCCTGTAACTTGTTATGTCATGCTTGGTTGAGATTCTTGGCAGTCCTGCTCTTTTCTGAAGGGAAACTGAGGAGGCATGAATCTGGGGGAGTGAGGAGGTGGGAGGAACTGGGAGGAGAGGAGGCAGGGGAAACTGCAGTCCAGATGTAATTGTGAGGGAAGAATAAAGAAGGAATGAAAGAAAGAAAAGAAGAAAGAAAGAAAAAGAAAGAGAAAATGCCCTGTATGTTTGTCTGCTTCCTGATCTTATAGAGGCATTTTCTTAATTGAGGTACCCTTCTCTCAGATGATTTTAGCTTGTGTCAAGCTGACATGAACTAGCTGCACAAGCTGTATAATTTAGCAACATTCAACACACATTCTCTTTTCAGCATCAAAGCTACCTTCACTTCCTATCTTGGCACTAAGAAGAGGGGGTTGTGACCGCTAAGTGCCTTAGGCCCCCAGAACTCTGAATATGTTCCCTCGCTGAACAGCAGGAGGGAACTGAAGGATAAAATTAAGATTCGGTCTTAACTGAGGCAGTTAACAAGCAACAACAAGTAATATGACAGAGGAAGGTGAATTTTGGCAGAATGTCTGAGGTGGCCACATCCCATGTCTCTCTTGGTAGGACTCTTAGTGCTTTTTCTTCAAATGATGATAATTTGGTTAGGATAATCATTCTCCCAGGCTAGCGAAGGGCCATCCAGATGTTGGCTGAAAATAAAAGTAAGAGAGGCCACCCTTTTTAGAACTCGGTGTGGTGTCCACCTTTCAGACAAAAACAAACAAACAAACAAACAAACAAACAAACCAGAAATACTTGTGGCAGGAGCAGGGGAAAACACAGAGGAGGCAGCTCCTCTAGAACAGTGAGTCCTTCCCAAGGATGAAGAAGGCCAATTGAGAGTTAGCATTGTGTGACCTGAGACAGGAATAGCAGAGAGGCAATTGCAGACTTCTCATTCCTAACATGTTTAGGACGAAAGCATGTGATATCAAGAATAATTCTGTGTCACTTCAGAGTTGGTATTTCCCAGAAGTTCTTATAAAAGTCATCTATCTGTCTTTATCCAGGGCCAATTGACTGGGGCAGTGTGGGTCAGGTGTGCCAGAAAGCCGGGATAGTTCCACCTCACCCTGTGTGCCTGAGGATGTCCTTTCTCTGGGGATTGGGCCAATGATTAGACACCACGATGACTTTTCTTGGGAGTGTAAGAGGTGTGAAGAGGGAGTGACAGAGGTTCCAGGAAAAGAAAGGGAAGGGTTCTCTTAGCCCTAAGAGGTCTGTATCTTTGTACTTGTCAAAGAGAACTCTGTTACATTTAGGCACTCCCAGCCATAACATCCAGATTTTTTCTAGGTTTCCTTAGTTCTTGCACCCTCAGCAAAAAGACTTTAATAACACACACACACACACACACACACACGCGCGCGCACACACACACACACACACACACACACACACACACACACTAACAAGTGCATTTATCCAAGTGATAAACATACTTGCAAGGCACATAAGTAGACCATCCAAGGGAGGATTAGTCCACAGGGTTTCATGCTATTGTCTTACTTTTCCCCCTGTCTTCTGTCCCAAAACGTTCTCCTCTCTTTCTTGACTGGTACATTCAGAAGAACCTCCTGCATTTTACCCCATAAAATAGTTCCCTGCATTTTTGTCATGCACACAATGGCTAAGGGAAGATGACTTTCCTAAAAATTCAGCCAAACAATTGCTTTGTTTAACACAGGTCACCTCTCCTCGTTCTGCAGGAGCAGTCTCTAGGAAATAGAGCAGACAGCAAGGAAACTAACAGTGGCCAGTGTAGCTGACCAATGTGTGTCAAGAGTAGTCAAAAGCGTTAAGAGGGGCTTGGGAAGATGGCTTA
Organism: Pachyuromys duprasi; assembly: GCA_028658305.1. Lineage (NCBI taxonomy): Eukaryota > Metazoa > Chordata > Mammalia > Rodentia > Muridae > Pachyuromys > Pachyuromys duprasi. Next base: position 19,022,758 of record CM053767.1, read on the forward strand.
GTCAGTAAAGTGATGGCTGCTCAAGCATCAGTACCACAGAGCAGGGCCCCTATTGTCAATGCAAAAGTCTGATGGAACTATAACCCCATCCTTGGGGAGGCAGAGCCAGGAGGATATACTGAAGGTGTAAGAGCAGTTGGGGTGGGCAATGTTGGCAGCCTCAAGTCAACTGCTGACCCTGAGCTCCTTTCTGAGACTCTGGGTTATTGTTTTCCCAACCCTCTGAGTTGCCTAAGCTCATTTAGGAGGGCAGTGAGGGAACAAGAGAGTTTTCGTTCCATATATTTGCTCTAAATGTGTCGTGAATATTTTTAGGAACTCAAATTTTAATTGGAGCCACAATAAAATCCTAACACCGCTTTCACCAAGAATGTCATGTATGGCTAATTTGATTTTTCTATTCAGAACAGACACAGACTTCTTTTACCTGCTACTAATAATAGCAATACAAGGTTAATCAATTTTTACCAAGAATGGAAATCATATGTGAGAACACTGGTTGTGAAGATAATGATAATCCTCTTAGAGAGTTTAAAAAGATATTTATTTTCTCTAATGCCACCTAAAGTTTTCATGTCGGTTTGTATAAGAAACTTTAGGTTTTTCTTTGTTTTGTCACCTAAAGGTGAAGTACTCAGCATAATGTCAACTGCCTGGAACACTCCAGTGTCTAAACAAATAATAGATCTTCACAAAATATGAAATACTTGAGTGTTTACTTATGCATGCTGTACAATGGTTACACATTAGAAAGGGTTTATAAAGAGAAAAGCCTGTGCAAATAATGTTTTGTCGCGCGTTAATAATAATGATAAGGGTAAGATAATAAAAGTTGCATTTGAATTATTGTGTGAGTGTGGTTGAGGTGCACGAATGCGAATGTGTGTGCACGACCCAGAAGAGGACATTGAGTCTTCTTCTTCATCATCCTCTGCCTTCGTGCCTTGCAAGGTCTCTCAGTGAACAAGCAACTTGCTGTTTCAGCTAGGCTCACCCTCAAGCTCCCAGGATCTGCCCGTCTACATTCCCTAATGCTTGGGTGACAGGCACTCACAAATATGCTCAACCTTTTTTTCTCTCCTCCATGGGTGCTAAGCATTCAGTCTTAGATCCCCATGCCTGCCCAGAAAGTGCTTTCACTCGCTGAGCTATCCTTTAAGCCCCACATTTGAATTCTTGTACCACTGAATGGGACCAAAGTGAGTGTGTTGCCTTAGTTTTATTGTGAACAAAACAAATGAAAAGACATGTTAATAACTAGGGAAATTGGACTATGCATAAGGTGTTAGGCTATATTAGGAATTCATTGTTTAAAAATGTCATATAAGAAATATGACTTAAGGGTTAAATGTCATGCTGTATATATATATATATATATATATATAATTTACTTGATATATTAAACAAATCTGTGCGATATCAATAGCAAAGTGCTATGACACCCAAGCCATGAGTATACCGATATGTTTTATTTTCAACTGTACTTTTCTGCATATTTGATTTTTTTCATGACAAAAATTACAAAGACAAGAAAAGGCAAAGGAAAGGAGAGGAGAGACAAACTACTAGCACTGTGATGAGAAGCGAACAGAGCCACAAAGCAAGATGGAGACCTGGCTTCTGTCTTGTGCCTTGTTACACAGGAGCCAAATCTACCACATGGCTAAAACAAAAGACTGTTGAAGTGTTGATCAGCATGGGAACAAGTAGATTATACATCACTGACATGAATCTACAATTGTATAACCAGTTTGGAATATTGTTCAGAATCTTTTTCTAAATATATATGTGTTTAAGCAATTTTACTTTGGTTATACACAAGCAACCTACTGTGCATGTCTACAAAAATATGCATAGCAGTTTATTCATAATAACACAAAACTGTAAATAACCAGATGCCATTCAACATGTAAATTAATAGTGAAATAATACTGTGTTTAATGGAATGTGCACCAATTAAAAAGATGAATCATTTTATTTCCAATGTTAATGACATTCTTTGGTTATAGGTTAATAGTCACAAAGATATATTTATTTTGTGATTCTACATGAAATTAAAGAATGTGCAAAACTGCCCTGTGATAGTAGATTAATGATATGACAGAATTCTGAAAAAAAATGCCTTTAAAGATTTCTTTTCTTTTTAATTATTAGTATATGTGTGGGTATACACACACATGTGCAGGTACCTACAGAGGCCAGAAGAGGGCATTGAAGCTGGAGATACAGGTGGTTAGGAGCCATATGATACAGATGTTGGGTACTGAACTCAGGTCCACTGAAAGAATACTATTGACCACTGAGGCAACTCTGCCAGCCCACCAAATGGTCTTAAATATATACATATATAGATATACATATACATGCATAAGGTATACATGTATATGTATATCTATATATGTATATATTTACATATACATGTATACTATATCTATATATATCTATATCTAGATATACATGTATATCTATATATATCTATATGTATATCTATACATACATATCTGTATATGCATCTATCTATCTATACATATAGATACATATACATATAGATATCTATCTGTATATACATATGGATATAATATGTACATATATATGTATATATAGCTACATATATGTATGTGTAGGTAGGTATATATATGTATATATGTAGGTATATACATCCATGCATATGCATATATGTAATATATGGGATTATATATACACATAAACTTAGACATTAACAGATAAGAAGAGTATTCTTTATGCACTTTTTTTATTCAAACTATTTTTTCAGTTCCAAAGAAAAATGAAAATACTGATATCCCCATGCTGGGGATGAAGATGTGAATCAGGGGCTAGAAAGAAGGCTCAGTGGTTAAGCATAGTTAGCAGTGCTGACTGCTCAGACAGAAGACCCTGGCTCAGTTTTTAGTACCCCAAAGCTGTTCACAACTGCCTGTAACTCCAATTCTAGCAGATCTGATTTCAGAGGTCATTTTCACAGTACACATAAATTCGTGCAAGTACACACAAACACATAAAAATAATAAATATATAAATCTTTTTAGAATTTTATAGAACGTAAAATCAACTATTTTTAATTGCTCAGTAAACAGGCCTAGCCAAGCATGGTGCACATTCCTTTAATCCCAGCACTCAGGGAGGCAGAGGCAGGCGAATCTTTGTGAGTTTGAGGAAAGCCTGGTCTATAAAGTAAGTCCAGGACAGTCAAGGCTACACATAGAAACCCTGTCTTAAAAGTAAAAAAGAAAGTGGGTGAAACTCACGTGTAGTAAGTTAAAGAAAATGTGAATTGTTTAATGAGTTATAAAATGAGTCAAATTTCTACCTCTGTCTTTAGGAGCATCAGTCAAGCTCCTGGAAGTTGACAGTTATTTTAGGTTGAATGTATTTTAAAACGTAATGTAAACTTTTGCATTTCAGGTCATGTAAATACATATTAAACAAGATCATTTGAAGCATGTTTGAAACTGCAAATTGTTATATAGCTTCACACTAATCAAAATTCCTTGGAAATGTACAAATTGCACATGTCATTGTATAAGGTGATTATTCTGCATTTCCTGACTATAGAGTGTGTAATTTCTTTTCTTTCTTTCTTTCTTTCTTTCTTTCTTTCTTTCTTTCTTTCTTTCTTTCTTTCTTTCTTTCTGTCTTTCTTCCTTCCCTTCTTTCCTTCTTTCATTTATAATTTATTCATTTTGTATCCCACTTGTAGCCCTCTCTCTCATCTTCTCTCTCTCCCACCCTCCCTCCTTCTTCCTGCCCTATCCCTCTTCCTTAGTCCACTGAGAGGGAAATTCCTCCTCCCCTACTGTCTGACCTTAGCCTATCAGATCCCATCAGAATTGCCTGGATCCTCTACTTTTGTGGGCAGGATAGGTTGCCCAGCCAGGGAGAAGTAATCAAGGAGCAGGCAACCTGAGTTCATGTTAGAGACTGTCTCTTGTCTTCTTATTAGGGAACCCACATGGAGACTGAGCTGTCCATGGGCTACATCTGAGCAGGGGGTCTAGGTCTTCTCTAAGTGTAATTTCTATTACTTTTCTTCTTCATCAGTAATAATTTCTTGGTGAATAAATTATTGTTTTGTGTCTTCACTATCTCCAATAAACATGTTAGCTTGCTTGCTAAATTCTGAAGCTTATCTTTTGCATGTGAGATTTTAGTGTGTAGACCTTCCAAGGTACCCTTGTGAGAATGTTTGAACGTAAATCCCCTCACTTGTGTGATTCCTGTCTTTTGAAGCATTAGGCACAATTTGATCTAAGATATGTGAGAGTGATGCACTGTGCTGAACATGTGATTATTTGAGTGAAAGACTTGAAAGCCATGTGTCCCTATGAAACCCCCGGAGACCTTTTCAAAATTCAAGCACACAGGGCCCCCATTCTGAAAAGTAATATATCTTCTTAAACACCACTTTCCTGCTTTCATCTCCCAAGGTTCTATTTCATGAAAATATATTAGTTGACATTATAAACAGGTGCCAGAATACATTCATCCAACTAATGAAAAATTTAGCTGAAGTTTATCAAAACAGCAAAATCACTTTTTAGTTGGAAAATGTAGTCTGATAGATGACCATTATTATAATGTAAATAATTCATTACCTCCTCCCCCCCCAGCAATCATTTGGTAACTATTCAGCAAGTTTTCACAGATTGGCAGGGAATAGGAGGTAGGAAGTGAGCATGTGGTATGCGTGAGTGACAATGCCATGTAAGACACAACTAAAATATCCCCAAACTGAGAGCCATGAAGTGCAGGTGAAACCAGCCTGTCTCTGATGGGTAAGTTGTAAAGGATCCACTGTCAGATCAGCTTATTATTGCTTAGGGACAGAGACTGAACAGAAGAAGAGTTGAGAATTGAGAAACTGTGTCCTTCCACAAGCTGAAAACTGCTGCATTAGGTACATGAGCAAAGATTCAGGATTATCCTATCCCCCAAGCTCTTAAGGACAAAAATCATTATAAGCCAGAAGCATCTTCACATAGGCTGCATGTTCCAACTGTTTTCAGATCGTGCCTTCTGTCTGATTATATCATTCTTAGGCACTCTGTGTGCATCAGAAAATACTCAATACCAAGTATGAATTAGGTGACATGACATATGCCACTTGCTCTGTAATTATATCAGTATTAGTGTGCACCTTTTGAAATTTTATAGTTGTCTAATACTTATCTTACACAATCATGGAGGAAAAGCTGTTGCCTTTTGAGTGCACTTTTTTTTCCTGTTCTCATTCAGGCATTATTTGTAAATGCTTGTGATGTGTGATACCTGGTTGTATTGTGTTGGTTTTGAAGACGAGTTAGAAGAAGGCTGATTCTGACATCTCCTGCCTGCAAACAATCTGAGAGGGTATAATAAGGTAGATGTCACCTGTCTTCACTGAAAACACAGGGGCTTTTCTTTCTACCTAGAATGTAATGTCCTCATTGCTCATCATCCATGGTCTAATACTATTTCCTCTCAGGGTTTGTCTGTACCACAAAGCTATTGTGCAGCTTATAGTCTTGGCACAGCCGAGTACTAGTGTGTTTTTGATGCAGAGCGCAACTCCCATCATGTGTCTGAAAGTGAGTCATATTAAGAAACATGCATTATAGTCTATGCGTCACTCAGAATCCATAGACTTTGCCGCTTCTAGGATCCCGTTAGAAACGTGATAGAAAATGTGTTCATCATTAAAAAAAACTGAGATACCTAGTCCCATTTCAATAAACAATAACTCCTTTTAGTGGAAACTAGTTTCCACTAGTTTCTACAAAGATTCAATAACAAACACTATACACAATATTTAGGATGCAGGAACCTGAAGTTTCAGCTCAATTTTCTTCCCACACACTCTGTTATCCCAGCTGGCCAATCGACATATATGCCCTAGAGAGACAAGATCACAGGAGTCAGAACTGAGAGTTGTAAAAGTTGGCCTTGCCAGTATTCTCACCTTGACATGGATTATAGCTAAAAAAAAAAAACACTGGTGAAAATTTGTTCTGTGGGAAGCGCACTATAGAATTCATCCCTTAAATGGTTAAAATCACAGAGACAAAGAAAAATGCTGCACTGTGGGATCTGGACTTGCCTTTCTGTCTCTGCTTGTCTTTCTGTTCCTGCTCTATACCCTTTGAATTCTTCACAACTAATAGCCTTTCTTTTCTTAATGGCTATTTTGCACGTGGTTGGCCTTTAAAAAGTTTTAGACTCTGACTGAAAAGACCTGAGTGGGTGCATTTATTGACACTTTTTACATTGAAAGTGCCCAACACTGGATGTGGATTAACATTTAGGCGTTGAATAGTGAGGGCAAAGAAGCCCACGGAAAAATCTGAAGCCAGCAGAGAAAGCTGCTGGAGTTTGGAAATCGCGGTGGAGTAGCTGGAGGTCAAGGGCTGCACCCTGGGCTCAGGAAACAGTTCTGTCAAGTACTGATTAGTTACAGGACATATTGTGCAGGGCAAAGTTTTAAGAATGAGTGGCTGAAAGCATAGGAGCAAGCACAAGCAACCTTGGGCATACGCTGCTGATCTTAGTTAACCTAGCATCTCATAGTACATTCTCTGTTTGGACAGAACACATTGCTTTTCTGATCTGTGTTATTTGGGCTCTTTGGAAAACTCTTTTCCTTGAGGTTACCTGAGTGATTCTTTCCTACTCCTTCTCCCTTTCCTTCCCTCTCTGGTCGCCCTTTCTTCTCCTTCACTGTTTTCTCTTGCACTGTTTCTCTCTCTGTGTCTCTCTATCTCTGTCTCTCTTTCTCTCTCTATCTCTATTTCCTTTGAGGCTATCCAAGGATGAACTTGAGCTTCAGATTCTCCTGCCTCCTGCTTCCCAGTGCTGAGATAACAGATGTGTGGCTCTGTGCCCAGTTTATGCATGCTGAAGATTGAACCACGTACTTTCTCAACTAATCTACATCCTGAGCTCTGAGCTATCAGATATTTTGCTGTGATTTTTATGGATCTAGATTACTGAAATGTTAGTTTCCTACTTCTTTTCCTTACCTGTGTCTGTACTATAGCAATTTCTACGACTCAGATGCAGACCATAGTCCAAATGTGATATTTCAGTGACCATAATAGCTCTCTAAGGGTTAGTTGTCCATAGACTATACTATATCTCAAACAAATTATATGACTATCTACACTCACCAAAGTTTTGGTGTGAAATCTGATCAAGGTCTGTAAAAACGAATGAAAATATTTCTATTAGTAAAGAGAATTCCATTATGGCTTCTGATTCTGTTTCATCTCCAGGCTCATGCTTTGACTTCCTTCCCTGGCTTCCCTCAGTAATGAACTATAACTTGTAAGTGAAATAAACCCTTTATTTCCACTATTATTTTATCAGTCACTGTTATATCTCAGCAATAGAAAGCAAACTAGAACAAAACGTGGCATCAGAGATTTGTATCTGCCGTGTTCTCTTTGTGGGAGAATTCTGGGAGGATGTTCTGTCAGGGGAGCCACTGAGTGTTCAAGGTATGATGAGCTGTTGTGAGAATGGGGAAGATAATTCCAGAGCAGTGCGCACAAAGTAGGCCTGACATGTCAAGTTCCAGAGGGAAGTTTGAGAGTCTCTCACAGACTTTTTTGGGACCATCCATGTGATATTTTGTAATAAGAATCTGATTAGGAAGAGCTCGAAAATCAGCTGTTTATAAGTGACCAGCATTGTTGGGTGTGTGTGTGAAAATTTCTGAGGATCATATCCTGGGGTCAGCACACAGATGCTGTGGTCTGGAGGGTGGCAAGGCTACCCAGAGTTGGCAGCAGATTTGGTAATGTGTAAGAGTCTCCCATATGCTACTGTTTTTTTTTTTTAACGAGAACAGAAGAAGTTTGGCACTGTGTAGCATGGCAGGGAGAGAGCCCAGGAGAGGCCGACGTGAAGGTGCAGCCTCAGCTTCAAGGGACACCCCAGCACACTGGCAATGCCAGCCCTGTAAAGTGTCTGTCAAGATTAGCAGCAGTTGTGGGATGGAGGCAGCCTGAGGCTATGCGAGAAGGAATGTGTACTGAGGAATGCAGACACAAAGAGGAGGGACAGTCAAATCCCTTTGGAGCCATATGATGCTCAGTGAGACCCAGTTAATTTGGCTAACTAAGCATTTGCCAACCTTACTGATTTTTCTCAAAGAACCAACTCTTCATTTCATTGATTCTTTGTATTTTTTTGTATTTTACTGATTTCAGCCATGAGTTTGATTATTTGCTGCTGTGTACTCATTTTTGGTGTTATTTCCTCTTTCTGTTTGAGAGCTTTCAGGTATGCTACGTTATTAATATATTTTTAATGTAGTCGCTTAGTTGTATTAACTTGTCTCTTAGAACCACCTTCATTGTGTACATTGTGTTTCACTTGCATTCAGTTCTGAAAAGGTTCTAATTTCTTCCTTAAATTCTGTCTCAACTCATTCCTCCTTCAGTAGAGAGCTGTTTTGTTTCCAGGAGTTTGTGAGCTTTCTGTTGTTGATATCCAGCTTTACTGTGTGGTAGTCTATTAGGACGCAGTGTGTTATTTCAATTTTCTGATACCTGTTGAGATTTTCTTTGTGTCTAACTATGTGGACCATTTTAGAAAAAGTTCCGTGAACTGTGGAGAAAAAAAGGAGTATTTTGTGTGTGTGTGTGTGTGTGTGTTTGGGTGAGTGTTCTGTCAATATCTGTGAGGTCCATTTGGTTTATGACACCATGTAGCTCCAGTATTTCTCTATTTATTTTTTGTCTGGATAATCTGTCTGTTGGAGAGGTTCCAGTTTTGAAGTCACCCACACTCTCTGTGTGAGGGTAAATATGTGATGTTAGCTGCAGTAGTTAGTGTTTCTTTTGTGCCTTTGTGTTTGGTGTATAGAGGTTAAAATTGCAATGTTCTTGGCGGATTTTTCTTTTCCGTTTGTGAGTATATAGTGTTCTTCCCTATCTCTTCACACTAGCTTTAAAGTCTATTTTGTCAGGTATTAACATGGCTATAGCTGCTTTCTGATTGGGTCTATCTATTTGCTCAGAATGTCTTTTTCCATCCTTTCACCCTGAAGTGATGTCTAGCTTTGATGTTCAAGCATGTTTCACGGATGCAGCAAAAACATGAATTCTGGTTTTGAACCTAATCTGTTAGTCTATGTCTTTTGATTGGGGAATTGAGACCACTGATGTTTACATTTACCAACTAGTAGGGTGTGTTGGTTCTCACTAGTTTGTTGTAGCGTGAGTATGTATGTGTGTCCTTGCCTCCCACCTCCTATTTTGATTTGCTGTTGTTTTATCCCTTGTGTTTTCTTGGATGTGTTTAATCTCTTCAGGCTGAAATTATCCTAGTAGTGCTTTATGTAGGCCTAGATTTATAGATAAATATAGTTTAAGTTTGGTTTCGTCGTGGAATGACTGTCTGTTTACATTTATTGGGTATGAAAGTTTGGCTGAGTAGTGGTCTGGGTCAGCATCTATGCTCTCTTAGAGTTTGCAGAACATTTGGTCAGGCTCTTTAAGCTTTTCAAATCCCCATTGAAAAGTCCAGTATTATTTTAATAGGACTTCCTTTATATATTTCTTGACCTTTTCCATTTAAGCTTTTAATAGTTTCTCTTTTCTGTACATTTAATATTTTGATTACAATTTGTTGTAGGGAATATCTTTTCTTTTACAGTCTATTTGGTGTTTTGTATGTTTCTTATACTTTGATAGGAACATCCTTTTTTTAGGTTAGGAAGATCTTCTTTTATGATATTGTTGAAAATATTTTTCTGTGACTCTGTCCTGGGTTTCTTCTCCTTCTTCTATACCTCTTATTTGTAGAATTGTTTCTTTTCATAATGTCCCAGATTTTCTTCACAGTTTATACCTTGATGATTTTGGATTTAGCATTTTCTTTGACTGAGATACCCATTTCTTCTACCTTGTCTTCAATACCTGAGATTCTCTCTTCCATATCTCTGAAGTTTTTGACTTCTTTATTATTTCATCTCCAGTTTCACCTCACTTTGGGTTTTGTTTAGTGATTATTTTCCTGCTTTCATGTCTTGAATTCTTGTCTGTCTTTCATTGCACTGTTTGTGTCTTCAATAATGTCCTCTTTACGGTCCTTGAGCATACTCATAGTATCTATTCTCGAGTCAAAATAGATGACTCTTGTCTTTTACTTCAGCTACATGGCATTTCTCAGGGCCTTCTGTAGTATGGCCAGCAGCTTCTGTTGAAGACATACTTTCCTTGTGCTTGGGATTGTGTTTTGACGTTGATGTCTAGACATTTCAGTTTGGGATGATTATAAGTGTTGACATCTGGTCTTTTCTTTCTTGGATGGATGTTCACTTTCTTGGATTCTGTGGCCTTCTCTGGATCATAGGAGCATGTGATGTTTGTGGGTTGCTTGACTCCCTGCCAGTATGGCCATGAGGGGATCCTGATAGAATATATTTCTTGGTATTCGGAGTTGACACAAAGGAATGGGATGGCACAGAGTGTTCACAGGAGGAGGAAAACTGTGCTTAGTAGTGAAAGTTTTGGTTTCTTTTATTTGTTTGTTTTGGTCCCAAATGTGGGATGTGGAAATGTTTTCATTTCATCCTCAGTTAAAAACAAACTGGTGAGAGGGCATATGATCTTGGTCAGCTAAAAACATGTGAGGGGGCAAGTGATGTTTTGCTGGAAGTTGTCTCGTGCTAGGTGGGTGGTCTTGCCAGCTGTAAAATCAGCCCTGTTTGTGCTCAGAGAAGGGGTAAATAGAAGCCCATGGACAGTGAGACAACACTTTGCATCAGTTTGTAAAATTCAGATTGCTTCACTGGTCTTCGTTTTCCTACACTGCAGTGTGTGTTTGTGAGAGAGAGATGCTCCAGAGAACTTCTTGTGCCATTCCAGCTGAGACTGACTTGCTGCTTTCCCTGATTCAGTGGAGTCTGGCTGTTTCTGCTGCATCATGCTGTTGCTGTTGATTCATGTTACTATTGGGTGTTTGCTGTTTGACTGGACTGCTGGTGTCCAGACATGGAAGAGTGGAATCCCTCCAAGGTCCACAACCCCTTTTTCCTAATAATCTTCTTCTCTCCTACCTCTGGTCAGTGGGTTGGAAGGGACTTAGAAGCATTGAAGAACCCTAAATAAAGTAGTTTTTGAAAAATCTAAGCCTACAGTGTTTACCATCAAAATCTGCAGAGTTTCCAGGGAATAGACGCAGGTTGGAAAGACAAGCCTCTGCATATGGTCAGCTACTGGGCTGGAGATGAGACTGAGGGATTAGACATGGAAAATAGCAAGCATAATGAAAATCTCCTACCTGATTTCCAGGGTGGTGTGGCCAGTGGGTTACCAGCTAGAGAATGCCTCTGGTGTTGGAGGTTGAGAGAAATGTACAGGGACAAGGGAGGAATGCTGAATGAGAAGATCTGGGGACTCTCCTGGGAATAGAGACAGGGAGGAAGAAGAGACCCCTGCAGGTAGTCTCCTACAAGACCAGGTCTAAAACTTGGAGGGAGAGTGAAGATTGCTTATCTGATTCTCTGGCCAGCATGGCCAGCAGGTTTCCAGGTAAAGAGTGTTTCTGGGTGTTGGTGGCTGTTAGAAAGGGATGAGGTGAGAGAGGAAGGCTGAATAAAAAGATCTGTAAATCCCCTAGGAAGGGGGGAAGGGAGAAAGGAGAGGCCCTAAGAAACGGTCTGCTAGAGGTGGTCTAGGGAATTGGAAAAATCATTGGAAGTTTTTAAAGACTATGGGAAGAATCACTGAAGAGTCATCTGTATGATAAATGCTATTCCTTGGGCATTGCTCACTTTGTGAGGTTCAGGCCAGCAAGAAACCTCATCACAAAAACAAGTTGGGCAGCTCCCAAGGAATGACCTATTCGGATTTCTTGACCAACGTATATGGCATCAGGCAGCCCACAGGCAAAGGTAGAAAAACATGTCAGTGTTACGGCCATCTCTTAAAAGCCACATTTAATCTCCTTTGACATAGTGTGTTAAATGAAGCTGGTGTTGAAGCACAGTGTTTCCCCAGAGGAGAATATTGATGTCACATGGGATAGGTGGTACATGGACACTAATAATTTGGGGAAACATGATTTTCCATGGGCAATGATGCTCCTATGAGTTTCATATGCCTCCTGCCCAAGAGGCCCGTTATAAGAAGCTGTCCAATAAGTCATTTGAAGATTAGCTGCACTCAGCTTATACACAAACATTTATTTCATTTGACCGTCTGGGGGAAACCTTTTAAAAGTTTGCTCTATGCTTTTAGTCATAATCTAAAAGATGAGATACTTAACATACAAAAACCAATATCAAGACTAATGAAAAACATCTAAAGATATTACTACAGCAAATTATTCAATCCAAAATTAAACTGGGAGCCTTTTTTCTTAATGATTTCTACATCTGTGTTAAAGTATACTTAGTAGGACTCAGGCTTCCTAGAAAAATAGAATCAATAGGATGCATATGCACACACATGCATGCACATAAATATTTGGGACAAGCATTGATGCACATGGTCATGGATGTTAGCCAAATTACCTGTAAGACAAAGTCTGTGAACAGTTATATGCTTGTGGTAGGAGATATCTGCTGACAGAATTATTTCATCTTCTTGGTGGTTCAGTTGCCTACTTTAAGAGCCTGCAACTGATTGGGCAAAGCTTATCTACATTCTGAGTGATAATCTGCTTAAGGTCAGCTGATCTAAAAAAAATCAGTTTCAACTACACAGTCCTTTGGCTTTATATGTAGTTAACTAAATACCCAGTTCCATGGCCTCACTGGCATTATCTTGTGAGGTTAAATTTGTGTGCAACCAGGATACACTGGTGGTATTTGTAGTGTTTTCTCTAGGAACATTACAAAACTTCAAACTCATAGAAAACAGATATTTTGCTTATGAAATTGCTCCATCGTGAAGTGTCTATATCTCATAGAGCCATTTTCATTGGACTGACTGTGCACGCCAGGGCTTTACTGAGGTGTGACGAAAATCATTCAGGGCAGTGGTAATAACCCCCAAATCAACATGGAAGTGGCTGAACACAGAGAAAGCTTATCATTCACATAAAAAGTCCTGTAACTTACCATAAGGAAAATTAGGCGCCACGCTTTTCCTACTTATGCCTCTGCCCTCTTCTCAACCTTTCACGTCTTCTCCTCCACTAGCATACAGAGAAAGGGAGTGAAAAAAGCTGGGTTGGGAGGGTCGCAATTCAATCTATCGGTGTCTTAAAGCATCCAATAAGTCTTAGAACTTGATGAACCGTCATAGGCTGAGATGTAGATCACTGTCTAAATTGACTGTAATCCTGAAATCTATATGTGGTATTTGGAGATGGGTGCTTTGGGAGGTAGTTAGTGTTAGATGAAGTTCAGGAAGGTAGAGTCCCCATGATGGCATTAGTGGCCCTTTTAGAAGAGTCAGAAACTACAGCCATTGTCTTAGTTAGTGTTTTTATTGCTGTGATGAAACACCATGACCAAAAAGCAAGTGGGAAAGAAAAGAGTTTATTTGGCTTATTCTTACCATATTCCTTCATTACTCAAGGAAGTCAGGACAGCAACTCAAACAGGGAAGGGTCCTGGCAACAGGAGCTGATGGAGAAGCCATGGAGGGGTGCTGTTTACTGGCTTGTTTTCCATGGCTTGCTCAGCCTGTTTTCTCACAGAACCCAGGAACATCAGCCCAGGGATGGCACCACCCACCATGGAGTGGGCCCTCCCTCATTGATCACTAGTTGAGAAAAGTATGTATATTTCATGTCTCTCTATAAATTGGGATGGGACTTACAAAGCAGACAAAAAAATGAATATAGCTCTAGTTAGAAAAAGAACTCTAAAACTCATAATGTTGAATCTTATAGAAGCAGTTCCTCAACTGAGATGCCTTCCTCTATGATGACTCTAGTTTGTGTTAAGTTGACAACAAAACCAGCCAATATAGCTAGAATATGTGCTGTTGAAAGGAACTGACTAACTCCATTTTGTGCTTGGTCCCCATTATAGGACCAGGCCTGACCTAAGAAGTCATCAGTTTCAGGAAAAGACCATAAAAATCCCCCACCCGAAATGCAAACTTGTACAACCACTCTGGAAATCAATCTGGCGCTTCCTCAGACAACTAGGAAAAGCCCTTCCTCAATATCCAGCTATACCACTCCTAGGAATATATCCAAAAGAGGCTCAAGTACACAATAAGGACATTTGCTCAACCATGTTTGTAGCAGCTTTATTTGTAATACCCACAAGCTGGAAACAACCCAGATGTCCCTCAACTGAGGAATGGATACAGAAATTGTGGTACATCTACACAATGGAATAACTGCTCAGCAATAAAAAACAAAGATATCATGAAATTTGCAGGTAAATGGTGGGAACTGGAAAGTATCATCCTGAGTGAGGTACCCCAGAAGCAGAAAGACACACATGGTATATACTCACTCATATAGACATATAAAATAGGATAAACCTACTAAAATCTGCATACTTAAAGAAACTAATTAAGAGAGAGGACTCTGGCTAAAATGCTCAATCCCCAGCTGGAAAGGCAAAGCAGATGGACATCAGAAGAAGAAAACAGGAAACAACCTAGGAGCCTGTCACAGAGGCCTCCTGAAAGGGTCTGCCCTGCAGAATATCAAAGCAGATGCTGAGACTTATGGCCAACTGTTGGGCAGAGTGCATGGAATCTTATGAAAGATGTGGGAAATAGTAAGATAGGGAGAGGACAGGTGCTCCACAAGGAGAGCAACAGAACCAAAAATCTGAGCACAGGGGTCTTTCCTGAGACTGATACTCCAACCAAGTACCATGCATGGAGAAAACCTAGAACCCCTGCACAGATGTAGCCCATGGCAGTTCAGTATCCAAGTGGGTTCCATAATAATGGGAACAAGGACTGCCTCTGACATGAACTGATTGACCTGCTCTTTGATCACCTCACCCTGATGGGGGAACAGTCTTACCAGGCCACAAAGGAAGACAAGGCAACCACTCCTGGTGAGAGCTGATAGACTAGGATCATAAGGAAGGAAAGGAAGGCCTCCCCTATTAGTGGACTTGGGGAGGGGCATGTGTGGAGAAGGGGAAAGGAAGGTGGGATTGGGAGGGGAGGAAGGAGGGGTTTATGGGGGGATAAAAGTGAATAAAGAGTAATTAATGAAAAAGGGAAAAAAAGAATTAAAATTGAAATTTGAAAAAAAAATCCCCCACCTGAGGGGCAGCCAATCAGAGAGCAGCCAGGAGATACCCACAGGAATGTGGAGAAAACTTATGTCAATACTGGCCATCTGTGCTTGGCGCCCTTATATGGTTTAGGTATTTCCTATTATGGTTAAACATTCATGACATGGTCTGCTGGCTATGGGCCAATCAAAAACTGAACCATGTAACTGTCTTACTGCCCACCGATCAGGTTTTAGATTACCCAACTCTTGCTGGAATTCAAAAGGCCCGAAAGCCAACAACTGGGATCACCATTTTGTAAAGTAGTTTTACCCCTGCATGCTTTCAAAAAATAAAAGCACTCTTGCAGATTGCATATGTGAATGGTGGTTTCCGTGCGGTGATTTCAGACTTAAAAACTGTCTTGCGTTGTGTGGTCTGCTATGCTGTGGTGCCTTCCAGTACAACATACCAGACTCCTGATCACTTTGCCTCCAGAACCAAGAGCTAAATAAAACCCTATTTAAAAAAATTACCCTATCTCTGACATTTTGTCATAGCAACAGAGATAACTCACCAAAAGATAGCAAGTATCTAAAAGGGTATGCCCTTTTAGAGTGTTCAGGGCTTTGCTGAGATCTGATTAAAAATATGCTACCATCTAGTCTGTAAATGTACATGAGTTATAGTGTCTGTATTTTAACCATTTTACTTTTAAAACTTATGTCTTTAGAAAGAATGAAGATCCTATAAAATTTCTCTTTGCTGGGAAACAAGAGATCGACAGTAGGGTGCTAGGCTTTAGCTCATTCACTGGCTCCATCTGGTGAATGCTCTCTTTGATGGCCTCATTTAGAACTTCAAGAGATTTTGCTCAGATTTAAAATTCTCATTACAGCCTTTGCCAAAACATCTTAAATGTAAAGCAGTCTAAACTTTAAAAAATTTAGGAACTGCTAGAGGAGGCCTATCAACCAAACCTGAAAACACCAAACTAAAATGGGTCCAGAAAATAACCTAGCACACTCTATGTGACTTTTGCTCTCTGAAAATGAAATTATTAAGACATTCATTATGATTTTTCAAGTTCTTTTTCTATCTAGAGCTACATTCATTCTTCTCTGCTTTGAGGTCCCACCCCAATCTACAGAGAGACATGAAATATAGCCAGAACATACTTTTCTGAACACTTGCCACTTCCTTGACTTTGGAATGAATCCCAAATGGATCTTGTTTTATAAGTTACATGTTTCTTCTGCTCTTCAAGCAATATTGATCTCCCTCAAAACCATGTCTTTTTTCTTTTAGAAAATGGATGTCTCTGTTTCTGTGGTATATAATATACAGCCATTTTCAGAGGAAAATATCCCCAAACACATTCTTTTTTTTTCTCCACAAACCACTACAGTTTCTCATTAAATTAACCGTGGTCAATCTTTGAGCTTATGGTGACTACAGATTTCAATCTCCCTTTATAAAAAAGTCCTCTGATTTTAAATAAGTTTCATTTTGTCCTAAAGATATTATATTTTGACTCTCATAACATGTAGTCTTTCCAAATTTTAATGTCCAATGAATTCATATATACAAACCTCTTTTTAGATGTTTCTGACTTAAATTTCTGATTTTCACTATCTTCTATGCAGTTAAAAAATGTAGTATGTCTTTAAATAGAACAGAAAAGAGAGTAAAACAATAGGAAAGTGCACAGAGACATCATCATGATAGATTGGCAATATCTTCATAATTATTTCTATCATAACTCTTACAGTGTAGCACACATGACTGGAACAGAAGATATATGTATTTAAGTTTTCTTGGGAATGTCAAATACAATATGCTAAAGAGGCACAAGGCATAGTGTTGCACATTTATAATGTCAGCAAATTGGAAATGACCTTATTTAAAAATTCCTTTTCTATACTGCATCCTCTATTTATTTTTTTATAGAAGTATGTGGCTAAAATATCTAATCACCAAATTTGTGATGAAATGGAAAGGAAAAAGGTAAGATTAATATTTATTGAACACCGTCTTTGTGTCTGGTTCTTTTATGTGAGCTTTCTCATTGATTTTCAAAGCAGTGTTCCAATTATTTTGTGTATATACTTTTTCTGCCTTATAAACAAGGAAATGTAGACTAAAAGTAATAATGAGAAGTGATGATTTTATTTGTTTGTTTGAAACAGACCTCACTCTGTTGCCTTAGACGCCTTACCCACTTGCAATCTTTCTGGCTCTCTTGTAGTGCTGGATTGCAAGCATGTGCACCATGCTTGTGCTCAAACGTTTGAACTGCTATTTTAGTCAGGGTTTCTATTACTGTGATGAAATACCATGACCAAAAGAGCAAGTTGGGGAGGAAAGAGTTTATTTTGTTTACACTTCCAAATCATTGAAGGAAGTCAGGATAGGAACTCAGGTTGGGCAGGAACTTGGAGGCAGGAATTGAAACAAAGGCCATGGAGGGCTGCTGCTTACTGCCTTGCTTCACATGGCTTGCTTGCTCAGCCTGCTTTTTTTGTTTGTTTGTTTGTTTTATTTTTTTGTTGTTGTTTTTTATTTCCTGCTGTTTTATTTTCTGAGACAGGGTTTCTCTGTGTAGCCTTGGCAGTCCTGGACTTGCTTTGTAGATCAGGCTGGCCTTGAACTGGCAGAGATCTGCCTGCTTCTACCTCCCAGAGTGCTGGGATTACAGGCCTGTGCCACCACATTCCACTTCAGCCTGCTTTCTTATAGAACCCAGGACCTCCAGCCCATGGGTGACACCACCCACCATGGGTTGAGCCCTCTCCCATTGATAACAAATTGAAAAAATGTCTTATAGCTGGATCTCATGGAGGCATTTTCTCAACTGGAGCCCCTTCCTCTTTGATGACTCTAACTTGTGTCAAGTTGACACATAAAACCAGCAGTACATTAATCTAACAAGTGAACGCATCATATAGGCTCTCTGCTTGAGCCTTAATGACTTTGATATTGTGCTATGGGACAGATGCATATGGAAATATTGAATGGCTTTGAGTACATTAATAAGTTATTCAGCTGACTTAAAAGTCTCAATCACATGAATAGATGAAAGATAAGCAAATAT
Source organism: Pachyuromys duprasi (assembly GCA_028658305.1). NCBI lineage: Eukaryota > Metazoa > Chordata > Mammalia > Rodentia > Muridae > Pachyuromys > Pachyuromys duprasi. The sequence continues at coordinate 19,040,997 of CM053767.1, forward strand.
TATTTAATTGTTCCTGATGTGTCTTGGGTATGAAGTGACAATAAAGAGTACATATTTGGATTTAACCACACATTCATGATTTCATGCATGACTAAATTAAAATAGCCAAAGGGTCATTAAACACACAGATTGATTACTGCAGCACCATGCTGATGTGTTTTCTTTGGCCCTCTTTGAGAATGAAGAGAAATGAATTATTGTCTTTCTCAAGTTAAGCAGGTAACAGAGCGAATCCATTTTCCCCAGCTTCTTCAACACCTTACTCCTCTGAGAAATATACCTTAATGAATAACCCTAATAATTGAATCTTCTATCCTGTGCTTCCTCAAACACTTAATGTACCATAGTACTTTGCATGGTAATTTATATCTGGTCACTTTAGGCTCAGCAAATGTGTTTGGAACATAATGTATACTACTCAGTGAACTGGTTAATAAGCTTTTTCAGAGCAGTGATCAGCTTTTAAGTGTTTGTACTGGGGTGCATGGAGGAGAAGGTAATGGGAGAGAAGGGCATAAAGGCAAATGTTTTATCACAGTTATAGATAAAATAGGTATCTAATAGATAAATGAGCCTGTTTGGACTTGAGTAACAGGAAAGTCAAAGAGAATGGTATCATTCATTAAAATAAGTGGATTCTAAGATGACAGGATAATCACATTCTGCAGAGAAGTTGGACAGCATTTGATTGACATGAGGCTACTAGTTTGCAAAGTGGTGTTTATGACAATGAACATATAAGGCAGACTGGAGAATTAGTGACTGAGCTAGAGATGAAAAAGTAGTGGCAGAACATGTATGCTGTCTTAGTCTAAGAATTTGGTGATGAATGAGGAGCAGCAGCTGGGAGGCTGTTTGAGAAGGCAATGAAAACTGAGAGAGGTTAGTTGTAGCACACAAGTACTTCAGCAGGCTGAGAGACTGAAAGAAAGGAAAACAAGGACAGACAGATGGGGGTGCGCAGCAGAGGGGACATATTGGTAAGTGTTAATCACTTTTGATCTCTTAGCAGCATACTTGGATTTATGTTTTGTTAGCTTCGTGAGTTTGGGCAAACTTCAATTTAGCAACTTATTAAGTGGGAATAATTTAGGGTTGTTATGCAGATTAGTGTTGAAATAATTTACAGTGCTCAGTCCAGTGACTGCAACATGATGAACATTCAATAGATAACAGCTGTTATGATTAGTTCTGGTAGATCATAAATAGCAATCACAGTGGAAGTATTGATACCCAAAAGAATGTTAATAGTTTTATTTTTTCCTCTTTGAGAGCTGTAGGAGTGCTGATGTTCTCCCTCACAAATATCAGGTAAGTAAACAACAGAAAACAGCAAATGACTCAATTTTTAAAGATGGCATTGTTAAATTGTTCATGACCCATAGGAGGATTAATAAGATCAGGCTTGCAAAAAACTTTGTTCCTTCAACAGAAAACATTATGAGGTAATAGTATACAATCAGATGCCATTTGTAGAGGATCTAAAGGTGAAAGTCCAAGTGGGAAGTAAATGTGGGAAGTAAAAGGAGGTAAATCTGGGAAGTCATTAAGTATTCAAGCAAGTTTGAGGATAACGAGGCTGAATGCTAGAGTTTGGCATGGGGGCCGTAGCCAGCCCCCTCCTTCATTCCCTCCTACTCTCCCTATCCCCCCTTCATCTTCTCCCTGGCCCCCTCCAAGTCTACTGATAGGGGAGGACCTCCTATCAGCACCAGAAGGAAGCAGAGGACTTACACAAGGGATACTTGATGCAACCACCGAAGACATTTTTCTAAACTATAAAGAAATGTTCTGGTGAAAAGAACCCAGTTTCCTGAGATGTTCCATGGATTTAATCCTCTGTAGGTTATGAGTGATACTAGCAACAGCATTATGGAATTATCCTCTATTTAAAATTAGGGAAAATGATAAGGGTTGAAAGCTATAGAAGCCAATTTAACATTCAAATATTTGGAGGAAATGGCAACATTGGAGAGTCAAGGGTGTGTGTGTGTGTGTGTGTGTGTGTGTGTGTGCATATGTGTGTGTTGACTCAGTATGCTCTAGAAGTAGTTAATATAATATGGCATGTCTAGTAGAGTGTTAAACTTTATTTTATATCCTGATGGAAGATTCCCCTCCTTCCCTCCCGGTCTCTCCCCATTACCTCTTCTTTTTTTAATTAAGTAATTTATTTATTTTTATATTAATCACAGGTTATATATTTTGTATCCCAGCCGTAGCCAGCCCCCTCTTTCATTCCCTCCTACTCTCCCCATCCCCCCTTCATCTTCTCCCTGGCCCCCTCCAATTCTACTGATAGGGGAGGACCTCCTCCCCTTCCATCTGACCCTAGCTTATCATGTCTCTTCAGGGCTGGCTGCAATGTCCTCTTCTGGGATCTAGTTAGGCTGCTCCTCCCTCGGGGGGTGGGGGGCAGTTGACAAGCCAGCCATTGAGTTCATGACCGAAATAGTCCCTGTTCCCCTTACCTCTTCTTACCCTACTCCTATCCATCCTTTCTCCATTTCTCTTTAGAAAAGGGCCAGCCTGGATGGATATCAACCAGCCACGGCATATCAAGTTGCAGTAAGACTAGGCACCTTTTCTTCTATTAAGGCTAGATGAGGCAACCTAGTAGAAGGAAGGGATTCTAAAGGCAGAGTCAGAGACAGCCCCTGCTCCCACCGTTAGGAGTCCTAAAAGAAGACCAAACTACACAACTGTTACACATGCACAAAGAGCCTAGATCAGTCCTATGCAGACTCCCTGGTTGGCAGTTCAGTTTTTGTGAGCCCCTATGGGCTCAGGTTGTTTTATTCTGTGCGATTTCTTGTGGTATCTTTGACCCTTCTGGATCCTACAATCCTTCCTCCCCATCTTCTATGGGATTTACCAAGTTCTGCCTAATGTTTGGTTGTGGGTCTCTGCATTTGTTTCTGTCAGTTGCTGAATGAAGCCTTTCTGATGACAATTATGCTAGACTCCTATCTGCAAGTACAGCAGAATATCATTAGGAACAATTTCATTGAATTTTTTTTTTCTGTTTTAGCCATTCATGTTTGATTCTGACGTGGGTTTCTGAGCTATCCAGTTTCTGGCACATGGCCCTCTAGGCAGTGCCAGGGTTGGACTCCTTCACATGGATGGGTCTCAAGCTGGATGAGTCATTGGGTGGGCACTGCCACCATTTCTCTTCTACCTTCTTCCTAGCATATCTTGTAGGCAGGGAAAATTGTAGGTCAAAGGTTTGTGGCTCCGTTGATTTCCTTATCCCTCCACTGGAAATCTTGCCTGGTTACAGGAGATGGCCTATTCAGACTCTGTATTCGCAATTGCTAGGAATCTTAGGACCACACTCATTAATTCCAGGGAGTTTCTATTGCCCAAGGTTTCTAATTCATCCCAGAGATGCCCTTCTTCGACTCCAGTTTTCTCTCCCAGTACTCTCTTTCCTCCGTCCTCTCCACATCTGATTCCTTATATCCCCACCACAGCCCAGCCTCCTCTTTTCCTCCATCTGAGATGTCTATTCCGTTTTCCATTTGGGCAATTTCTAAATATAACAAGTTTACTACATACGATATTTAAACACAAATTACATAAAGTGTCCATCATAAAAAAGTTGTGATCCATTGCTTAGATCTCCTGGTTGACAGAGCTAGAAGTACTGACTGTTCTTGGCTCAGGAATGTCTGTCTTCAGGAGAGGTATTTTTTCCAAAGGGATCCATCTTACAAAAAGTTACCCTTTCTTTTCGAGTCATCCCTGCACTTATGACCAGTTAGCATCAATTTTAGGGATTTAATCCTTTGTTGTTTGTTCTAAGAACATTTATAATGTCATCTTCACCGTGTGGCTTCCCATATGATCTCTTTAGTCTCCTGTGTCACTGTAATGATTTACTTTTCCCCTCTGTCCCACTTCCTCACTTCCCAATGATCTTGTTTCTGAGAACATTCTTCAAGAAAACTCCCACCAAGTGTAAATCTTTGCCACAGAATCTGTTCCCCAAGGAGCAAAACCAAAATGATGCATTGGTGAAAGGGAACACACAGGCTCTCAAGGTGTTGGACTAGAGGCCCAGGTCTGGCCTTCTTGTTTTTTTTTTTTTTTTTTTGTAATGCCTTACTTTCTAATTTGGGAATATGGTGGTCTCCTTCTTATCTTCTGAGAGATTTTTTTTAAAAGAATGTCAAAATGTTAATGTAAGTAGTAGAAAAAGTAATTTTAAAATAAATTAATCTACACAGAGATTGAGTATAATTATTTAAGAATGAGCAATAATTAGGTGAAAACTACTTAGTAAGCAAGGATTGTAGGTCACCTAAAAGAGAGCAGGGACAACAAATGTTTGTTGTAGGGTACATTGATTTCCTTTCCAATGTCCAATTTAGATGTATGTTGCTACAGGGAATGTTTAAGTTCTATGAAGCTTTATTTTATCCATGCTGCTTCTCCTCCCTTTCTTCCCTTCTTCCTCCCTCCCTTCTCCTTCCTCCTCCTCTCCCTATGTCCCCTTCTTCTCTCTACCTTCCTTCTTCCATCGCTCTCTTGTTTGTTTCTATGTTTTTTTATTAATTTTTTATTTTTATATTAATTACAGTTTATTTACTTTGCATCCCAGCTGTGGCCCCCTCGCTGCTCCCCTCCTAATTCCTCCCTCCCTTATCTCTTCCTATGCCCCTCTCTAAGTCCATGGATAGAGGCGGTCCTCCTCCCCTTCCATCTGACCCTAGCTTATCCAGTTTCATACACATCCACAGAGTAAAATACATCTTTTTGTTGCTTGTTTTCAAGAGACAGGGTTTCTCTGTGTAGCCTTAGTTGTCCTAGAGCTAGCTTTGTAGACTGTCCAGAACTCACAGAGCTCTGCCTGCTTCTGCCTCCTGAGTGCTAGAATTAAAGGCATGCACAACCACCACTTGGCTGAAGTCGCTTTTTATTAAACTGTCGATTTGATTAGACAGGGTATAGCTAAGCTATGGAGATTATGGTGGCCACACATATGTAATCTTCTTGCCTCAGACTTCTAAGAAATTTTGATTTTATTTGATCTTGATATACTTCATAAAATGTATTGCAGAGTTTTTACAACCAAAATTGAAGTCATTAGACTTTGATACAATTTGTTACAACATTAATTGAAAAGAATACAGCAGGTTATGTGTGAGATGGGTTGCCTTGGGGAGGCTTTAAGGATAATATATTTATATTTTTCAATTTGTTTTTTTTTTGCCTGTGAAAACATGTGTCAGTATGCAAATACATGTATGTATATGTGTGTGTTGGTATGAGTGTCGATGTACGTTCATGCATGTAAATGCCAGTGTGTCAATCTCAGATGTCCTTACTCAGGTGCCATTCACTTTTCTTTGAGAAAGTGTCTCTCACTCTTTTGAGTAGGTTAGGTTGGCTGGCCAGTTAGCCCCAGAACTCCATCTAGCGTTGTCTATCCAGTGCTGGCGTCATAAGCACATGCTGGCAAGCCTAGCATTTCACACTTCAATGCTCTGGGCATTGACGACAGATCCTTACGTTTCCATGGCAATTACTAACATTACTAACATGGCCTTACTAACTGGGCAATTTTTCCGATCTCTAAATTTCACTTGTATCTTTGGACCATACCCATAGTTCTTTAAAGTCAGCAATATAGCATCTCTCTTGACTGATTACCACCAGGAAAGATTATGTGATTTTAAAGATTCCTGTGATCAGATTAAACCAACGGTACTAGCACAAGGATGCTCAAAATATTTTCTTTCTTTTTTATTTTTGCCAGGTAAGGTAACATATATGTTTGGAAGATTAGAATTTAGAAGTATATTCTCCTTCTAATCGCAGCTGCTCATTTTGCAGAAATTTAAAAAATGACATCAAAACATAAACACCTAGCGTGGTACAGTAAACATGAGCACATCTTTCCTTTCTGGGATCAACCTTACATTTTAGTTCCTTCTCACCTATTTTGACATGTGTGCTTTTTGCTTACAAATAATATTTTGATTAAATAAATGTTCCATTAGCCTCATTTATTGAAGTTGTTAAATGTCTTTCCTGGTTTCACAAATATTCTTACAGATACTGGGAAGTTCTAAGATGTCTTCCATCAAAATATTCTCATATCCACAAATTAAGTTTCAAGTTGGATCTTAGCTTCACCCATTCAGTAGATGCTTATGTAAGAAATACATAAGAGATCCAGGTACTCTTCTGGGTATTAGGATAGCAGAGGCTAGTACAGTGTGAATGGCTAGCTCTGGCTTCTGCATAGGTTCCAGCTGAACCTATGTTCATCTTTGGAGGAATAGTGTTAAATTTCTCACCACATATCTATATAATGGAAAAACAGAATCACCAACCTAAAGAAATATTACTTAAGGAGTATCTTTCTTTCCTAAGGAGTGAGTGTGTGTGTGTGTGTGTGTGTATGTGTGTGTATGGATATTCCATGATCCACACATGAAAATCAGAGGACAAACTTTTGATATCATCCTCCTTTTCTTCCCTTGCTTGAGACAGTCTCTTTGCTACTGCATTTGAGAAGCTTGCTTTTAGAGATTCTCTTGTATTTGCCTCCCATTTCTTTGTAGTGTTACACTGTTATTACAGATGCTTACATTACTGTGTCTGTGCACTTTTATGTGGGTGCTGGGGATTTCTACTCTCACCAGGTTGAATGGTGTCTTAGTCACTGTTCTATTGCTGTGAAAAGGCACATGACCAAGGCAACTTTTATAAAATAAGCGTTTAATTGGAGGCTTCTGTACAGTTTCAGAGGTTTGGTTCATTGTGATCATGTCAGGAAACATGGCAGCAGGCAGGCAGGTGCGGGAGCGGAGGCTGAGAGATACATCTTTATTTGTAAATACACGTGCGGGCACACACTGCACGGGTGGGTGGGTGGGGAGAGTGCCTAGGCCTAGCACGGAGTTTTGAAACCTTAAAGCCTACTCTATAGTGATACACTTTCCTCCAGTGAGACCATATCTTCCAATCCTTCTGATCCTTCTAATCAGAGTTCCACTCCCTAGTGACTAAGTATTCAAACATATGAGCCCATGAACCTATAAGGATCATTTTTATTTAAACCACAGCTACTTCAACTTGTATTTAAGTGACTAAAGTATCAAACGGATTAGTGCTCATTTCTGTATTATCAGGTGTATGGCTTTAACCTAATAAGTACATCACTTTCAGTCTCAGCTAGTTGACCTAGAAATACTAAGAATAGGACCACGTGGGCGGGCTGCTGTTGGAATGCAATATTAAATGGCGTTGTAGTTGTTATTATTGTTAACCATTAATTTAGGTGTTATCACGTTGCTTATTTGTTTCTTTCATCCCCAGAGGGTAATGATTAACATAATAATCTTGTTAAAGGTGATAAAAATTTCTGGATATAGGGATGAAGAAGAATTGAAGTGAATTTAAATGGAATTAATCTGCTTTTTTCGTCTTGCTAATTTAATATATATATATATATATATATATATAACCTTAATGTTAAATTAAAGGCTTTAGGCCTAAAGCCTTTAATTTAACATTAAGGTGTGGAAAGGGTTTTTTACCATGTTTTTTAATATAAAAAACGCAACACTAAGTTGTTATGATCTCTCATTAGAAATATGATTTGTTGTCACTCGGGTTATATGTTTGATAAGAAGATGCTAACAATTAAATTAAGTAAAAAAATGTATAATAATTGGCATTGGTGTAACAAAGCATGACTCATTTCCTACGAGTTAGGGCTTTGAGGTGTCATGTTTATTTGGTTAGCTATCCAAAAAAATGTATATTCTTCTAGGCTCTTCTCCGACTAATGGCCAAAGGCTATAGAATTAGGCTTCAGACTACTTGGAAGAGTTTTTACAGTGTAGCCCCAACACCATATCTATTAAGCTAGAGAAATGACACCAGAGGTTATCTTCTGACTAACTCACTCACACACACACAGACACACACACACAGACACACACACACACACACACAGACACACACACACACACACACACAGACACACACACACACACACACACACACTGGCACACACATGCATATGAGCATGCAAGAGAAGGGGTGGGAGGGTACAGAGAGAGAGAGACAGACACAACATACACACACACACAGACTACTTAAATCCTAAATCATGGAGGTCTAGAATAGGATCTCAGCTCTACCTGCTCCATACTATCAGCTGGAGAGCTGCCAATATATAGCCCCTTAAGCTATATTAGTATTTAAAGTATTAACTTTATTACTTGGTATACTAGCTATGTGTTATATAACAAAGAGAGAAGAGGCAATGAGAAACTAAGACATAGGACCTCCCTCTCTCCAGACAAGGACATCTCACCATATTTGTACTAGGTAGAGACAAGCAAAAAGGAGTCTTTTCTCTTTCCTTCAGGGCACCACACTGGTCCTGTGGTTAACCTTCTGTATCTCCATGTCCATGTGACTCAGAGCTATAAAGGTCCGAGAAAGGAGCCCTTGAGGGAAAACAGGCCTGCATCTGAGTTTTTTCCTAATGGAGAGAGTACTATCTTCCAGTAGTTAGCCCATTCCCAGAGTCTGACTTTGTGTGT